>JACBOY010000033.1:600000-1117419 GCA_014706135.1 Phytophthora tubulina | reverse complement strand
TACTACCGTCGACGTCCGTGCTGCTCACGGCGCCGTATTACCTGCCCAACGGGAAAATGTCAGCCTGCAACGCGTTACAGGCAGCCACGATGCTCGCAATGGCCGTTACAGCGGTGTCGATGGCCCTCGGACCATGTCAATCGGTAGTCCCAGCGATGGTTGACAGATCTGATGCACCGGACATGAGCAGGGCGAGTCGACGTTGTTGCCGTATTCTCTGTCCGTGCTGCTCACGATATCGTTCGGTTACCAACACGACGGTAACTAATGTACAAGTCATTAGCTGACGCCTCCACCTGCCGAAGATGCTGCCGTATTCAGGCTTATACCCGTTTGCACCCGCTGCGTGCGACTTGAGTCATCTACATTATGGTTACCCACCTGACTGCGCCTCGGGCAACGGATGAACAACGATGGGTTCCTTGCTCGGAACTGCCATTTCGCGCATCTGGTTTTGCTCTGCTCAGCACCCATTCACACATCGGGATCATCATTGTAAAGCCGCCAAACTGCCGTCGTGGTTGGTCTACCACGCGCAAACGTTGTGGAGCTAGCTACCTGCGTCGCTGGATCATAGCACAGACACTATAGAGTGGGGGTCATAAAGGATTGATAGATCAAAATGCAGATAATGACAATTGAATCATGCTGTAGTGGTGGCACTCGTCATTGTTTGATGTGGTACACTGCTATCAGCGTATCATTCATTGTTATGTCATCTTGCACGAGAGATATCCCTCCGTGAACGACGATAGAGCCGCTCGTATCAAATCATAGACTTGGTTTCCAAGTACGTTTATCGACGGACTCAGCGATAGACCGGACTCAGCCGTTTATTTGGTCAACTAGCAGGTTGGAAGTGGTCGACGGGGTCAGTGATATACCGAGCATACAAACTTCGAGATGTTTGGTCCTGTTGCAGGCCCGAAGTGATCGACGAAATCAGTGGTAAGCCAAGCATACAATCGGCAAGATGTTTGGTCCTCTTGCAGACCAAAACAATCTCCTGTAGTCGTACAGCATTTAGATCGTTGGAGTCAGTACAACCCACATTTCTTCTTGTGTGGGGGCTACAGAATTGGAAAGATTAGCTGTATTGATGTAGTATTGAATACACGCTCAATCGATTTGAACACTTACGTAAATTCTCCTACACATGCAAGAATAATGAAGTCCTGCGAACTTGGAGCGCGACATCATAGTTGTCGTTTGCTATGATGTCGCTTGTAGATGTCGTCAACCTCGCTGAATGAATGGCAACCACTACCGTAAAATCGCTTCGGCTTTAGTGTCGTGGGGGTCATGTGACAAGTTTGTTCAACCAGCCATTTGGGCGATCTGTAGTAGATGCATTGTTCGCAGCTGCAGATCGTCCACTCCAGAGCGCTGAACTGATCGGCTAGCGTATCCACTACGTCCATTGCCATACTCAGGTACAGCTTAAGATTGTAGTCTTTCTGTTCTTGAAAACCCTCCATCCCGTGCTCGTAGATGGTATCTGCGTCCACCGATTTGTCAGACTGCATTGCAATATGGCATTCGACGTGCTTGTCTAGGGCTGCTCGAGAGCGGTTCAGGTAGGTGTGGAGGAATTTTAAGCGATCGCGGAAGTTACCGCGTTGGATCTAATCCATGCATAAGTAGAGGATACTAGTTAGCACGTTAGCTAAGCGAACACAATATCAATCGCATACGTTACCTCAGAAATATCCATGGACGTTTGTAACCATCGTATCACCATGAGAAACTCGTGGAGACACTGCAGTTTTCCATAGGCTTTTACCGCTTCGTATAGTTGATACATTTGCTTTACAGGTAAAGCCGCCACAAAGTCGTCAATTTCCCACGAACTTCCAATTTCATCTTCATAATCCTAGCGAACAACATTGCATTAGTAAGCACTTGATAAGAGCTGGCACAAACAGCTTACCCGGTCGTCTGCAGGAAGGAATACCGGGAAGAGACTGTCGAACTCAAGGTCTTGGTTACTGCTGTAGTATTCGAGCGCCTGTCGTTTCATTATGAGTTAGTTTTGTTTTATAACTTCCATCATCGCTGTACGCACTTCAGACACTGTCACGCCCCCTTTAGTGTAGATACGCTTGCCATTCGATGCTTTTGTCTTAGTTGGCAGGGGTAACTTGTAGTGCAAAGAGAATACAGTAAGTAACAACAAAGAGAATACAAGTAGCTATGCATTCATCCGACGTACATCAATGCGATCCTGATCCTCGCGACGATCCTCCATCTTGGGGTCCGGTAGCGAGATGGATACTGAGCTGTTCTTGTTCTCACCCATGCGTGGATCGCTCTCGAGTACCACGAGCGTTTCACCTCAGCTGACTTCAAGATGCTCACCAGCCCAGCCCGTAACTTATCGGGCAGTTTTCATCTAATTTTCCAGGTTTTGATCGGTTTGTAGAGGGAAATGAGCGAGAAGCCATAGATTACCCCTAACCAACTGCTCGATGACTGGCTGAAAATGCAAGATGCGCAAAGGGTCGCCTAAGCTCACCGTCCTTTGCCAAAGGAGGCAAAACGCCTCCATCGAGGGGCTCAAAATCCACCGCGTTTTGAAAACACGCTGGAAGGGAGCAAAATGCCTCCTTTGTCCGCGAAAGGGTTAATAGCAGCAACATCAAAACCCAATCACCAGTGAATGTTGCTTGAAGAGACATGGTTAAATTAAGACACTGCATCCAAAAGAATAAAACACATGGGACTGATGTCATTCGCGCAGATGGGCGGTAGAAAGTTTAAAATCCGGAGCCTCCCTGTGCTAGCACGGCGTTAGTTCGGCTTATCCTACTGTCATAAATTGAAAACGTGAAGAAGAGCGCGTTAACCGATTCCAGAGTCATTTTTTTCCCATGGAAACTGGCTACAACACGTGCTGCAATAGTACAATATTGAAATGCTTCATGCGTGCGGATACTTCTTTGAGACTCGGTCTCATCCATTAGGGCGTCGCTATATAATCCTGCACGAACGACTTGGGTCTCAGAATAAACTATGCCAAGGCAGCCTGATTCATGGTAGGATCGGTGTTCATAGCTTAGAACATGGATCCTTATGCGTGAATCAAATGCAGCTACTCTGCAACACCCAATTTTCTGCCGACAACTCAGCGTAAGTGCTCCCTCCGCAGGGGCCTTTTGGATACGAAGATACCTGCAGTTTTTATAAACCTTCTGTACACTTCGGGAGGTTGGCCACAGCTTCAGATTTCTTGATCTTTCCTCTCATTATCAGATAAAGCTGATGTACGAACTGAATCACGTCAAGATGTCGTTGTTGAGCGGTGGCATTAATCTGGGTTCTGCCGTCCAGACTGCTAAAATTAATCATCACTGGATGGGCCATCTTCGGAAGAGTCGTTGGGAGAATTTTGGCCAAATTGCTGATATAGTCGCGGACTCATCTGCTTTAGATATTGCGAGTAGAATCTCTTTTGGACAATCCCAGATCTGCTATGCTAACGAAACTTACTCAACACAAGCCGAGCAGACCCCGCAAGCGGGGCCCTAAGGGCAGGTTTAAACCGAGCAAGGTGGCTGCCAGCTTCGCTTCGCTCCGCGGGGAATTCAGCAGCCCAAAATAATTTTATTTTCCGATACCAATCTGGCATAGACATGTACATGGCAAGTTGAAGCAGAAAACAGGTCCGTACGCATGTACATCGCTTTCCAGTTTGTGATAAAAGTTGAGCCATCACTACGGAGAGGATTGTCTGTAGTTAGTAAAACCGATTTTAAATTTGTTGCGAACGCCCGGAATGCATAAATCGACGTTCAGGGGTCGAATCTCTTGTAGTGAGCGTGCCATCGAGCGTGACACCTCTTTATAAGGAGATGCATACAAATTTCAAGTGTCAGCCCTTCCTACAGATAGTAAAATACCATTTTTAATGGATTAAAATGTTGTACCAATTTGATAAGGTTATGTTGGCAAGCGATCTCAAAGAATAGCTGCACCCGTTGACTGAGTCAGCCAATCGATAAATCATTGGCCTCTTGACGAAGTCGTGATCTCCCGTTCCTGCACTGCAACTTCAGTACCGATATCAACATGGTTTCGTTCTATCGGGTACTGCATGGTGTGTTTGGGAACCAACAACGCATCCTAGGCGTAAATAGGCCGCGCCACTCTACCTCATGCTCACCTCGCGGTAACTTTCTTAAGCTATGGTCTCAGAATACAAAATCGAATGCACGGTCACCAGCTCTATAAGAAGAGGGTCCCCAACAATTATTATTCTCACACTAACCGACCCCGTGTCTTCCTAACATTCTCGTTTCGTCCAGGACTTCTTAGTTCTCTGAAATTTACTTCACAGTGAAGTAAGAAATATTTGATTCCCCGACCAAGAAGTGAATGTTGCTTGTACCGACCCAATTTGCGTCGCGTGACATTGAACATTTCGTTCTATCCCCAAAAAAATGCGGTGGGAAAAAGGAGCTCACATCGCTCGACGCTTTTTGATCTCAAACATTTTCGATTTTGACACGCCCAAGCCTTTGGCCGGAGACCAGTTATTTTTTCAGAGGCTTAACTTAAATGAATGTGGTTTGTTGTCTTCGCCGTAGCAGATGCTGCAGTTGTGAACCAGGCGCAGGAGATGCATCAGTGACAATTGGGTACGTCAATTGTAGCTACCCCACATTACGATACGCTTGCGTACTTAGCTAGAACGCATTCAGAAGGTGACCGGTACAATTTTCAGAGTTTTTTTTCGTTCCTCAGGCACGACTGTTTTATTGTTACCAAAAGGGTTATATGATATGTGAAGCAGATGAGGGATGCAGTTGCTTTTTGTATTGGGGACTATGGATTTGCTCCATTTTTACCGCTTCCATCCACCATTATTTTTACGTACCCCTGCTAGAAGTTCTAACCTCTTGTGCTCACGAGAACCGGTCAAACCCCTGAGCCTGGTGCTTTACCCACCATTTCATGAAGTCGTTGTAGACTCCCTCGAGCTTTTTCTGCTCTATCGAGTCGGCGGTTCGTTCAATCTTCCTGTACAAAGTGATGGGTGTTCGATTCTGCTTATACAGCCATACGTACGTATCGTGCAGGACATTGGCCATCAATGATTTCTCCTTCGAGCTCGTTGTTTCCTTCATATCCGCATTTGCGTAGTCGACGAGATCCAGCATCGACGCAGGCACTGCTCTTTCCTCCTTGGTATCTTCCGAGTCGTCTTCGATGTCGTCCTCGACCTTGCGCCTCAGTATTCTCTTTGGAGTAGTACCAGACGCCAGTTCATGGTTCAAGTTGTCCGAGCTTGCTATCTTCGTTGCCATGTTCATGTTGTCCTCAGAACTGGCAGAAACTTCAACGGGATTAAGATACATTGTAGCCAAAACAACGAGGAAAGCCGACTGGAGTAGGCGCATGCTTAATTGAGTGGAGCTCTCGGGCGCGTGCTTGAGTGCTGCAGGGTGAACTGACAAATGGCAGGGTCTAACTCTCGCGCTGCGAGGAAGAGTCGTTACCTATTTGCTATGTCAATTCTTCCCCCTGCTATAATACGCATTTCAGGATTACACAACTTGTATCTCTTGATTCAGGGGTTGGAAAATAAAATATGATATTGTATTTTGGTTTTCAGGATCCCGTAATATACATTGCAATACAGGGCCTGCCAATAATATGCCATTTTGACCAATTATTGCAATAAATATATTTTAATAGTTTTTGTTTAATCTTAATCTTTGTATACCCTAAATTATTGCACTTATATTGCAGATATTTCGACGATACGGCAAAGAGGTTGGTGCAATAATAAGTTATTCCGTACAAAAATACCGAAGTTATTGTATTGATATTATTTTTCCAACCCCTGTCTTGATTACAGGTTGCATTTCTGGATTACAGATTTGACACACGTAGGTAATTAATCTCGAGCGTCACTCCTACATGTACATGTACCTGATCGCATCCGCTGTATGCACTGCATACTATGCAGGATTCATAAAAACAGGGCAGTGTTACGGGTGATCTTCAGTGATGGATCAGAATGCAAAAAAAGTGTCAAATACTCCATGATGTCCTGAAGGAAACGAGAAGGTTTGGAAGACATGGATACTGCAGTTTGAGTGACAAAGGTTTTCGTTGAGGAACTTTGGCGTTAGACTTATTTGCAGAGTTCCGCCATTGGGACGTAATTCATGGTTTCTCGGGCAGTACACCAACCAAATAGAGCTGGAGGTCGTGTATTTGACTTTGCATGCCGAGGTAGCAACTTAAGGAGATAGCTCGCGAGCATGAGGTGAGAGTGGAGCGGCCTATTTACTCCTAAGATACCTTGCCAGCCCCCAAACACACCATGCGAAATTCGATAGAACGAGACTTGGTGGTATTACCGAGAGAATTACTGCATAGCCTGCAGTACAAATAACGTCGAAAGCTGGAGATCTCGCCTTCGTCAAGATATCATGGGTATATTGATTGATTAACTCGGTCGATATTCTTTGAGGGTCGCTTGCCAACATGGCCATATCGACGTGGTACAACATTACATATTGAACACATTTTATTTACAGGGATAGCAGAAGTTGGATTGTCCAGAGTAGATTCAAGTATATCTAGTTCTACCTCACAACTACAAGTTGCGCAAAGCAGACAAAAATCAACAAGCAGAAATTACATCCCTATGGAATATGATTCGCTGGATCGTTCTTTACCACCGACGGATTGAACATACATGTAGGTTGGCATTGTAAAGATTGGCCGCTGCAAGTGCAGGAAGAGGTATTGACATGCTTTTTGCGGGTGCAGCCTTCTTTTCGATTTCATCCATTCGAGCATCGTTATTTCATCCAGCACAAACGACGTGGACCACTTTGCTTCGCTTCAAGATCTTCATAAGGTTTGACGTCTCGAATTGTCCGTGTCTAAGCAGTCGACGGTAGGGCGCAACGAATGTACTATTGATTGCCGTGATAAGCGATTCCGGGTCAATGTCTTCAAATGTCTTCAAAACAAAACAAAAGCCTAGAATAATAGGGTCTATAGAGTAAAGGCGTTTATGTATGGCTCTGTGTTAAGCAAAATTACTCAGAAGAATTGTTCAGGTTTGTTTACACGACAATATTTCTTAGTACTTCAAAGTAAAAATATTTCATCACTACAACGTTATTATTCTCACCTTCTTGAATCAATATGTCGACGAAACGTGATGCAGCTACAAAAGTAAACTCTTCATCGCTCATGAATTTTTGAGGATTTTTTTCGCTTTGCAACTACCAACATTTGAAGGCGAAAGTCAGCTAGGAACAAAATTCACTCAAATATGCCACATTTCTACTGAGATCAACATCAGCTCATTTGTCTTTTTTTCCATCTGCGTATATTATGACGCCTTGGACCAATACCTGGGGCATCTCAGGCGTTTATTGCCCTCCGAAGAGGATGAAAACAAACATTTGCCTGTCAGCGTCGATCAGCCGTCCGTGATTTACTACTAGTATTCATCTGCGTGCGAGTGTATCAATTCTACGAGCTTTTCGGTTTAGCTAGCAGATACACTAGGCCAATGAGACCAATTATACCGCCAAACACACACAAATAAGGCAACGAAGAAAAGCACCGCCTGTGTCTCCTCAGAAATTCCACGGGATTGCCCTCTCGACAAATAATTTTGCATCTTCTTGACGCTCTGTTCAACAGGAGCTTTTCGCAAAGACTCGACGACCGCGGGATGTTTCTGAAGACTGTTGAGCCTTCCCGTCATCACTCCGTTCTTGTTGACACTCTTGAATCCGTTGAGAAATGCAGGACTGTTCTTCAAACTCTCGACTTCCTTGATAACGGCGGGGTTCTTTTGAAAGGCCGCTACACTTTTCGTGTTGCCCTGTACGAGCCTTTTTAGTTTGTTGAGACCTGAGAAGCCTAACATTCGTGCTTCCTGGTCTGTGTCGGCCGTCTTTTCTTCTGCATCAGCTGTCCTCGTCCCGTCTCGAAGGTTTCGGCGCATGTTGTCGCTGTGGAAGATTGTAGGGCGGAAGTCAGCTTCTTTGATGGTTTTCTCGGCATACGCTAGGTTAGTATTGCTCGCAACAAACATTGCCAGAAGCAATGTCAGGAGAATGCTCAGGCGCATTGTACTTGTTCCGGTCTTCACTGCGGTATTTCACAGTACGCAGGTTGTGAAATGAAGAGAAACGCCAGGATTCTTAACCCAACGTAACGAATTCAAGCAGGAGTATGTTGTGCATGGCTGTATATGAAGCATAAGTGGCATTGTGGGCTGACCAATCGGGAATGAAAATCGGTACGTGATCTGGTCATAAGCATTACGAAGAGGGATACATGTATTTGCTGGGCAAGGCTTCCGTCATTCGGCCATTCAGGACGTCATATGTAAGAAAGTGTCACAGACAGCCTCCCATCGTCACAACCAACAAAACTATTAGCTGAAGTGCGCGTCGCTCCTTCAGCGTTACAAACTCTATATTTTAAAAAAAAATCATAAATAGAGAATCTCTGACCCCGTCCCTGAAATGTGTGCCACAAGGTTGATATGGCTCACCCTACCGAAAACGAAGCGCACGAAATATAGGTAACAGTAAATAGTACAGTACTATGTAGTTCATGAATCGAGCTCCCCGAGCAAGGTAGCATACCTTCGTTGCCATGTTTATGTTGTAGTCCGAACTGGCAGATACCACATCGAGACTAAGGAACGAAGTGGCCAAAGTTAGGAAGAGAGCCAACGTTAGCAGGCGTGATAGGGTGGAGCTCTCGGGTGTTGGTCTTGAGTGGTGCAGGTCGAATTGGCAAGTGGATGGATCTCACTCTCGCTCCCGAGGGAGGACCATAACTTGCGTATGCATAATGTTGTCATAGTGCGCATTTCAAGATTACACAACTTGCATATCTTGATTATAGATTGCATTTCTGGTTCACAGATTTGACCAGTAATCTCGTGAGTCACTCTTAGTAATACCTAGTCACACCCGCTGTATGCAAAGCTTGAAAATCCAGTAAAGCCTTCTTCACCAAGACGGGTGATCTTCAGTGATGAAACACGATGCAAAAACACGCCAAGAACATATGATACCCTGTTGCCCCCGTATCAACCGTCATAGAAGTCTCGAGCTAGTTACGATCAGCATGAATTTGATAAAGTAACTCCTCCAATCTGGAGGGGCTAATACATGTATTACAATAAACACGAATAGTAACTTGCACCAAGTCGGTGAATCGGTCGTCTCCATCACCGAGAGCTGGCTCAATAGTGAATTGCCCAGTAACTAATATCACATATTATGTGAGCTTTCATTGGTCATACGTCAGTACTTGAAGTAAGAAGGGTAAGGGTCTTTGACTGTGGCAGAATTCGTGGATGAAAGTCGGTGAGCGATCGCGTCGTAATCATTTCCATGAGGGCGAGGGATAGCTTATACCTCACAGTCACGAATTACATGTACGCCTCGCCCTCATCAAAATGCTTACGGGCAGATCACTTACCAAATTTCATTCCCGATTGGTCAGCCCATACAACCCTGCATAACACATTCGGATGATTTTATTTTGGATCGTATACGGAACTGATCTGGTTGAGGACCAGGACTAGTGATCTGAAATGTGAACTGATAGCTGCCAAGGTAAAACAAAGCTGTACAGTAGTGAGGAAGGTGCTGCATTAAGGGACTGTGCTAGTAGCTACCTAACAAGACCTAAATTGTGGCACTCGTGACTGAACCGGTGTCGGTGACGGACGGAGCAATCACCTCGGTCACCTCCACGTCGCTCTCGATGTCGGAAGGAATGTTGATGGGCTCAGGAAGCTGGATCAACTCACGGGGAACTCTACGGGCACGGCCGCGAGGAACGTCAGCAACACGGCGCACGTACTCTTGTGAGATTGTTTTGATTACCGTCACGAACGTGGCCATGGAGGGATGCGGCGTCGGGAATCTGCTGTTCAACTCGCGGTTAAACCTCTCAAGGGGTTGTTCGTTCTCGCGATCAACTCATTATCCAAACCGAATACGTTCCAGACGTCAACGGAGTACTGTTCGAGCCATGTGCGCGCAAAGTAGCCCCAAAAATCCCCCCATTTCTCTGCAGAATGGACCACGCCAGCAACAGCGCAGCGTTGTTTGATCTCACGTTTCACCCACTTGATGCCCCTTTCGACTTGATCATGCTGAATCACGGTCAATGTGTCTAACACACCACGCGTCATAGCAATTAGACACTCATCCTCCGGTATAGCGTAGCGCTTCATAGCGCGACGAAGTGCCTGCTTCATATGAAACAGGCACCCCAAAACAATTGCGTTTGGGAACTGCGTTTGCAGAGAGTTCATCAACGCGGCCTCGAAGTCGCAGACAATCTCAGCAGGTTCAATCTGCTGGTCCGTTGCTTGAACAACGAAATGTATCATATCCCAGTAGCAATCTCCAGTCTGAGAGGTGCTCAAAATGTAAAAAAACAGGAACGAACACCCCGACGCGCGATCGTGCACCATGAACACGACACATTGGGCGTAGCCACTCGGGGCACATCGGAAAGTTCCGTCGACGAATAACGTCGTTCCATGATAACGTAGGAGTGCCACCAAGGCAGGGTGCGCCCAACCAAGAAGGCGCGTAGGCTTGCTCAAATTGTCACGGTTCGCTGTGACAAAGTGAAATTGAAAAAAATGACACTGCCTCGTCCAGCGCAAGTGAGAGAGGTAGGATCTCAATTGAGTCGTGTACGTTGCCCGAGTAATGCTGGTTCCTTGCGTGATGCACGCGCCGAGTAACTTGCTGCTCCGACAGGCCGCGCACGACATCGGGGTTGTCCACCGAGTAGAATCGACGCTGTAGTTCTTCCCAAACACGACGCACAGGCCATGCAACATGCTCAACCGCTAAGACATCTGCTTGCGCTTTCATTTCAGCTTCGACGTTGATGACGGAGCTGGCTACAACTGCGTCGCGACACGTGTGTGTCCGTACACTAGAGTAACCCATGGAAGCAATCTTAAATTCCATCTTGCCGTGACACCCCGTTCGATACTTAGAGCAGCGATAAACAATCTTCCGTGAAGAAGACCAAGCACGAGTATACTTGTACCCTCTGAAGAAACACGTGGTACGCTCCGCACGCTGCGGAGTACTGATGTCCCCTCTTCCACCTTGTTCGGCCTGTTCTTCCGATTGCTCGTTGCCAGTATCTGCCCCGGGTCCCGCCGCTTCTGCACCGTTCACAACTCGATGACACCACAAGTTTTCAGATCCCTCTTCAGATCATCCGTTCACAACTCGATGACACCACAAGTTTTCAGATCCCTCTTCAGATCATCCGTTCACAACTCGATGACACCACAAGTTTTCAGATCCCTCTTCAGATCATCCGTTCACAACTCGATGACACCACAAGTTTTCAGATCCCTCTTCAGATCATCCGTTCACAACTCGATGACACCACAAGTTTTCAGATCCCTCTTCAGATCATCCGTGAGACATCTATCTGATCATAAAACCGATCAGTTCCGTATACGATCCCTTTTAGAGGTAACCACACATTCCTGCTTGAATTCGTTACGTTGGGTTAAGAATCCTGGCGTTTCTCTTCATTTCACAACCTGCGTACTGTGAAATACCGCAGTGAAGACCGGAACAAGTACAATGCGCCTGAGCATTCTCCTGACATTGCTTCTGGCAATGTTTGTTGCGAGCAATACCAACCTAGCGTATGCCGAGAAAACCATCAAAGAAGCTGACTTCCGCCCTACAATCTTCCACAGCGACAACATGCGCCGAAACCTTCGAGACGAGACGAGGACAGCTGATGCAGAAGAAAAGACGGCCGACACAGACCAGGAAGCACGAATGTTAGTCTTCTCAGGTCTCAACAAACTAAAAAGGCTCGTAAAGGGCAACACGAAAAGTGTAGCGGCCTTTCAAAAGAACCCCGCCGTTATCAAGCAAGTCGAGAGTTTGAAGAACAGTCCTGCATTTCTCAACGGATTCAAGAGTGTCAACAAGAACGGAGTGATAATGGAAAGGCTCAACAGTCTTCAGAAAAATCCCGCGGTCGTCGAGTCTTTGCGAAAAGCTCCTGTTGGTAAGAGCGTCAAGAAGATGCAAAATTATTTGTCGAGAGGGCAATCCCGAGGTATGTCAGATCAGTCGAAGTCGATGATTTCCATCATCAGCTTTTTGGTGTTGTTTGTCGGTGTAATTGCTGTCGTTTCCTTAATGCTGGAGTTTATGCAATAAACGGACGAATTTACCCTCGGTTTTAGCGAAACGCTGATACTTACTTCAATGCTGAATCCGACAGATCGCCGCTGTTATCGTCTTTCTTCGAAGGACAATAAACACTCGAGATACGCTAGATGTTGGTACAAGTCGACATATCACGCAGGAGGCGGGAGGATTATTGAGTTACTCTTGTTCTGAACTATTAATTTTGAGATATGTGGCCTCTGTTGCTGCAGCTATAAGTTTGGACGATCCAGAGTTGGTTGACGCTTACGCTGAAGTGGCAAACCGATAAAGTTCCCCAATATTCACAAACAATGAAAGAGTTAGCTGTGGTAACCGCATCACGTTCCGTCTGCGTATTGATGCAGCCGCCTTCTCTTGAATAATAACGTTGTTCTGTTGTACTGATAAAACATTTTTACTACTGATGTGAAATATTAATCGTGGAAAGAAACCTGAGCTATTCATTTGAGTAATTCGGCTTATCCAACTGTCATAAATTCCACAAGGAGAAGAAGAAGAAGAGCGCGTTAATCGATTCCAAAGTCCTTTTCTTTTTAAGGTTACCATTGATCGCGGCGTGTGCTGGAAGACTACAATATGAAAATGTTTCGCAGGTGCAACCTTCTTTGCGATTCGTTCGTATCCACTCGTGCATCACTTTTTCCTGGTACCGCACGCCTTGGGGGATAAATGCATCATGTTTAACCCGATTTGGTTGTGGAGTGGCGGGTTTGTCGCTTGAACTCTCATTCGGAAAGGAACACTACTATCCTACTTTGCGTCCGTTGTCGTTGGTTTTACACTCCGTCTGCTTCCAGCATTCATACGCAGTTTTATTCTGTACAACTAACTTGGGTTAAATATCAAGACAGCATAAACAATAAATGCCAAGGTGGCCTGGTTCGTGGTCGGATTGGTCGACGACTTTGTTCATAGCGTAGAATGTGCATCATCCCGAGTTCTTCTTCGTGCTCAATGTTCGAAGAAGTCCTGAACGAAGCGAGCAAGTTTGGGATGAACGGGGTTCCGCGGTTTTAGTGAGAAAGGTGTTCGTTGACACTCGACTCAACTACAGTTCCGCCATTTGGGCCTAAATAACGGGCTATTGAGCACTACCTGTCACCCGATAGAGAAAAGAAATCGACGGGGTCTACACCGCCTTCTTGAAATGGTGGGTAGAGCACCAGGCGGACGTTTTTGAGCTGTTCACATGATAAGAAAAGGTTACAGGTGGTAAGAAACGCAGATTGGGAGTCAAACAAAAGCTTGAATTGGTCAGCATACACTTTGAAAATCATCGATCGTGGCAAACAGCATCGAATTATCATCCACGAGTTTGGCACAAATAGGAAATCACGTCGCATTTTGCGCCTCACAAACAATCATACGTCTCAGATGTGAACGCCGATCGCGAGTTGGTTGATCAGAGCCATCAGCGGTCAAGTAGATGTTTTGAAATTACGAGAACGAGATCAACGGTCGGTGCTTCGCACAGCGATTTCGTGGAGATTACACGTACAATGCTTCGAACGAAGTGCATGTATCTTAACCCTCTAAGATAAAGCAGGATTGATTTACTTTATGATGTATATTCTGTCATTTCTCCTGTTCGTCGACCTTCAAGGCGTTTTCTGGCAGCATTTACTAGCTGAAAGGCATCGATATCCCCGTCATGAAAAGATGGCGATGTAAGGATTGAGGTGGTCGACGCTTCGGACGATAAACCCAACGAAGTCAATAGCCGAACTGGTTGTGCTACAAAGTCGCACGCAGATGATTCAAACTCTCCCAAGTCGCTGAGCTCCTCAAGAAGATCATCGTAGCGTTTCCCATTAAATGTTGGGAATCCGTCGCTCGCTGACTTACTATTGCGAGTTGAGTTTGAGTGCATTTGAGGTGGCAAAGGAGCCTGTACCACTCGACGTCGTGGCGACTTACTCGCATCCTCACCCATTTCAGAATTCTTCCGAAGCATACTCTTGGCTCGAACAGCTTTCCAATACTGCTCAGGCTCTGTCACGCTAGAAGTATCACTGGAGAATAGTGTGTGGGTCAGTTAAACAAGGAAACACTGCTGCCTCGACACTCTCACAACACTCACCTGAATCCCCAGATATTCTCTATCGAACGTTGGAAAAGTTGAGTCTGGAATAAGTGCGAACAGAACTCTCGGAGGCTCGGGTGCATGGCTAAAAAGCCTCGTTCATCAAAAACTACAGTTTCGCCCGAGCTGTTCCCTATTGAAGCTTTAGTGCAGTGTTTGCGGACCTCCTTCAATATTCTGTATAGAAATCGGGTACAATAATAAGATCAGTAAAAGATGAGTACGAAGCTCTTCACCCCATGACTCACCGCGTCGCGAATGAAGAAAAGAGTGTCTGTATCTCATTCCACTTTTCTGTCAAATCCTCATGCCGATTCACCGCCAAACCTACGTCAGCATCCGAGGGCTGTGAAGGTACAAAGGAAGCTGATATTGGACGCTCATCGGTATAAACACCGCGTCCGAAACTGTGACGGGTACGCTGACTTGACGGCCAAATGGCGAGTTTGCGAAGTGTATGGAGAAGTTTCCGTGACTTGACGTCGGTAAGAATTGGTAATTCCTCGTTGGGTGGCAATCGAATGTCGTTGTTGTCGAGGTCAACTAGAATCACGCCTTCAGCCATCAACCGTTCTAGTCTTTGATCGGAACAAATCCCCATAAAGAATGGCACAGGTGCGCAGATAAACTCGACCAGCGACTAAAACAATAACAAATTGCAACAAATTTAGTGAAATATCTGAATCACGACGTTGGAAAATGTGAGTCTTACCAACGGAAGAAGGGGGATATACACTTGCTGACACTCAAATGGATGTAACAACGCCCTCAAAGTCTCTGCGACGTGAGTCAAGATTGGGCGGTTGGTTGAGCTTAATACGACCTTCTTTTCAGTCAACAAGTAGCCGTAGACCTGCCCAAACACGCCGAAGATGCAACCAGTTAGTATCCTTAATACCACGAAACAAATTGATCGGATTGAACCATACCTTTAAGATGTTTTCCGGGTTTAGACACTGGAAAAGAATCGTAAAATCCACTTCGGTAGGCGAGAACAACGGCAGATTTGGTGGAAATCCTGATAGTAAACATGTGTCGGCGAGTTTAAAGACTGTCTGCGTCGAATTCGCGCTTGGAAGGGGTGTTCGTTCGAGAAAATTGAATATAATTGACTCCAGAGAAGTATTGGTGGAACTTGTAAGCGATAGTCGATAGAGATACACCAAGAAGCTACGGAACGTCTGGAACAATGGAGAACTGGATATCACACAGAGACATTTCGTCGCGTAGCACTTCCACTTGGTTTGGCCCTGTTGGATATCCTTCAAGCTCACCCAAGACGGTAGATTCACGGTCCTACCCTTGTCCGTTGCAGACATTAACGCAAGCACGTCCATGGGGTGTTTTTCTTCGCAGAAGTGGAGGCATGTGCCGTAAGAACGCACACCCTTGATATCTGTTAGATTATTGCCAAAATCAATTATTAGTTTAACGCAACAAACGTGTAGGATAGTAATAAACTTACCAGTGAGCACGATGTCGAACGTCCTTGGAGAGAAGGGCTCTGTGCTTAGGTAAATATCATCAGGGAAACAGAACTTTGACAATTCTTCAGGAAGACTAGCGCGTGAGGGCAGCATATCAATCACTTCAGGCTCGAGTCGAATATCGGAAGGCGAAGTTGTGTTACTGACATCCACCCCTGCAGCTTTGGTCATGTTTCCACCCAAGACAACAATACAGTCTGCAACACCGGTGCGCTTTGCTCGCAATCGATTTCGCTCGTTTGTGGTGGATGCTTTGCGCTGCTTAACGATATCATAACGAGCGGTTAGAAGAGAAGCCCAAGAATTGTTTAATCTAGATACGTACAGTAGTTGACGTCGATTTCACGCTAAATTGTTTTCGTGGATACATGCAATCACCAGAATAGATGGAGACATTGTGTGCACCAGTATGCTTTGCTGTCAGCAGATCAATGATCTCGCAAAATACAACGGGGTCTGAGCACAAAGCGACACAAGTTAGACAGTTGTGTGTAAGTTGTTCCACTAAATTGCAATATCACCTGCTTCGGCTAGCCAACAGAAGTATTGTAGTACTCCTCTCTCCGTTAACCCGTTGTCTTGATGATCAAAATTGTCTAATAACCAATGGAGAGATGCAGCAGATACTGCGCTGTGTCCACACGCTTTGCTCAGAAGTGTGAGTTCAGGTTGTGAAATCACTCCTTTTTTCTCGGTATCAAACTCTCCAAACGCTGCAGCAAGCACAAACCGATAGAATGGCGCGATAATTTCAGCTTGATCTTGCTGGACTTGCCCCTCTGTAAGTTGACTTTCAGCGACAAAGAATTTACGCCGAGCCGCTAATACAGCACTGATGTAGCTGCGCTTATCGCTAAGAACTCTTGGCTCTACAACATGATCTTGGCCTTGTTCGCAAGCGTCAAGATTTACCAATGCGTTTTCAAGCAACTGCTTCTCAGCATCACATCCTCTTGGGAGATGTGTTGCTAACTTGAATTGTACCATTGCCAAATTGTGATAAATTCGGCTCCTTGAAAAATTTAGTCCTCCTTTCGAGTGCTGCAAGAGGAAGCGGAACATTTTCTTCGCCTCCCAGTAAAATTCACAAGGCAATGACATTTTCGAGAGAACGATTGTGCTTGTGAAGAAAACGTCGCTGGTCGTAGCTCGTTCATCAATTTGCTTGGCCTCTTCAAATGTACTAGCCAACTCGTAGTCTGCAACAACCTTCTTGTTGTGTGCAATCACGTCAGCGTATGCAGCTAAACAATTCGCACGGAGATACAGACAACAGAGATATTTTTCATACAGAGCGCTAGCCGTCCACACTTCGTTCTCCTCTCCAATTTCACCTCCATCACTTCCTGTACTTGAAGCGTCATCATCACTTCCATCATGAGAACGAGCGGCAGTAACCAAAGCACTTAATTCATCGCTAGCTTGTGTGAGTTTACCAGATGCAAGTGACAACGACTCCATGGCCAAGTCAAGAGTGAATAATGATCCATCATTCCAGATATCGGAGGTTGTAGTGTGTACACGCGCGTTAGTGACGTAAAAAATTGTTTCGTAGGTGTAAACTTTGGTCGTGCTCTTGAGTACTTGAGACGCGAAGACATATAGAGAGCGACCAAAGCGAGCGAGAAACTTAGCACGAAGTTGTGAAGATGCCTCCACATGGTTAATGATGTCGGAGTATTTTTCCCCTGCTGAGACCCACACGTCCAGCATATGAGGCACTGTATCCGGACCATCTCGGCGTTTAGCAAGTGTATGCCGCTGTAATTCACCAGCCAGAAAGGCATAAATCTCGTCTGCTTCGTTTGATAAGGCGTTTAGTTGTTCCAACTCACGTCTTCTTTGCTCCATCAGCAATTGTGGATCAACCTGACGAATTGAGGACCGCTGAATGGGTGAACTTGCGCTCGACTCGCTGTCATAACCTGAACTTTCGACATTTCCATTGTCTGCTGAATCTAAATTCCACGTGAAGTCAGTATCGAAGTCAGCATCGTCCGATTTAACTGGATCTAGCTCTTGATTCGTATTTGGAGCCTGCTCAATGACCGGTTCTGGTATTTTTCGTGTTTTCAGTAGTGGAGTGCAACTACTTTGATAATCGATCAGCGTGTCTTCTCGATGCATTTTGTTGAATTCAAGTAGGAAATGTACGCGCGCTCGGTTGAATTCGACGTTTTTCTTCACGAAAGAGCCTCGTTTTGCTCCCAAGTTGTTCGAAACGTGGTGAAGAAGCGCTTTCAAAGATTGAACGCCAAGTTTGCTGGTTAAAACGACTTCAGAGCAGTCTGATACCATTTTCTCCTTTGCTTTCACGAGGCGAGGAACAGCTAGTAGAGCGATGTAGCCGATAACGTCTATCATTTTCGTGCACGAGATCTCGAGTGTGGGGGTTCCTAAGCTGGAAAGAACGTTGCTAGCTTGAGATTCTTCTTTGACAGGTGAATATTCAGGTTCTGGGCCATTTGAGTCCACAAACACAGTCTTCTGACCTTTATCATTAGGTTGTTCTTTGCGACAGCGGCGCATGAAAACCTTGCACACCTCAGTCGTGGAAATCGGAATCGTTCTGGGGATCACATCATGAACAAATCGCTGGAATTCATGGAACCCCACTACACAGCGATGGTGAGCAAGACCAACATTAGGACTGTACGAAGTGGCAAGGTCTCCAATGGATTTAGTAAAACGTTGAGCAACGTTTTTCACCTTCTCTCGTGCCATAAGCTCGTCAATTTGAGGCCATGACAATGTATCAGGCCCGGCTGAATACTGCTCCGTTTCGTGGTACGGAATAATGTGATTGCGAGCAAGTTTTTCCAGTGATAATTCCTTGGACGATTCTTTCGGATACATGAAGCACGCTACATCGACCAGAGCATCGAGAAATTCATCAAAGTCTACGCCTGCTAGTCCATCACCAGTGTTGCTGAGATTTGACTGTGCTCCTCTAAAAGCCAATGTCACTCGTTTGTCAAATAAAAGTTTCTTCTTCTGCTGATAAATCGTTTTTGATGTTGATTTTTGCAAAAGCTGCTTGAACTAAAAACTCGTGATCCGAAGTGTGTTGCTTTGGCGGTTTTGCAGCGCGTTGAAGACAAACAAGTCAAAAAGCTGGTCGTGAATCCAAAAGGGTCTTTTGTGTTCGAAAATGTTGAAGTTTTGGCTGGTATTGATACCACACGCTCGCGTCTTCTGAGTTTCAAGACTGCAGGGTGGAAATCCGTCAACTCCAATGGTTTGTTGTCGTCGAGAACGTTACCGAGTGGGTCACACAGTTCGTACTTGCTGGTTTTGAGCTGCCAATACCGACCCACATCGTCCTTCAACTGCTCCACCGAGTAGTCAAACGGAATCCAGCCAACATACTCAATATTATCCTGTTGAAGCCTAGATGACTCGTTTTCAGTTGGGACTACAACTACGTGCACTTTACTCATTTCGAGGTGTGGAAAGGAAGTGGACGAACCTGCATGTAGAGTCAGAGTAAAATTCTCAACAACTATTTTCTGCCGGCCCGCTACGTGTACGAAACTGCTCGTGCTGGGTGCGATTGCTGAGACTCTGTGAGCTGCGATGGCCAAAACTATAGTAACTAAGAAGAAGCAGAAGGCAGTGCGATCACGATGGGCAGACCTAGCAACGGAGACCTCACGTGGGTGGAGCTGTGTACTCACTTTTGGAACGTTTAATGATGAAGTACTAACATATCGATAGTTCCTGTTGCAGCCCTGGAAGTCCTCGAAGAGCATCATGCAATTCTCAACACTTTTTGTGCCAATCCGTACAGTCCAGAAAAGTTAGTATAATTTGCCACCTGGTATCTAGAAGGCATCATGGTTGATATTTTTTATTCAGCCACACAGATAATGAAGACGGATCAAGTACAAGTTTTGATCTCTCGTTTCATCAATACTGTGTGGCGCTTAGTACGCTGATCCACTATGGATCCTCCGCACAGCAGTTTGAGTGTAAGTCTGTTTCCTTTTACCATGTTCCTCTTCAAAACTTCACACTCGCTGTTATCTGTTGTGCAGACCTATATCATACATACTCTACAACGAACGAACGAGGAATCGACCGCCAAGAGTTGTTTCAACTTCTTCAAGATCACTCGGAACGCGTCACCAACATTGTTATGAAGAATGAAAAACTTCACCACGCGACGGACCCTCGACACTTCGATAAGTTGTATACGTGGATCAAGAAGCACTTCATTCTCTACGACGAATCAAGAAGTGGGTATCTTTCGGAAAATGTGGCGCTTGACATGCTTAACGCCCATCCAACAGCACTTTCACACTTGAAGTTTCAACTCGCTCCGTTTATCAAGAAGGTAAAAGAGAACAATACTCGGTACGCCGACCAAGCGGCTGCGGCTCAACGTTCGGACTGAGTTGAGCTGTTAATGTGCTTGAAATCTAGTAGTCTGCATCATCGTCGATTGCACGGCGAGCTGAAGCTTTTTTGCTTGTGTAATTTTTCTCCGTAACTCATCGTTGAGAGAATTGTATCGACCAAATTCTTCTCCGTCGAATTCAGATACATTGTCGTGGTCTTTCAGATTCGCTATTGAGTCCCAAGGATTCACACTCGATCGCTTTTGCCACCGAATAAAGAGTTGAGAACCAACAACTGCAACAATGGCGACTCCGACGTACACAAATACTGTCCATTGGAAATCGGGTGCATCTCTTTCATCAGGGAGAAGACTATGAAATAGAGAAAGCTTGCTCTGGCCATTAATACCAGCGGTGACGACGGCGAGGTGAGATCCCATAACTCCATCGGAAAATACCATGACCTGACGGTGTAGTAGATGATCTTCCGTTAGATTAATGGACGTGCTTAGACGAGTTGAGCACATTCGTGTGAGGGAAACTCCACCTCGCTGTGTTTTTGACACGTTGAAGACAGCGATGCCTTGGGGTCCAGCCGCGATAACGTACATTTTCGTAGTCGCCACCACAACTGGAGATGCCTCACGAACGCCCTTGGTGACGATAGATCGCAAGAGTAGTCGACATGTTTGGACTTCAGTAGGTGCTCCAGCATTCACTGCGTATACAAGGACCTCTCCGCGCTGCGTGCCAGCGTACATAATCTCGGACTGCATGGCGTCAAACGCAATGGACGACACTTGTGCTGACGATCCAGGACACGTGTGGAATACGAAGCCTTGAGCGCGAGTCATTGAAGAAACGACAATATTTGTCCCATTACTGAAAGCTAAAATGTTTCTTCTGGTCTCTATCGCTGAAATCGAAGCGTTTGTCTGTACTTGACGTAGGCTCGTTCCATTAAGCGCAAGGAAATTGATAATTCCGTCGGCTTGAGCCACTGCCAGAACAAGTTGGCGAGATGATCTTGCGATAGCCACTGCAGAAGCCTTTGCGGACAGCTGCAGGTCTCGATGTTCGCTGACAGTCAGTAGATATTCAGGTCTAACCGAAATAGTGAGCAACGAAGGCTCTGCGTTCGATTCTTGGCCATCAGCTCTAACTTCTGCATCATTGCCATTATTCTCCACGAGTTTCAGCTCGTAAATCGCCACCACGGGGTCTCATATGTTACTATCAAGCACGGTTGATCATTCTGCAACTCCAGCGCAATGAATTCAACTCCCTTCCTCCCTGTATCAACTCTCAGCAGCTCCTCCGCTCCTGGCGTGTAAAACACAACAACACCGTCCCTATACGCGACTGCAATCAACTCCACTGCTCTTCCAGCGCGTATCTCCGTCATCTTCATATCCACCACCTCTCCGTCCAACTCAACCGACGCTCTCTCCACAAAGTACGTGTCGAAGTCTCTCGCCGTCAACGTCGCCACCGATTCTGCGATCGCAGCGTCCAGCTTCCTGTCAATGGCCTCTCCAACATCCACTCGTCTCCTTCTCCTCCCCATTCCCCCTTCCTCTGGTAGCTTCACCTCCGTCTGCTCCTTCAGCCACACGCTACGCATTTCCCGCAGCACCTGCAGCTTCTTCTCCTGCAGCTTCACCATCTGCTCCACTGTCGCCAGTTCTCGCTGCAGCGTCGTCATCACCACCACCACATCGCTCTCCAATTCCAGATTTATAGGTTCCTTCGTCTCTATTGATCCAGCGACACTATCCACCTCATTTGGTGTTGAAGTCGCTTGAGTGACGTGACGTTCAGTATCTGCGCCTTTTGTACCAGCCTCCAGTGGCCGATCCCCGTCAATTATAGAGCCATCTGCACCCAACGCGACCTCAATCTCACTCGCAATAACAACGTGGCTGTAGACTATTGCACATAGCAACAGCAGTACGAAAACCCGCCAATGTTCCTCCCGTACCGGAGGGGCGCAATAGCAAGGGTATACCAATAACACCACCCATTAATACGACGACACTGACGACAAAAATTACAAGGTCACGGTACGATGTAATATCTCGGCTCTGACCACTCGAAAAGAATGAGCGCAACTTGCTGACGCCCTTTTCGCCACGCAACGAATCCAAGACCTCGGGGTGTCTGTTCAAACTATTCCGTTTCGTCATCATCCCAGGAGCCTCCTTGAACTCTTTCATCCCCTGAGCAAACGCCGGCTGCTGCATCAAGTTATCGAATTCCTTGAACACGACTGAGTTCTGCTGTAAGCTTTCGCCACTCTTGGTATTCTTAAGAGCGTTTCTCAGTCTATTGAGACCGGGGATGTTGAAAACTCGCTCGTCACTCTCTTTGTCTTCTTCGTCCGCTGTTCCAGTAAGCTCAGTTGGCGTTGCACGGTTTCGTAGTTGCCGGTGCGGGCCACCGCCCTTCTCGAGTACTTGACTCCCATCGATAGTTCCCTCTGCGCGAGCAAGACCGCTGTAACACCCAATGAAGGTGACGAAAAGTAGTGTCCAGAACAAGGTTAGACGCATCACGCGGTCTTGATACGGTAATTCGTAGGCTTGTTTGCGAGGTCGGAGTGATCGGAGACAGAATTTTAAATAAATGAAAGGGGCTCTTGTGAAGTTCAGAAGAGGATTCTTGACCACAGAAGTGCTTGTAGCTGTTTGGCTTTGTTCAGCGATCCAGGATATTTGAAGGAGATCGGTTTGATGATATGTATTGTAGGATTCTACATTATACGTTGGTAATCACCGGTTTGTCTAACGCTGGCGTTCTTTTCTTGTCAGGAGTAAAAATAGTGATGTGTTTGATGATTACCCTTCTCGTTGTAGTAATCATGCGTACGTGTAACGTAGAAATAGATTCAAAGGCAGGTACATGTACATTATAATATCACGGCATAAGCCATCTGCGAGAGTGTAGATCACATATTCCCTGAGCGAAAGGGGCACTAGCGTTCATAATACCGGTACACAATACAAAAATTAGACAGCGTGATGAAGAAGCCCTACAGGAGTAACTTGTTCGATGATGATTTAAAAAAGAAGAGGGAGAAGAAGATAACGCTCTTTTCTTGTCAGGAATAAAAACTGCGATGGGTTTGATGATAATACTTATGTCCGGAGTAAGCATACGTGTGTAGAAATTGACTGCTGTATTGGTGTTCCTTTGTAGCAAATTCATAAAAGAAGCCAACTTGGAATGCTGTCATTTCGCTTTTGCACTTCCTTTCCTGTCCGATACGTTGTCGACGATTGCAGATACGTGTAGATTAACCGAAGCGTAATTGTAGTGAAAACATGACCAAGTAATAGAGGCTACAGCCCACTCTTAGTACTTTATCGAATTAGTGCGTCCATGCAAAAATGAGCAAGCAAGCAAACAACCAGGATAAAGTTTCCAACAAATTGATCATGTATAAAGTTCAAGACAGCAGAGTAACCAGGGAGGCGATTCCACCGACGAAAACGAAGAACCCGACAAGCGTTAGTGCAATCATTAAGCCCCCAGGAAGCCCGCGCGTTTGACCCTTCATATGGTACCCTTGTACATTCTTGATACCAGCAGCAGCATTTGGAGCGTTTTGAAAGGACTTGACAGCCTCAGGGTTGCTCTTCAATCGGTTGAAGTTACTCATAAATCCAGGATGTTTCTTCAACTCTGCAAAACTCTTGGCAACTCCAGGATTTTCCATCACTTTCTCCATATTTTTAACCATCGTTGGATTCTGTAGAAAGCTCTTTGCGGTTTGAGTATTGATCCGGAAAAGCTTCTTGAGTCGGTCAAGAATTGGGATTTTCAGTGCTCGATCTTCATCTCCTCTCAGAGCATCGTCCTCCGTCGTCGTCGCTTTATCGTGGACACTTCGCGGTGTGCTGTCACCGGTAGGTACACTCTGGCTGAAATCAGTGCGAACCGCTGCCTTCGCCGCACTTCCAACGTCGTTTAAACTCCAGGTTAGAAAGATAAGAACCACGAAGAAGCTGAGACGCATTGTCCCTGCGGGCTTTGTGTCCAGATTGTTTGGTTGCAGGTAAGTGCTGAAATGAATGGAGATTTTCTCGACCATCTGGGGGTCTAAATTGAATCGTTTTTCTACGGACCAAGGATGCTGAAATATGATCTGTTTGATGATTTTGCAGGTAGCGCTAGTGAATAATCATATTAGTATTTTTGTTTTATCACCTACCGGTTTTATCACCTACTGGTAGTTGAAAACCTAGTAACGTACTAACGTCGACCAATGAACCAGACCCTATGATACTGATGTATGCTAAGGGTATAGCTTTGGTTAGATTCCAAAGGCATTACTTTAACAGATTTTTTTTTACAAATGCGATGCTGCAGAAAACCCTGGATAGAAGCAAGGCCAAGAAGCTCTGGGGCATTAATGTGTATGGAGTAGTTGGCATGTAGTCCGAGGGTAGCTATCACAGCAGGATCTAAATCGAACACTGAGAAATATGTCACTACGCAGCCAGTGATTTTTTTTTACTAAACGACATTATTGGGTCGTCATTACAGTACTCACTACATGTACTACGGTTTGCTGGCATCACCGAAATATTTGTATAATGCTACCCATTGAAATATGAAAGCTAAACTATATTTTACCAACTGAAAGAGGTTGTGGTGCATTGGTGTAGTCGCTTACGAGCATATTTCACGGCATAAATGCCCACCCAAGACTGATCAACGCCAGAAAAAAAATGAGAGCAGCCACTCCCCCATACTCAGCATTCGAACGCGTGTGATCCCGCTCAACGAAGGACTCGATCTTGCTGATACTCCTTTCAATAGGAGCCTTCCGCATGGCCTCAATGACCTCGGGATGTTTTTCCAAACTTTTCACTCTCTTCATAGTCACAGGATTGTCCATAACACGTTTCATCTCCTCGGCAACATTAGGGTTGGTCTGGACCTTCTCAATTTGCTGGACAACTTTTGGATGCTTCTGTAACAAGCTCTTGGGATTCTTCCGCCACAAGTTTTTGATTTTGCTTAGCCTTAGGATATTGAATCCCCTCTCTTGATCGTCAGCTTCCATTGTCTTTGGCTCGACTTGCATCTTTAAGGTCTGGTGTTCGTTGTCACTGTTGGAAGTAGCACGCCTGAGATTTCGGATCGTCACTCCATTGCCATCATCCGCACAGACAGGATGAGTTCCACCCCACAGGAAAGCGGCGAAAATCAGGATAAAGACGAAACCCAGGCGCATTCGAATTTGCGAGTATTTCGAGGTCGGTTAGTGTAGTTTATGAGTAAATTGGGAAATGAACGGAGTCAGAGGCGATGGACAAACCAGCAGCTATCGACACAACGACATATCTGGCTTGTCGAGATTTACCATGATGTGTTTGAAAAGGCTGTGCACAATATTCGACAGAACGTACATGCACAGATGATCCCCTCATTAGTAATCCCTAGATATGGAATACCCGTTCAACAGGAATATGAAAGTGGTTCCCGACGATTTTTGGTGAACGGTTGCATACAAGTCCAAATAATTATTCCCTCTCACCCCTCAATCGTAATAAGGAATACCATTTCAAGGAATATGAAAATGCTGGGGTGCTTAACTATGGCAAAAGCCAAGGACGCCCGAAGCAGTCAAGCGAGGACATCCGCTGCAAATGTCCTTGTTTCCTACAAAATTCCTCGCGTAACGCACGTTGCATCGTTCGAAGCCGACCCCCAGGCCTGTCTGATAGGTCTGTTTCATCCACTTGAATAAAGAATTGGCGACCCATTTTTAAGTTTTTAAAATGCTCCTTCAGGGCCAAGCCAGTACTCTTAACTTCTCAACTACCTGTTGTGCGTCGATTGGGCATTCGGTTGTTTTATGTGATGCCACAAACTCTTCACCGTTGGATGTACATGTATGGTTGTCGTGACCTATTGCGCTCACGGAAACACCTCGGACAGACTGCAGTTACAGTAGTCTACAGCTTGTACCAAATGAGTGGTACATTGATAGGTGTGTACCCCATATGTGGTACAACGTGCTGTACCATCACCATGACACAACCCCAGTACTAGAATACCCTTACCCAATAATAACACGTGGGTTATCGAAGAAATGACTACGGAGGGGATTGTCTGTATTAACCCGTCCGTATTCCACGAAGTGATCTCCGACAGGTAACCTGGCCAACGTAATATCAGCATTATCATCACTCCAACCTGAGTCGATCGATACAGTACAGTACACGCAGACTGGACAACGTAATATCAGCTTGCTCCCTGCGATTGATACATGTACAGCTCTGTACAGTACATGTATCTACCACAACAATTGATTTGTTTACTCTTGTGGATGCTATTAGGATAGGTTCATCGGCAGTGCTTCGGAAATATTTTATAAAATTGAACTGGGCTAGGAAAGTCGCCACAATACAGTATGGCAATATGCAATGATCTCAACACACTATTTAAACTTTTTTTATATATATATTGCAAACTCAGAACCAGAATGACTCTATCACGCTAGCCAATGTTCAAAGCCCACAGACTGGGTGGCTAACTAACTTAAATAAGCTGGCGACATCCTCGACGCAGGTACCGTATCGAGGCCGTCGCTCGTATCGGGTACCCGTACGAGCCAACGTTAGCAGTTTTGTTCATTTTTCAGCAGATTCGTATACCCGTTGCCTGGGGCTTCCTCTCGAGGCGTGCTGTGTTGGAACAAGCACCCATTCCAGCGCTTCTGCGCTCCGAAGGTAAATATGGAGACTGTTTGATTTGGTGTAATCTGCTCACTCCCTGATTTACGACCAACGCTCACGGGTCTCGGCCCGCTCCCATATAACGAACGATCTGGTATCTTAGCTTCTCAGCTCTCTTTTCAAAGTTGGACCAGGCACCGATGCACAATCTAACAGCTGCATTGATACATGTGAATACGCTGTTGTTGCTCAGCTCTCTTCTCAACGTTGCACCAAACCTCCGATGAACAATCCAACACGCCCTCCTTGAATATCAGTCTTTGAGATCGAAGCCTGGTTTTCGACTACTTGCCTACCCCAATACCAGCAATCAGCATCAACTCCTTAAGTCACTTCTTGTCGAGAGGCTTGGTGAACGTGTCGACTGGGTTAACTTCACCCTTCACCTTATGCAGCTCAATGACGCCCTTCTGCACCTGCTCACGTACGTAATGCCAGCTTAGCTCATGGCCAGTGCGTCTGCTGTAGGTAGGATTCGTGGCCATCACATGAGCGGTCTGGTTGTCAATACCGACGCGCAGCTTGATTTCATGCTGCTGCAGGATCTCCTGCAGGATGTTACTCGCTGCAACCGCTTCCATAGCCGCTTCACATGCTGCAATGTACTCGGATTCTGTAGTCGACTGAGCAATGACCCAATGGCGCCGTGACATCCACGCTATGGCTCCACCAGCCATTGTGAACACGAATACCGTGGTTCTCTTGCGCTGATCCGGGTCATTTGCCCAATCGCTGTGGCAAAACCCTTCAAGCGCCACCTGCTTGGTGCGGCTCTGCTTTCTCATATACGTGATCCCATAGTCATTTGTTCCTGCTAAATAGCGCAGAACACGCTTCACCATTCCAACATGCTTCGCCGAAGGCCTCGCTACAAAGCGACTTTACTGTCCTAACACGAACGCCAGGTCAGTTCGCGTACTGATAGCTAAGTACATTAGCATCCCAATCGCCTCTCGGTGCGGAAAGCTGCTATCCGACTCCTCACTGTCATCACGTGGAGCAAATCGCACGTTGACCTCCATAGGATTGCCCGCTGTATGAGCTTGCCCGTATCCCAACTTGACTTAAATCTCTCTAGCATACTTGCCTTGACAGACCGTAATGCTCTCTCTCGCGTCTGCTCCACCTCCACACCCAAATACTATGTCAACAGTCCTTGATCCTTCAAACCGTACGTCTCATTCAGATCAACTAACTGTATGACTTTGTACTGCTCGTCGTTTGTGACCACTAGTATGCCATCCACGTACACTAGCGCATAAACGATTGAGTCTCCCTCAAACCGGCAGTACAGACACGACTCGATCAATAACCGCTGGAATCCACGGTTGATAAACCATTCGTTGATCTCAGAGTTCTACTCTCTTCCTGATTGTCGTAATCCATAGAGTGCTTTGAGTACGATGTATGCGTGCCAGTTCACCCCGCACGGATAGCCATTGATCGAACGCAGGTACTTCCGTATGCCTAGCCAAGCATTCAAGTGGGCGGTGTTAGTATCTCCACCGTACTCGTCCAATCCTAGCTCGGCTGCAATTGCCGGCTCCAGTCTGAAGGACGACATCCTAGCCACTGGTGCAAATGTCTCTTTGGAGTCAATGCCGGGCCGCAGATAATTGCCCAGTGCTACTATGAGAGCCTTGAATCGTATTACATAGCCTTGATGATCCGATTTCAACGCATATACCCACATGGTATCCCCCGGTTGGGCTTCGTCCGGTACTTCCTCACCGGGAATCTCTTGAATAACACCCTTACCTTTAAGTGCAGCTATTTCCTCCATGTTGGCCATCAACCGGAAGTCCTTCCACTTTGATCGCAGGTCCTCGGGACGGTTGCGAAAGACTTTCACTTCACTTGCACACATGGGTCGTTCGGTCTTGACCAGAACACGCGAGGACGTGGCATTCATCACGAAGTCGTTAAAGTAGTGAGGGCGTCATCGCTCATGGTACTCTCGGAACCCGGTGCGATTTAGCTTCGCTTGCGACTTCGCTGTGTCTTGTTGAATCCCCTTTTCCTCTGACGGAGTTTCATCGCTTTAAGTACTTTCCCCTATCTCCTGTGCAACCCCAAGTGATAGCGGAGCACTAACTTCCAATCGGTGCGAGTCATCTTTGTCGATATGCTCACTATTCTGCTTCTCGTGCTCCACATACATGTTGAGGTCGTCCGAGTTCTCACACTGGTCTTCCTCCAGCCCAGAAACACTCGACGTGTTAGTCTTCTCACCACAGAGCTGCACTTCGTCGTTTGAAACGCCACTCGCTACAATGATCTCTTCTCCAATAAGACGTTCTTCCTCCTCCATATTTCCCAACTCTTCGTCTACCACTGATGAGCCACGCGTTCCCGCCACAGACACAACTTCGTCACTTTCAGCAGCTACTGAATCCCCCTGCGTAACACCTTCACGGTAGCCAACATCAACCGCGTTTGCTGCATGACCATGGTAGCGCCATCGGCTCCAGCCGGCGCGGACAGTATTCCGACGACGCGGGCTCCTGCGCAAGGATATCCGCCCAGGAAGAGCAGTCTCAATTTCTCCCGAGTGACTGGTCACGGCTGTTTGGACTTTGCGCGGAGAGCAGAGCCCTCGTATGCCCAAGGATCGCCCGAAGCTACACCTCGGGAGCCCCTTGGCACAGTGCACCGCCGGCATTCGACGGTGGAATGCCCAACGTTCCTATCTCAATACCGACTGCTTCGAGCTATGACGTTCCCCAGAGATCTGCACCGGCACCTCGAGTCTCCGCGAGCTCGGATCTCCCCGCAGATTCTGGTGTTCCACCGGCTCCGGCCCTACCGCAGTCCGCTCCTCAAGACCCTGCAGGATGTCCGGATCCAAGCTTACCTGCTTACCCTCCCGGAGACTACAATACGACAACGACTTGGGACACTAGCTTCGAGAACATGGACAGTGCCCCGACTCGGACTGGTGAACCTGCACCCTGGGAAGCATCCACCTCGGGAGCACCGGGATTCCCCGGAGCATATCCGACAGGATCGCATTTCCCCGGGTATGGCATGAGTTTCCGGACCTTCATCGCCTACGATGCCGTCGAGCCGTTTGACCCTACGCTGTCCCTCGAGAAGCGTCGACTGTGGTGGGATAAATTCCAGTACACAGCTCTCATGGGTGGGTGGTGTGAGCAAGAGCGTTGCACCCGGCTGTACAGCCGACTCTGACGAAGGCACCAAGGCCTGGATCAAGCAACTCCCAGACACCGCCCGCAGGAGCTGGCAACAGCTGTTTGACAAGTTCGCCAAGGAATTCTGCCGATCTACTGAGCCCCCCGTGGAGCGCTACCTTCGTCTGAAGCAGGAATCCCGGGAAACGCCTAGAACTTTTCTGTGGCTACTTAACGCAGCCGCTGTCAAGGCCAACGTGGACTTCAGGTCAACTTCTGGGTGCCGCCGGCAATTGAATCAGTTCCTGAAGAATCTCCGGGACCGCTAACTCTGGCTCGGTCTCCAAGGCCGCCTTTACCTCTCAACCGATGAGATGGAAGAGACCCTTCGCCAAGTCGATGAGATGGAACGTGGAATGCGACGGAAGCCTGCTAACAACGTCCGGTGCGGTCGGTATAAGCCAACCAGGGCCAGCTCGTGCCCTCCCGCCCGGGCCTCCCAGGGGGGCGAAAGTGCAAGCAGCCTATGTTGTCTCGGCGCATCGCGAATCCCAGGAAGCTCTGGACCCAGGCACTTTGCGGTGGGAAGATGACGACGAATCAGTCTACGATTTCCAGTATGACGAAGGGGGTGACAAATGTTCTCTAGACGAACCCGCTCAGGAAGATGTCTTACGCCCTGACGTTCCCCGAGGACATGGCCCTCGGAATGGTCAATTTCAAGGACGTCCGAGCAGCCTGGACACTGGTGCCCGAGGAATCCCACGACCGGCGCCTAGTCTACCATCGTGTCCGGAGTGTGGACGCCCGGGGCGTGCCGTCGACAAGTGTTGGCGACTAATGAATTGTGATCGCTGTGGTGGCAAGCACCCGACGAACGTGTGCCGTCGCACAACAAGTGTCAAGTCGTGGTTACCCTGGGGCACCGAGTCGTGTACACTTTCGACATCTGGGTCGGCAATATTAGCCAACGTATCGACTGGCACCTGGGCATGAACTTCATGGTAGCGGCCGGGGTACGACTCTGTGCGCATGAAGGAGAGGTGGTACTCCCGGACGAGGAACGTGTCCTATTAGTGGGTGGTCCGGCTCGGACTCATCTGGTAAACACCGTGGAAGGCGCCGTCCACAACGGCGTCTGGTTAGCGCCCGGGGAAAGTCGGTATATCCCTATCCAGCCCAAGGACGTTATCCCCGAGACGATGGACGTGTGGGAAGGCCGGGGAGGTCGCTGATCGTTTTCAGCTCCAAGCGCATTCCCTAGCCGCCCGGGTGATAAACATATCTTGGAAACCAGTTCAAGTGCTCCCGCATATGCGAGTGGCTACGTTGACGGAGAAAGGCCGTCTTCCCCTGGGAACCAACTTCGTGCGTCCCGGCACGTATCCGTACGTGCAACGCGAGTTCCTAGTGTATGAGAACACGCATTTCCCCGGCCCCTGAGCGTCGCCTTGCAGCGGAGGCTCGGGAGCTGGAACGGGACGACGCTCAACTAGTCGAGAAGCCGGAATACCCGGCATCCTGAAGCGACACCAGCCTCCTGACGCAGCGATCAAGATGGACGAGTTGACCCGAGCCCGACTGCGCTGCCCAGTACCAGCCGTGGTCTCCCGGACCAGTACAGACACAGTGTTTCACCAGAACCGGGTTGACCTAGAGCAAATGGGACCTGTCCTGTCCAGGAGCTCGTACATCGATGACATTATCTACGGAGCCCCGTCCTCGGACGACTTGTGCAAGACCCTAGATGCTTTGTTGTACAGATTACGCTACTGGAATATCTCCGTCAGCCTCCCGAAGAGCGAGTTCGGCGTGAAGAAGTACAAGTACCTCGGACACGATATTAGCTCGGACGGGATCCGGGCATTGCCCAAGCTCGCCCAGAAAATCCTGGACTTGCCGTTCCCGGGGACTCTCAAGGGGGTTCAATCCTTTTTGGGAAGTCTTAATTACCACAGCAAGTTCATCGACGATTTACCAGTGATTGCAGCAGTCCTGTATGAATTGTCGGATGAATAGATCCGGTCCGGGAGGGACCTGGACAAGACGAAGCACGCCTTCCAGCTCCTAAAAGATCGTCTGGTGTCGACTCCATTGCTCCAGCACCCAGACCACAAGAGACAGTACGTGGTTATCTTGCATGCGAATCGCTGGGCGATTAGCGCGGTCCTGGGACAGGACTACGATGGCATTGTACGACCCGTTCGTTTGATCGGCCGAGTCCTCTGTGACGCTGAGTTGATATATCACCCGGCCAAAAGGAGGTGCTAGCCCTGTTCCGGGTCCTGAATAATTGTCACACGATGATCACGGGATGCTCCGAGAAAACCATCCGGGTATATACAAGGTACTCGGTCCTGGGATGGTTGTCCACATGCCTCAAGTGGACCGTCAATCTGTCTCAATGGGACTTAGACATCCGGCGAATCGAGCGCGATGAAGATGGTTTGGCGGCAATCCTGGGCGCGAGCATTACCCCCCGGGAACACCTGGACGAAGTCGCCGAGGACCTTTTCCCGTCCAAAGGCCCCAAGATCAAGTCTCCCCCGGTCAGCCTGGAAATGCTCTCTAACAACCATGTCGGGCACTTGTTAAGTTAGGACGGAGCCGCGAAGCGAGACGGGGCTGGAGACACAGCCTACATCCTGTGGAAGTTACCATCCTGGGAGATCGTTGCCGCCAAAGGCCGCCTTCTCTCGGAAGTAACGGTGAACGGCACCGAATACGCGGGCCCGATCAAGGGAATGCACTTGGCCCTGGAGTCAGGTGTTCAAGATCTTGTGGTTGTAAAAGACTCGCGCCTGGCGATCCAGCAACTACAAGGTGTGATTAATTGAACTCAGCCCCACCTGCAGAGGCTGACCCAGGAAGCCGAACAGCTCCAGGCCCAGCTCAAGTCCGTGCGCCTGGTTCACGTGCAACGCGAGTTCGATGCTGCGGCAGACTACATCTCCAAGCGAGTTGTGGACATGCCTGGAAATCACCGATCCCGAGGAACCCAAGCTCCTCCAGGGCTTAATAGGATTCACGAGAAACTGATGAAGGAGCCGGACCCGAGGGAAACGTCACTAGTAGTGTCGGCCTTTATGGCCACAGCTCTCGGAACGCTCGGAGATCGACCGGAGTCCAACGTCTTTGTAATAACAAGGGCCAGGGAGCTGGGACTGCTAGTGGAACATGTACCGGATAACGATGTCACAGGAGCCGACGACAGCGTGGAGGAGTCTGCAGTCAAAGCTCGAGGCCACCGACAATACCCGAAATATGTGGATCCCGATGAAGCCCGGAAGGAGCGTTGGAGACGGATTTGTGCTCATCAGGCTCTGGACCCGGAGCTGAGACCTATTATGAGTTTCCTCCGGGGCGAGACCGAACAGCTCGCTCTGAAGCAGACGACTCACTTGGTGAAGATCGCAGGACAGTTCGTGCTCGACTCCCAGGAAACCCTGTTCTATGTTTGTCGGGAAACCCCAGGACGCCCTCAGACCTCAGCCGATCATCTCAGACTAGTGGTTCCTCAGAACCTCCGAAACGACATCCTTCACCATTGTCATGCGGACAAACAAGGTGGTCACCAAGGCATACTGCCAACTTATGAGAGGCTACCCAGGGAGTTCTACTGGATCAGAATGTTCAAGTCGGCCGAGAAGTGCGTCAAGGAGTGTGTGGATTGTGTGACGACCAAGGGAGTACCTCGGAACCCGGGACCTTCCCTCGGAAATATCCTGGCGACGAGGCCCTTCCAATTTGTCTCCATGACTTCGTGAATCACGTGAGAAGTTGGATCTTTGCGGCGCAAAGATCCAACTTCTCCCTCCAAGAGCGAAGAACTCCAACTTGGAACTCTTAAACACTAAGGAAGAGACTGCGGCCCGGGGAACCTTGATCGAAGGCTAAACTTCCCAAGGTAAACTCGTAATCTATTTGTCAGGTTCCTCACCAAGAGGTCCCAGGTATTCCGTATCTGCTGCTCCGGAGCGCGGTCAGGCCGGCACGGAAGCTAGCCCTTCATATTCTTTGGGTCTCACCCGTGGGGTCTCGACCCGAAACCTTTGAGCGGCTGTCGCCGGTGGAGTATCTCTCCGAAAGACCTAGTGTATAAATTAAGTTGCGTATATCCCTGCCGCCCCGGGAAGTTGGTGGCCTCCTCGGGCGACTGTTTGTATTGCTACCCGTATGAGGTCTACACCATTGCACGGCGTTATTCACAAAGTCACCACTTAAATTCAAAACGTGAACGCTCAAAATCAAAATGCATAGCAAAAAGTTATATCTGATCCTGTATATATTTTTATAGGAAATATTTGTTGGTGTCAGGAGACCCTCGGAATGGCGGGAAAGTTGGCGCGAAAGCTGCGCCCGTGCGGCCAACAAGTCAATTTCCAATCTGGCGCCATGCCAACAAGCAACTACAAGCAGTACCCACTGCTCGTGCGCGCGTGCATCCTGCGCTTGGCCAAGAAAGCGAAGGACTGGAAGCTCGTAGCCGCGCTCCACGATGTCAAGGAGCGCACAGCTTGGGGCTGGATCAAGACGGCCACGAACAAGGGGGATTGGAGCGGGGAGCAGAAGCCGCGTGGCGGCTCCAAAAAGAAGAAGATGATTGATGCACACGTCGACTACCTGCTCGGCGAGCTCGCTGAAACTCCCGAGCAGATGGCGGCGCTCGTTGAGCAGAAGTTTGCTGTGAACATCAACCGTGAGACGGTGCGTCGAGCTATCGACGGGTGTAGCTTCACTACCAAGCAACTTCACCGCGACGTCGTCAACCGCGACGGCCCCGTAAATAAGCAGAAACGCTACGACCACGTAGTTAAGTTCTACGCGGCGCTCGAAAACAACATGAAGGTCTTGTATTTGGACGAGACCAACTTCAACCTATAGTGCTCATGTGGACGTGGACGGAGTGCGCGAGGTCGTCGGGCAGTACAAACGAGTGTGGCAAGCAAAAGCAAGAAGATCCATGTTATCGCGGTTATCTCTAGTTCGGGTCTTGCCTACCAGGAGTCCCAGTTCGGCTCGTTCACGGCCGAACTGGCGAACGAGTTCATCCTTCGATTCTTCCGCCATATTTAGACAACGACCCCGCTCGACGAGGTCACGCTTGTCCTCGACAACGCGCCGTGCCGCACCAACGCCAATGAAGTGTTCGACGAGGCAGAGTTTGCGGGTGCTGAGTTGCTGAAGCTGGGACCGTAGTCCCCCATGCTTAATCCAATCGAGAATGTATTCTCGGTCTACAAGAGTACAGTGAAATGCTTTCTTGCGCGACAACGCGCCGCCATTTTGCGAGTCCCAGAACGATCTACCATCACCGAGCATCGCGCAGGATTCCTCGAGCTTGCAGCGGACCCTCTCTTCGCTAAGATCCTGACTCCTGAGCTGTGCAACCGCGCCTTCTGCCATTCTCTTCCCCACCACCAGCGTGGACTGCGATTCGAGGACATGCGAGTTGGGTCTTAAAGATTTCAAGCGGATTTGACTGGTTCTTACTTTATATGGGAAATCCGTCAAGATTTTGATTTTGCGTTCAGAATTTGAGTGTTGAGTTTGTGAATAACGCCGTGCAATGGTGTAGCTACGACAACAGATAACTAAACGAGCCACCACGCGTACTGTATAAGGTCCGGACTTCCCGGGGAGTTGTCCGTGGTTGACTTTTTCCTCGATCCAAACAACCGTTTCGTTAGAGGGTACTGAAGGTGATGTTACTGACCGGGCATCCCCAAGGACCTTCTCACTCGTAGAAGACATCCCCAAGGACACACCACCCCGGATAAATCCCTCGTCCGGGCGGACCGTCTATTCACAAGGAGCTTCTCTCCTGATCCAAAATTCGCAAACGCGCACCTAAAGTCCCAGGACGCCCCGGAAGGTGGCGTTCGGGTAGTGCCGGAGGCGAAAGTTCCAAGCGCTACATCACACTCGAGTTGGCGAGTATTGCCTCGGTCAAAATCCCAACGGCAATGTCCTTCAGGTCGTTCTCCTGGAAGACTTTCATTATGGCCCAATTGAAAGTTTGCCGATCTTTACCCTTCCCGTTCATCGGCACACCCTCGTTTGTATACTTCATCGCCAACAACATCGTTAGCCTGATGATGTTGGAACGCGCACCTGTTCCAGCACTTCTGCGCTCTGAAGGTAAATATGAAGACTGTTTAATTTGGTGTTAGCTGCTCACTACCTGAGCTACGACCAACACTCACGGGTCTCGCCCCCTCCCGTATAACGCCCTGGTATCTTAGCTTCTCACCTCTCTTCCCAAAGTTGGACCGGGCTCCGATGCACAATCCAACAGATGCATTGATACATGTGAATACGTTGTTGTTGCTATTGGCAAAGAAACTGAGAAGCACTGTGGGAAGTCGACATGGCGCGTCGATGGACGGGGGGAATAATTCCACAACACATAGCGGCAAACTGGTAACTCCATAAGTAAAATACATACAAATCAAGTAGAAGTCCCTTTACAACCTGCTAGGTCTAGATACCAACGATACTCTGCTGATCTGAAATAAGCCTGGCTAAACCCAGTGCAATTAATACGGACCCAACTCCCTTTTTTTACGGGTTCAGGATATTCCCGACGATAAGTTATTCACGGAAACAAATACAATTTTATAATAACTTTATTACGATCCGCCGTCGTTTGCAGAGATAGCCATGGGCATGGCCAGTCTATCGTCGCAGCTTTCTTGCCGAACTGGACCTCCCCAGCGGTGTAGAATCTGGGAGCCGGTGCAAACATGGTGACGATCAAATGGGGTTTTGGTGGGAAAGGGGTCATTTGTTTGCTTTAGTTTAAATGAGGCTGCAATCGGGCGAAAGTTCGGACTGTCCTGGAAGGGGGAGGCTGCATCGAGGAATCTGCGGCCAAGGGCGAGGCTTTCATCTCCCCAAGGACGATCCAGACAACTTCCACGGTACCTGGGGCTCAAACCCACCCATAGGAAGAGCTGCAGGCCTCGCAACGTGGCAACGTCGCAGATCAACTTGAATGCCACTGCTCGAGCCAGCCCTGGTAGGTTACCTTGTCAACGATTTCACATTTCTACGCAGCTCTATAACTAATCTCACTTTGACAGAATATGCGGTATTTCACGTTTGGGGCCGCACGAGCTCGTTCTGGCCCGTTTCGTTCGGTCTAACATACTATGTAGTCGAAAAGGTACCCGCCAGCACGTTTTTCATCGGCCTGAGAGAGAGTCATTGTGGTGGTCATACGACGTGCGACCACCATAACGAATCTTACAGTAATTTTACTAACAAACCTCTTGTTTCCCCCGTGTTCATTCGGCCAGTTCGCGTTACGACTACGAGCACATGGATATTATTTTTAGTGCACCACCCCGTTGACCAGACGTTATGAACGTCGCTGGAACGCTCACGAACACGCTGGCCCACGTTTTCGCCGAATTTTCGACCAAACACCCGAGTCACGCTCCGTTGTACCGCTCGGCAGTAGAGTCGTCACCTTCTGCTAGATGTCGTCACCATTTAGAGTAGGATTATGATACACAATTATTCGATCCAGGTCATCTTATTTTGTATGACATATGAGGACAAACCTACAGGTTTAGCGAGAGCCATTCACGTTATCTGTACTTTTGGTTTCTTGCGGTTGGTCGCAAAACTCATTTTCGTGATGAAATACTTTTTAACGTATAATTACAAATATGTTATAAAAAATATTTTTTTAATGGAGTGGCCGAACCCGTAAAATTACTTACCTGTATTTTAGCGGTACGGTTCATAACATCTAATACGCTAAGCAGACTCTGCATTTTTCCAGTAAAAATCTTCTGAAAACAAAAAAGGTCAGGATTGAACTTGTGACGATAGAATCTGGAAATTTCTCGGATGGATGTGGATACGTTACGAACTGGATTGTTCTCAGTGGAGATTGTGTGATTTATGGAAGAAGACCTGGTTATTTTGGGAGAGACAAGGTGACTGCTGGAGTGGCAGTTGGCCCGCGGAGTGATGGTACCCTAGGTCAAGGATGGTCCCTTAGACTTGGAAGTGCGTGTTCAGAATTGTACACTCTGAACACAATGTGCACTCAGTCCAGGTCGCCCCCCGTCCATACTACAGGAGACCTTCTAAGGTCGTAACCACCCTTGGGAATGTATCCCACGTGGTGGCCCGTATCGCTTTGACCAAAGGCACAAATATATCATGTACCCGGGACCGATGTTTTCCACAGTTGTGAAAGTAATTGTACCCCGAAGACGCCAAAGTCCAAGTAACTTCCGAACTACGAGTGACCAAGTGATGACAAGTGGATGATCAAGAGCCTTGAGAGTGTATGCTTTCGGAGTTGGGGACTTTCGGGTACCCCAACTCAAGAACACCTAAGTCCTCCGAGTGTGTTTTCGAGCACCCCAACTCAGAGTGGCCAGTCCTTTGAGTGGACTTTCGGGTACCAACTCGAAGTGACTATTACCCAGAGATACTCTATACAAGTCTGAGTGCGGTCAACTCTAACTTCGAAACGTACATCCACTCTGAGTCTGGATCACATATTCAACTCAGCACTGAAACGAAGAAGCAGTATGCGAAGGAGCCAGCACGCGAAGGGACGCTTGAAGGTGGGTGATTTGCACCCACTATCCTGATTACGTTACGCACGACCATGTGGCACCTGTACCCAGAATCGTGATTATGTTACGCATGTCCATACTGAAGTCAAGTCAAACGCCCGGGAGATGAGCGATGGGAAAAACGCCAAGGAACATGGAAGATCTGAGACCGCAGAAGACGGTCGAAACGAAGTGAACTGGCAGTCAAAGATAGCCGACACTTGGTATAGTGAAACAGAGTATATATTTGCATGTAGTAGGAGTAGGTTACCAATTTAGTGTTCATTTTGCCGTCACAAGCTCAAGTCGACTTCGTCGAGGCTCATCGGACCGACAGAACAAGCTGGTGGGCGGAATACTCAAACGCTCAAGTCCCCCTGCGTTGGTGATCATTCGCGACGAGCGTTTGAGGTGATCCGCGCATTCCATATCCTAGTTGGGCCCGTTGTGTGTATTGGTAAGGGCGTTTACCCTTTACATGTTAACGATTGTTTTCTGGTTGGTTTGCAGTCCCCCAGAGTTAATTACTAGACTGCGTTTGAATGAAGGTATTGTATTGAAGTGTATATTCCCTCTTCGGGGGGTGGTGCGCGAAAAGAAGAAGGGAGCCTTCAGGTTGACCAGTGCCTGAAGTGTAGTCCCAGTTGACTGGCGTATAGACCCACCACTCAAGGGTCTAAAAGAATAAGAGTGGCTGTATATTTGTATATTATGTTTTGTATTGGTTATCTGTGCTGAAGCTGCGCTCAGAAGCAAACCCAACCGAGCACCGAGACGCTCACGCTTCACAGTGGCCAACAACTCAACGATGATTGTACCAGAGTCTCTAGAGATAACGACACCAAAGAGGATATCACAAGGGACATACGCCAACTCGGAAAGCGGATTGACGTCTGCGTGTGGATTAATATATGCTCTGAGACTGACCCTCTGTCTACATCTTAGTCTGGGCTAGCGCTATAGACTTGGGCGATCAAGGTTCACCTACCTCGTCACAAACTGCACAAACGTTATTAACACCACAAAATAGTTGTTCAAACACTAGGGTGAAACGTTTTGCAAATGCTGTCGGTTAAACAAAAATAGCCTCACGTCTGCCCAAATTTTAGTCGGCGAAGGCACTTCAGAATTGGAAAATCCTAGGCTTCCCTCTGTAAAACACGGTATTAGTATCATATATCCAAGGCCATCAATGATTCACTAAACCATAATGCAATACAATAGTAGTGAGCCTAAAGGCTTAAGTGAGAGGGGTTAGAATTCCCTGGGCAATCTTCAAGCATCTTATGATAGCTTACAAGTACGAAGACAGTGTCCCTAAGCCATCATTGGGTCGATGCTGATTGACGTTGCACCAATACTGGAGGGTTGGACTGGTAGCGCAGCTATCACGGAATGTTATGGATAAAAAGTAACGTTAGTAGAGATAAATTACTACCGGGGTGGATGGAGTGTCCGAGACGTTGACGTCGTGTAGTACGAAGAATTTGTGGCGTCCATCCATCGTACTTTGCCCACGAACGACGAGGTGTAAGTCGACGGTGACACTGTACATGTCGTGACCGTAGTGTGCTGCTATCAAACGTGCACAATGCAGATCGCCGCAGATACATTTAGTAGCTTATCTGAACACGCGAACTCCGTAGTCATTCTTTTGTCGATCTTGCTCTAGAAACTAGCCGGTCCGTAACACTTTATATCAATCCGTTCACATAGCAGCCAACTTAAAGCTATCAACCTTTCCCTGGAACTAAGTGATAAAACAGCAATTTACACTTATGTGTTCGCCCACTAGCCAATCTCGCCCTACATCTTTTCTAGGAACTCCGCACGCCGCCTGATGCGTTTTACATCATCACGCAGTTGGTCATTAGCACCACTTGTGCTTTCCCAGTTGCCGTGGTAGCCCTCTTTTCACTGCGGGGCACCTACGATGTCGCGACACTGGAATTACATGAGCCAATCCCCTCTCACAGTCAATCCACATTGTCAACATTATCCCTGCGCTTCGTCAACTCGGGCTCCTCCTCCGACAATTTGCACACTCCTGACCAGGCGTCCGCCAACACAGTGTCAAAGTGTATTGTGCAGTTGGTTTTTAATAATAAAAACGGCAATTCAGGGTGAAACAAAAATAAATATTGCCACAATTTTATTGAATTGCTGTTATCGTCTTCTACCTTTACTGTTACCTCTGCCTCTGGTGCCGGTAGTCACTCCTACAGGAACGACTACTCGGCAGCCGACTGGTCACTCTGCCCCCTCTTCGAATCTACTTATCGTAGCTTGGGGTAAATTGGCTTCCGGTTGCCATATTGTGCAAGGATACCCCACCCAGCTGACAAAATAATGTACTCCTCCAGTGTTGCTTGCTTTCTTCGCGTAAATCTACAAGTCAGGACCCTTGAACGCTGAGCCGTCGTTCTCCGAAGAAGTGTTGTGGTTCGTATGCTTGGTAATGAAGAGCATCGTCTTGCGGGTCAGTCACACCTACTAGCGCTGTGAGCGTTATACGACATGCTGGTTGCTGATGGTGGTTGTTGATGGACCACCTAACTTCGGCCAGTCTGCTGAGCTAGGAAAGTCGCATGTATCTTCTTGGTATTGCTCCAATACTATTGCACCAACTGCTAAATGGTATTTCTACTGCTTCATACGTGCTGATATGTGTGGTGTACTTCATCATTGATGCCATCGAGGAGGTGTGTGTGACGCCACAGCAAAATAAATTTTGTTGGTGGGGCTCCAGGAGAGTTTTTACCATAATTATTGCCAATATTGGTCCACTATAATTTTGTATTGGGAACAGGATGAACAAATAATACATCTTTTTTATTGAAGAACCCAATTAATTACTGTATTACAATATTGAATTCCGACCCCTGCTCCTGACACCACTGGTCGGTACTGTTCGCGAACTCGTATGCGCCGTACCCAGACCTGAACCCGTGTGCGATAATGAGATCTATGGCCTAGATGTCCATGCAAATGGTAGTCTGTTCTACCACGGGTCGACGGAGACCGAGGTATGTTGAAGGGCATCGTTGACTATAATAGGTTACACGGCTGACACCACCATCGTCCTCGCACAGATGACTGCCGACACGATTTCGTAAATCATCAACCCAACCCATGACTTTCTTGTCGGAATCAAGGGCTCCTGATTTTCGTCAGAGTTCGGAAAGAACATCAAGTCGCCGAGAACATGGGCGGTGGTTTGCTGGTGCACATCACGATCCACCTGTTCAAGGTCACTGCCGAGACCGTATTAAACGGCATAAGTGGATTCGTTGTGATTCACGGCCTCATGCGGCGTCAATTTCATCTTTGGAACGATGGACAACGGCATATCTAAGGTACTTTCAGTGCTGATGTCCATCCACACCATCGATGGCCCCATTGGCATCCCGCTCGTCACCTATTGTGAGTTTTGTTAGCGGAATAGAGAGGTTATGGTATATTCAACTTTTGAACGTTCAAATATCGCCACCCGAGTATTCACCGTAGCGCATGCCACCGTACGTTGAAGCCAATCTCAGTCCCAAGCGTAATCCTGTGGTAAACTTTGGAAATGAATACCTCACTGAAGTTGGTTGGTGAATGCTTCGAAAACATATTTATTATGATACCCTTGTAATGAACTTGGAGATCGGGCGGTGGACGGCACGGTGGTGACAATTGACGACGGTGGTGGTAGTGGTGGGGGGTACGAGCGAAGAGTCGTACTGGAATCCAGTACGTGCGGATCCTACCACTCGTGATCGGCCGCACGTTACCCGGAGGTACCTTGCGTGCGATGTGGCTGGCTCGGGACGAGCTCACGTCGGAATTGGACGGCTTCAAGAGAAGCAGGACTTGAGTGCCTTCGCAGCAAGTCAACTGCTGGAAGGAACCCGCAACGCGGACGAGTCGGAGTTCACGGGCGGTGGCGCGCGAGACGACGACACATGTGCGGACCAGCGACACGGACACAGCGGCGTACGTGCGCGGTAACTTGGGCGGAGCGGCAGATGACGGCGAAACGGTTGGGGACGGAATCTCGGTGGGCGGACGACGGGTCGAGCGCGCGGCGGAGAGTACAAGACAGGGGACACGTGGTCTCCAAGTTTGCTTGTGGCTGCACGAGTGGGAAGGCGCCCGAGGCGGAATCTCTAGTGGCTAAGTGGACGACACTTGAACTTGAAAGGACATGCTGGGCTTCGCGTACGTGTATTGAGTAGCTAGCTGTACCTAGTCGAAGACTACCGCATTTGGTAAAAAAAAAAATAAGTGACGTGTCAGTAGGGCATCCACCGACGCGGCAACAGACGTTCTGCTGTCGACGGCCTGAAGGTTTTTTTGACGTCGATCAGCACTGGTCCACCAAAGCTCGGCATGCAGAGCAATAAGACACGTTGTATGGTGGTCATACCTGGGCGTCAAGCACGAATGCGACAAACTACACGACGGAACCAAGTTTATTGAACGACAATATGGCGCGAACTAAGGTTGTGGTGGCCCCGGCAAAGGCTTCAGCAAAGCCGAAGAGTCCAACGGAAATCACGATCCCGATGTGTTGCACAGCGCGGGAGGTGCCCGAATGCAAGACGTATCAGGAACCGGTGTAAGTAATCGATCAACCGGGTCGATGATTGGACGACGAGGTAATGAAGAGTTGAGAATTAGGCGAGAATGACGAACCTGATCCGGGCAACGACCATGACGAGAATAGCTCGGGAAGGACAGACAACGAGTCACGAAACGAAGAACCGGGTAGTGAAGTAACGGAGATGGCCATGCGCAAGAACGAGGGTTCCACGGATACCGTGAAGTTTTAGGGGACGGCGCTGTCGATGGTGCTACAGCAGATGGTCGACACTAACGGCCGCATAAGCACTCGACTTGATCACTTGGAGGCAGCCAACACCACGGCAGCGCCACGACCGTAGCCAGCGGTGACGAGATAAACGGAGTTCAGAGCAGCGTGGCACAGACACCACCAAGGACGACGTTCTCGACGGCGGCACCACAACGACGAGTGACGTGCACGCGTGAACGATGGACGAAGGCGGCGGTACGGGCGTCGGAACTGCCGTGGCAATCGGCAGCGACGCAACACCCGTTTCACCAGATTGGGCACCGCAATTGTTTCGCATGGGGTAACCCAGGTCATTTCGCAAGAGAGTGTCCTGACAAGGATGCCAAAGCACGCAACGACGCGTACTTGGTAACGCGACCGCCACCTTCAGCACCGAAGGGAAACGAGGAACGGGCGCCGTAGGGGGAATACTGCCTCGGTGAGACAAGCAACTCCCCAGCGACTGGCGACGGATGGAAACGGAGACGACGAATGAACGAGGTCGCTGTCGACGACGGCAAGCAACAAGGTAAGGAGTGCAAGGTGGCAGACGAGCGGATGCTCTCGATGGACGGGAGTACTGCGGGTGTAAGATTGGCCGGAGCTTAACGCTCGAAACGGCGAACGAGCGAGGAGGTACGTGGTGATAATACGGCCAGCAATGTCCGCACTACACTATCAGCAAGTAAGTGAGGTGTACGGTGGAAGTGGTGGACAGACGGAGAGCGACGCGGGCGTCCCCATGACTACGCCGGTGGGCGAGCTGTCAACTGAGGAAGGGGCGAAATAGGAAGGCGGCGACGTGATGGAAGACACGGCGACGGTGAAAGACGCGGCGTATACTGAAACTACGATGTGGAGCGCGGCGTAGAGCTTACCGACGACCTGGTCAGTGAGCTGGGTAGGGTAGCGGTGATGTGTAAGGCAGTGAAGCGCTCGCACCGCGAAGCCAAGCGACGACTAGCATACCAAGCGTTGGAGGAGTGGAGTGTCGAGCAACGAGATCGGCGGCAACGGCAGAGCGACGAAGCACGTTAGGCACTAGATGCACGACGCCAACAACGTGGCGATTACGGCATGCATCATCGACAGCTGTACCGACGAGTTCCTGATAGGCGTGGACTTCATGGAGAGATATACCGCGCTACTATAGACTTCGAAAGCAGTGAGGTGCGCTAAAGGAGCGCGGACGTTAAGTGGTGCGTCCATTCAGGACCGACGGAGGTGGCGACCAAGGAAGAGTCGCGACCGTTCATCTCGCGAGGGGACAGAACTTCGTTCGGCGGGCGGTGCAACCCATGGAAGTAACAGTGGCGGCACCTGATGGTGAAGAGGGCAACTTCGTACCAACAGCAGACACGGGTACGGTGATACTGGCGGCGGCGGTGACGTAAATTGGCCACGGTAAGGCACTGGCGGCAGTCGTGAACGCTCACAGTGGACGCGTAAAGCTGCCGAGCAAGTAGGAGCTTGGAGTGTGGGTCCCGATTAGCACGGACATGGCAGTGCTCGATACTAATGATGAAGTACAGACAGAGCGACAGACGGCGTGGTTGAGTGAGTTAGGCAGCGACGGCAAGCCACTTGACAATAAGGACGAAGTTCAAGTGGGTGTCAAAGACTCAAATGCAAGTGAACTTATATTGAAGCTGCCTCGAGCTTACCGTAAGCTAACTAGCGCACCCCGGGGCTGTCCTCCGGCGACAACCTTCACTGTAGAGCACCATATCGACACGGGTGGAGCTGCTACTATCTTGATGAAGAAACGGAGACAGGCGCAGACTGAGGACGCGACAATTGACACGAACGTGGACTCCATGCGGAATGCCGGTGAAGTGGAGGAAATTGACGGAGCGTGAGGCTTCGCAGTGGTGCTCGTCAGGAAGAAAGATGGGTCCGTACGATTCTGTGTAGTCTGTCACGAAGCACGAAGTCTATCCACTACCAAGAATAGGCGAAAACGCTCGAGGCTTTGGGTGGCGCGAGACTGTTCACAACACTACACCAGCGAGCTGGATACTGGCAAATTAGGATGGCACGAGAAGGCAGTACCAAGATGGTCTTTATTACCAGACGGGGGCGTCATCGGTGAACAGAATTCTCTTTGTGTTGACGAACGCACCAGCCACATTTCGACTACTGATGAATGGAGTTCTACGAGGACCTACTTGGACGACGTGTCTGGTGTACCTCGACGACATCGTCATCTTCACCAAGGGCGGCATCGATAGGCACATCGTGGAGCTGGCGAGTGTGTTAGAACGGTTGTTGAGTGCGGGGCTCTCTTTGAAGCTCAAGAAGTGAGTATCTGCGAAGGAGTCAATTGAGTATCTGGGACATACGCTGAACAACGAGGGCGTGAAACCTGTGGAACGGCTAGTGAAGGCGGTAGCAGACCTACGGATCCTACGGAGATTACACGGTTTGTTCATTTAGCTGGTTATTATCGCAAGATTATCGAAGAATTCGGGTCTATCGCTGCCCCGATGACTCGTCTACTGAAGAAGGACTGCGAGTGGCGATGGACGGAGGACGAGCTGTTCGCGTTCAAGCGGGTCAAGACATTGCTGACTACCAGACCACTGCTCATGTATCCGGACTTGGGCGGATATTTAGACCGGTTACAGACGCCGGTCAGGTTGTCCTCGGCGTGTGTCTTATGCTGGGATTTTGGACGAGGGTGGCAGCTTGTGGCTCAAGTCTCAAAGGTGAACGGTCGGGCAAAGTCTAGCTACTCGATGACTGAGCTTGAGTGCTTAGCTGGCATGTAATCTGCGAAACGCTTTCGGCCATATCTGTATGGCCGAACGTTCGCTATAGTGACGGATCCCTCAGCTCTCAAATGGCGGATGACACGACCAAATTTGGCGGGGCGGCTTTATCGGTGGTTGCTAATGCTACAAGAATACGACTTCAAGATCGAATATCGACCCGGGCTACAAATGGAGTTGTGGACGTACTCTCTAGTGCTCCAGCAGCGGTGCGAGCGGCGACAGGATCACGACGACGGCCACACGAACGGCATCTGGCTCCGAATGAAGTGGCAGCGACACCTGTTACGAGTACCGCGGTGGGAGCGCCAGGTGGAAGCGATTCAACGACGACAGAAGCGAGCATACCTGGTGAAGTTGTACGCGCAGTGATAGACACGGCTGGCCTACACCCACAACCAACTGGACTGAGCACGGAAGTGATGACAGCACCGACATCGGCGCCAGTGCCGATTTTGACCAATGGAGCGGCAGGACCGAAGACGTAGACAACGGGCGAGGCAGGCGCGGGTGTAACGGACGTGGCGGTTCAAGCGACGAACGCGTGTAGCACGACACCCCCAAGTAGTAGCGATGGTACCAGACACGACGGACGACGCGGTCTCGCGCTTGACGGTAAACCTGAGAGGCGATGGTACAGCAACTGCGGACGACGCGGCAGTGGTAAGCGAGCCCCTGGCGACGAATGGAATCAACGGTGAACCGGCGACTACTGTCGGAGGTGCCGTACAACTCACGGTGTACAGCGTTCCACTGGCGCACGACACGACGGCGAACACCACGAGCACGGTGCCGACGCGACGAACGGTAGTACGGAAGCGGTCGACAGGATGGCGGCACTGGCGAGTGGTGACGCTGCCACGGGGACGCGCGACCTTTAAATACGCGGTACATACGGACGTACGACGCTGAACACAGTTAGTGGCGCCACTGCTACGACGAGACCCAATACCAAGACGAAACGTACAAGGCAGACGGCGGCACCAGGTACGCGCCGAAGCGTACGCATTCGTGAGCGTGAGCACAAGCGGGTACACCGGGCCCCGACGACACCTTCGACCGACGGCACCGCTACGGCAACGGCAGCCGTGACACATGAGGTTGAGGCGGGCGGCACGATTCAAAGGTACGGCGACGGAGGCTAGTGTGGCTTCAGCCACGGGACCGGATACGACGATGGAAGCGACGCGGCGGCGATACCCACAACCCCGAGCGACGCGACTCATGACGCTCGGGGCGAGGTGCGGTCGGGAGAACCACGGCTGGATGAGATATCGACGGCGCTCACAATACCAGCGACGGTGGAGCAGGCAGTGGTGCGCGCGACGCCACGGGTAACATATCGCACAGAGTCAACAACGAGGTCGCGTGCGACGACGACAACGGGAGCCCCTGTAGTGCTTGAGCCCAGAACGGGACGAACGAGCCAGCGGAGCACTGGCGAAGCGAAGCCAAAGGCACCGATGGTGGGGTCTACGCCAAGACGGATGGCGGAACGCGACGTGGTGAACAAGAAGCGTCCAAGGGACACAGCTACAGCGCAGAAGGAGGCGTCGACGGTGCGGTGTGGAGGTGAACCAGGTGGCATGATCGACGACGATGACAACGTGCCGACCGAGTACACGTTGCAGCTGAGCGACAGCGAAATCATGGCGGCACAAAAGACAAGCAAACCGATGAAGAAAATCACTACGGCGGACGCGTATAAGAGTATGGCGGTGGAAACGAGGTACGGACTGGTGCCGATCGAGACAAACAAAGACTGGCGAGTTGTATTGCCTCCTACCTTATGGGCTACGGTCTTCAAAGAGACGCATGGGTCTATCTGGGCTGGGCACTTACGTGGACCCCACACCTATGGGCGAGTGTTTCAACTATGGTGGTGGCCAAACTTGAGAAACGAAGTAATCCGATGGATGCGTGGTTACCCCGAATGTGGCAGTAGGAAATCACGTCCACGAGCGGTGATTCCGCCCATGCAGAGTATACGTGGCGGTGATATTGGTGATAGGTGGGCACTTGACGTGGCTGGTCCATTCCCTGTAGCGGACGGCGGAGAACGCTACGTCATCGCAGCGGTGGAATACGTGACACGGTACGCAGTGGCGTGTTGTGCACAACAGCGCACGGCGGACATAGCGACGTTCTTGATGGAGGAGGTCGTTCCGAAGTTCGGGTTGCTTACGGATGGCGCATCTGAGATGACTGGCGAAGCCATCAAGGTACCGGTGGATTTGCTTCAATCGAGACAGGTGAACCCGGTTCCTTACCGACCGAAGATGATCGGCTAGGTCGAGCGGTTCCATCGCTCATGGAAGGACTGCATAGCGACGTTTGTGCAGGACGAGCGTAAAAAAGACTGGAATCGGTGGGTACGCTTTGCTGCGTATGCGTCCAACTCGGCCAGGCACGCAACGGTGGCGCTGACACCGAATGAGCCGATGATGGGTCGCCGGTTGCGGGCTCCCAAGAAACAACTAAGACGAGCGGAGATGACGGGAGCTTGTGTGCTCTCAGCATATCACACACAACTACTGGAGGCGATGGAACGGAGGCTTGAGTGCGCCGAACACACACGGGTGCGCAAACATGCACGGCAAACCCGCTATTACAACCGGAAAGTGAGGAAACGGCGGGTGTTTTGTGTCGGAGATTACGTCTGGGTCTACAACCCGCCTCGTGGCAGCATGGCGACAAAATTTGTGCATCAGTGGATGGGCCCAATGTGCGTAATCGAAGCCGCTGGTTTCAAACGGTTCTTGGTGAGGCGCGAGGATCCATCGGTAAGACGGAGACGTTGGTCACTCACGTTTCTTTCTTGTTAACCTACCACTATCGCGAACCTTTACTAGCTCGCGTAGCGAGCGACATGTGGCGAGGCCGGTGCAGCCTTTTTTCCGCCTACACCGGTTTGCGTATAGTGGAGCCCAGACAAGATCAAAACTTGCGAGGAGAGAAGACAATCCAGGATGCAACCGTGAAGTTGCAGACGCCCAGGTTGTCTTTTGGCGTAGTGTACCTTGTGGTATCCTCGTTGGCTCGTTTGTCTTCGACGGATAAGAACTGTCGTCGGGGGGGGGGGGGGGGTCTTGGTTGTGTCTCTAAGCGTTGAATACACGTCCACTCCAGGATATTTTTCAATAACGCAGAAAACGTCAGGAAGGAAGTTGGTCTGGAGTCTGACCAGGATGTTACCCACTTGAGTACAACCCAGCTAGTTACCAACAAATGCAGTTATACAGAGTATACACAATACAAATAGCCGTTACTTATTCTTTTGGACCCTTGGACGGTGGGTTACTCAGTCCAGGCTCACACGAGTCTTAATTTGGGCACCTAGTCAACCCAAACACTCACAATACAGCGCACCACCTTCTATTCAGAAGGAAACAGTCAAATACAATACGTTACCAGTCGCTTTGCGTAGCAGTCAGTTCAGAATCCTGGAGGATATCGGCAGGGAATATGAAATGGGCACACACCGACAGAATCAGTGACCCAACTGGGATATAGAATAGGTGGGTCACTCCAGGATACCGATGGCGTCTCTGGTCACCACCTAACCGGACTTGAATTAGGCGTAGTTTCAGCGACAACCAACTTCTCTCTTGGTCTCGCCCGGAACGCAGGTATCTGCGGCGACGATCCTCCGGAGTCTCGCGGTAGGTTTCTCCGACGCGACGTCTCCCTCCAGGCTTCGACGCTTCATCAGGTAGTCTCCAGGGTGTTAGTTAACGACCAACGTGAAGGCACTTGTGATCTTTGGCGCAAAACGAACTCTGTTTGTTGGTTTAACTATCTAAGGTCTCTTCACTTTGGGTTTCCATCTTCTACGGTCTTCTGTAGCGATATTCATCGATTTATCTTTGTCTTTTTATAACTCAGGTCGAATATCTTGGATTCAGTATGGGTCTTGATCTTGTTGACTCGACATGAATGGTGACGTCGGCTGCGTAGACTCCACAAACATACTGGGTGCAGACCTTGAACTTCATTGGGCGAGTACCACTGTCTTCGTCGGCGGTAGTCAGTGTACCATCCTGGGTAACTTGATGTAATCTTGGTGTCATTCTGGATGTTGACTTGGTAAACTTGTATGTCGGATTGGGGAACACTTGGATTCACTATGCAGTGGTGCTGTACGCGATCAGAATCCAGGATGGAACTCGACATCCTGAACCACATCTTGTATCCTGGGTCAGGAGTCCGCTATCCTGGATTCTGACGCATCATCCTGGGTGTTCTTGCATGTACGGAATATAATCCAGGGAAATATCCACATCTGCACACAAATCCTGGCGTGTACGGCCGGCAACGCAGGACTTGGTGTGTTTCGGGGTGTTTGATCTTGGTTCTTGATCCTCTTCATTCATCTCTGACCACAACCAGACGAGGTGCGTCTGGGATTCGTTCTCGAAATACCCTTTCCGCCAGACTTTAGGCTCTCGTCGTAAGGGAAAGTCCGGGGGCTGGACTGAATGAGTGTTTCCAACCAGGATATGTATCTCCAGGATGCTCATTTCCAGCCGGTTGGGCCCATTTGCAGTCGGGATGTAAGATTCTTCCACAAATTCATGTCACTTCCCATGTACACCCACTGTCGCACGGTCACAGCCGAGCCAAATATTCGATCCTGCCAATCACATCATCCAAAATCATTCCAAATCACAGGTATAACAGCAGAGCGTCACCAGAGAAACTTGAGTTGCCTTGTGTCAGACACCGACGAACAGCTACGTGATGAAGACGCAGAGCGGAATGGCGAGACGGCAGCGGCGCCTGTTCGAACAGCGACGGCGAGTGCTGTACGAGCAACGGCAAACGGCAACAGAAAACGACAGCGAACGTCAGTGGTAGAAACGACGGCCGAGCGCAACAAACGTGGGTACCTGGTGGAGCGCCGACAACGCCGAAGACGGAACGACGCAGGACACTATGTGCTGGAATACCAGCAGCACCCCGTTGGTGACCCAACCTAGTGGACGATGAAAGACGGGCGACTCTGGACAGGTGTGGACGGACGAGCAAGGCCACGTTGGGTCTCGGTGGACGCGTACGAGCGACATTATCGCGACGAACGGGTCGTGGAAGACCCGTATGATGCGGAAGTCGTCTAATGAACTTGGATATCGGGCGGTGGACGGTACGGTGGTCGCGATTGACGACAGTGGGGGTACGAGCGAAGGGTCGTACTGGAATCCAGTACGTGCGGGTCCTACCACTCGTGATCGGCCGCACGTTCCCCGGAGGTACCTTGTGGGCGATGTGGCTGACTCGGGACGAGCTCACGTCGGAGTTGGACAACTTCAAGAGAAGCCAGACTTGAGTGACTGCTCAGCAAGTCAACTGCTGGAAGGAACCAGCGACGCGGACGAGTCGGAGTTCACGGGCGGTGGCGCATGAGACGACGACACATGTGCGGACCAGCGACACGGACACAGCGGTGTACGTGCGCGGTAACTTGGGCGGAGCGGCAGACGACGGTGAGCGGCTGGGGACGGAATCTCGGTGGGCGGACGACGGGTCGAGCGCGCGGCGGAGAGTACAAGACAGGGGACACGTGGTCTCCAAGTTTGCTTGTGGCTGCACGAGTGGGAAGGCTCCCGAGGCGGAATCTCTAGTGGCTAAGTGGACGACACTTGAACTTGAAAGGACATGCTGGGCTTCGCGTACGTGTATTGAGTAGCTAGCTGTACCTAGCCGAAGACTACCGCATTTGGTAAAAATAAATAAATAAGTGACGTGTCAGTAGGGCACCCACCGGTGCGTCAACGGGCATTCTGTTGTCGACGGCCTGAAGGATTCTTGGACATCGATCAGCACTGATAGACCAAAGCTCGGCGTGCAGAGCTATAAGACACGTTGCACCCTGCTTTATGGCATTTATAAACGCCTTCAGCTGATAATTGTATGCGTTTAAATGGTGTGCTTTACACCACATGCTGGCACAAATGAGTCCCTTTAGGGTTGTACGTAGTACGTGCCGTAGCACTACCAGGAATTTCAGGCATTACAGTGGTGTGTGGGGGTCTCTATTGTGTTACCGTTTATTAGCGGCCTGGCGTTTTTTATTTAAAATAAAGATTCTGCCCAATCGTAATGGTATCGGGTGGTATCTTTCCCCAATAAAACAAAATGATACTTGGTGGTTCAGGAATTCAAGCATTAAAGAGTTATTCAGGCGTTACTGTGGAACCTATGATTTTGTTGGTTTAATATCTTCTGGTAGCGTCGAAAGTTTCGACTCGAAACCAACGAAGTCTACTACCGTAAAATTCGGATTGAGTGAGACAATCAAATTCAGTGCGACAGCGTAAAACCCCTAAACAATTACTTGGCGTTTGTATGCAATTAGTGTTTACTGTCACAAGAAGTGGCAAAAATACTACATATTTTGGCAAATTTCTACTTTTTACCAGTGTCTCACTCAATCCGAATTTTACGGTGTGTTGTCTGTGGTCACGCTTATCCGGACATCTGATTGGATAATATTACTTTATTAATTTCAATTCTTTCTGAGCAAATATTCCTAAAACTAGTGGTAAAGGAGTTCAATGCCCTACTATGGGCGCTGGTGCGCCGAAGGCGCACTCAGGCGCTTGTAGTAGTATATACGTAGTATCACTCATTAGGTAGCATAGAATACTTAGTAGCCACATCACTGCATTTATTATTGATCATATCGATGCGGACCAACCTTCTCCACTAAAGCAATTAGGCCAAGTACACCTCCAATGATTACAAAGAAACTAACAAAGAATAACAGCACCTCCCACTCGTTTGACATCCCACGAGATTGACCTCGAGACAAGTATGTTTCCACCCTGGTAGCACTTTTCTTGAGTGGGGCCTTTTCCAAGGACTCCATTACTGCAGAATTCTTCGTCAGACTAGACAGTCTTTCATCACCACGGGATTTTCACTCACACGCTTAAGCTCCTTGACAATCGCAGGACTGTTCTTCAGACTCTCTATTATCTTGACAACGGCGGGGATCTTTTGTATGGCTTTCGCACTCATCGAATTTTTCTGGAACATATTCTTCAAATTGCTGAGACCAGGAAACCTTAGCATTCGCTCTTCCGCTGTATTAGGCTGACACCGCTTATGCGCGGTTCAAGGAGCGGTTCGGAAACGCAGGTACGGATCACTCTGAACCGTACCAGAACTCCTCTGATTGGCTACATCGACTTGGCTGGCTCGGAGACGTAGGTGGTGGTGTTTGCTCAAGCACCCTCAAGTGGACAACTACAAGGGCATCAGGAGGACAGTACGAGTAGGCCAAGTTTGCTTAACCCTTTCGTGAATCACCCACCTTAACTATACTATACAAAATTAGGATAATCGTTTGTAGAACGCGGCAAAATGCCGGGTTTTGATGTGGTGATAGGCTTTCCTGTTAAGTACGCTGCCTAGCAACGTGACACTCGTTGTTTCATTTTACGGTAGGTTCCTTGCAGAACGCGGCAAAATGCCTCATCTTGCAAACATACGGTACGAATCAGTCGCGTCGTCGATTGGTCGAAAAAACTATGCTTCGCTGATTGGTCAATACCAACCAATCAGATCAATCAAAAGTAGTGAGTGCCCAACGTCAATTTCTTATCGCATATGGTATCCTTGACGATAGCGAAGACGTGTGAATCAACGTCGGCGCACTGACTGGTGCGCGATTTCGCGCCAATATCCAAATGATAAAATAATGGCGCGGAATCGCGCACACCAGTCCGGGCATTTATGGTGATGAAGGTCGACGACTACAGTCAATAATGCATATTCTGATGTGACTCGCTATGTTGCGCCTCTGTTGACTATGAAAGAGGAACAACTAGTGTCAATGAGAGTCGCTTGTGCGCGTGCATCACTGCGATACAACACAACTGGCCTCATTCCTAGCGTTCGTTTTGATTCTAATATGGGTACTATCAACCGATCATTTATTTTGTTCCGAGTATACATTGCTCACGTCGATCATTAGGGAACCAGTGGCAGATCGTATCTTATAAGTGTATATTCCAGGAAATCCAATGCATATTAAATATTGGGCTAGATCGGAAGCGAAGCATTTATATACACCTATAATTGATATCAGATATCACTATGCGACAGACACTGGAGCCATTCATTTCCTCATTTTTCTCCCCTCCTGACATGCCGCGAAAACGCGCGCACGCAGAAGCACAGCCTACCGAATGGATGCGACGCCGCGCACGACAAGGAGCTGAAGCTCAGAGCAACCATGCCACTCATTTGGCAACGACGCTGGACTTTCACGGTGTGTGGAGAGAGCTGAAGGCGGCTGGGTCGACGTCCAAGCCACCGCACGGCCTCGACAACAGGTATCGGTATGTTCTCCCAGGTTGCTCTGCCGACGGACGAGATGGTCAGGATTTCCTTCTTGACGAGGAAGGAGTACTGCGGCACTTCATGCAACACTGTGGGTGTCATTTGTTCTTTACAATCACTTCGACAGTGCGCTCGAATTAATACGGCTAGCATTTACTGTGTCTACAGGTAACCCAACGACGTGCACAATGATGACGGGCAGCAGCGTGTCACTGGGCGTGGTTCGCGTACCACACTCGTGACAGCACGTGGCGTCAGCGCGGACGGAGGCTGTGGAGATGACGACGTATCAGGTGCCGAAGATGCTTGTGTTTGCGAGCAGACCACTGCGACCAGCCCAGAGCATGGAGTCGATGATGAAGAGGTTGGCGGACGGTAGCTTGCAACCGCTCGTGTTGCCGGTGTGGCAGCACGAGACATCGGTGTGGACGCATGCGATGGCAGAGACGATGGCGGTCCTGCTGGTGGAGCCTGTGGACGTGGCGCTCGCGCTGCTGCTGTGGCTGCACGTGATGTTTGCGTGGACGCTAACGAGGATGATGTTGACGGACCTGCTGGAGGAGCTGATCGTGGCCGTGAACAGATCGCTACAACAAGCCAGCAGCAAGGCGACGCTGTCATAACTCAGGGACGTGATGTTGGTGAAGGCGTCGGAGGGCAGCGTACCACTGGTAGTGATGATCGTGTCGCTGAGTTTGGCCGTGGACGTGGTGGCGGCGGCGCTTGTGGACGTCAGCATGCTACTGGTCGTAATGCTCGTGCCGCTGGGTATGGCCGTGGACGTGGTGGTGGTGGCGCTGGCGGGCGGCAGCGTGCTACCACCCTTAATGCTTGTGCTGCTATTGTGACAGCTCGTGGCGTTAGTGTGGTCACAAACGGCGATGCTGGCGACGACGGACCTGCTGGTGGAGATGTTAGTGCAAACGCCACCATCCCTGCCGTGCAGTTGCATGGCGTCGATGGTATTGCTCGTGGAGTGTACGGCAATGAAGGTAGCGGACGGCATCAAGGTACGGCTCGTGGCGCTCGCGCAGGCAGCGTACCAGAGACACGAGTCGACAAAACATTGTTCCTCCCGGACGAAACAACGATACCCCGGCGGTATCGACCAATGCCGTAACTGACACCACACCCCGCCGTCGTACTCTACCAACACCAATGATCGAGCAGCTATTTCTGAAGAAGCTTGTGGCGTTCTCACCGGCTAAATAACCGTGGATGAAAAACAAGATATACAAGTGTGTAGGCACTGCTTATATCATCGGCCGAGTGTGTCGTCGAATCAAGAAACCAAAAAACCCCGGGGCGATTCTGCAAGTTTTGTGGCTTGATACCCAGTTTCAAAATGCTGAGGTAGCGCTCAGTGTGGCGGCTGTGCAACAGGGTATTGAGAACTACCAGGACCTCGTGCGCTTACCCGATAAGCCGGCATGGCGTGATTTGACTGATACAGTGGTGGAAGGAGAGCTGAATTTGGACTTGCCGCTTAACGAACTAGAAATTGCGCCGGACGATGAAGGCTACGAGCAGTACAATCCCGAACGGTTTTTGCCTGCTAGCCTTGCAGAGGTCGAAGTGGTGAAAACTATGTGATTCGAGCCTGACGTGGAAATGGACTCCCCGAGCGACCTGTACGAACACACAGACGACAGCTCTACGACACGCTTACTGCCAGAGTACAGTCACCTATTCGCACACTCAGCCTCTTCGAGCTTCTTTGCCTATATCCCAGTCTACATCTGGAAGCAAGTTGTCCTAGAGACAAATCGGTATGCCGCTGTCAAGGATATTCGAATCACTGCTCCGTTCACTATGAAATAACTCATGACCTTTCTTGGCATTATGTTCTACATGACCCTCACTGACAAAGGGGAATATTCAAACTACTGGGGGTTGCAGACCGAAGATGCGATCTTTGGTGGTGCATCTACCAGTTTGGACAATGTGATGAGTCTAACTAGATTCAAGTTGATTCGGCGCTGTTTGAGTTTTCGTGCTGAGCCCGGGACTTCTGTGGAACGAGACCCGGCAGCCCGAATTCGACCCTTGCTGAATCTGCTCAAGTGTACCGGTGGTCATTACGTCGACGTAGGTCGTGACCCTGCTTTAAATGAAGCCAGCATTGCATGCCGGTCCCGCTACGGACGACACCTCATTGTGTACAACCCACAAAAGCCTGGTGGAAAGTATCACTTTCGAATGTACGTGGTATGTTGCTCGACCACGTGGATTGCTCTGAACTATCGTCTCCACTGCAGTAATAGCGACATTGCTGATCGCCTGCAGCGCGTGGTGAGCCAAGCCGAGATGCAACAGTTACGCGAGGAGCTAGAGCATGTCAAACAAGTGCGCAAACATGTACTAGAGGTGGTGCGGCCATACTTCTATTCACGGCGGATTATTAACATGGACAACTACTACACAAGTGTCCAACTATTGCTGGATCTACGTCTGAAGGGCTTGTACGGGCGAGGAACAGTGCGGGGCGGAAGTAAACATTATCCGAAGTACACCATCCTGCAGAAGGAAGAGTCTTCCCGGGGTGATTACCAGCAGTCGGCCGCTGTCGAGCATAATGTTCTTGCAGCGTCGTGACGATGGTGACCAACGCTACTCCATCTACCACCACAACTGTTACTCGACGGATTGGAGCTTCAAGTAGTGAGTTCCCTGCTCCAACCTGTATTTTGAATGCAACCAACACATGCAAGGTGTCGACCGTTTGGACCAGATACGTGCTAGATTTTCACTCGCTGACGGCCATTCGTACAAACGGTGGCATAAAAAATTGGCATTAGCACTCGTGGATATTGCACGCGCCAACGCGTACTTGACTCGGCTGATGGCAATTGACACTTCGAGAGTTCGAGACCCCCACAGGATATTCTTACGGAATTAGCGTCTGAGCTCATTTCGGGTAGGTAGCAAGACGCACCCAGTGACGGAAGAATGGCGTTTGGCAGTAGCGTCGCCGAAGAAACGGTAGCAGCTAGCGCCACGGTTACTCCCCCAAGCAGAGGTTACGCTATGGCAAGTGTGCACAGCCTACAGACGCAGTGTGAGGCGATGTCGTCAAAGCAAATGTTCAAGGACAGAGGCAGGAGGAAGCGGCGGTGCATTGTTTGTCGCTACGAAGGCAGATACCTGACAGAAGTAACTGATTACTGTCTTACTCATACGGTGTGCCTGTGCAGAGTTGTACATGGTGACGTCGACACTCCATTCACCTGCCCACGGAGCACTTGGACATGCTGGGATAAGTTTCACCGCTTCTATCCCAAATGTCCTCTTCAGCGACAAAGGAAATCTGCGCAGGTCTTCAACGTTGGCCAAGCTGAAGGCGCAGCATCTGGCCGATACCAATACCGCTACACAACTCGCTCTTGACGAACAACGCCCAGCTAGCCAGCAACGTACACCGAACCAGCAAAGTTCTTCGGTCCGACAAAGTCCATCGATCTAACAGAGAAGAGCAGCACGGCAATTTTTTGAATAAAGATGAAGAATTGGGACGACGCCTTTGGTAAACATAATCTTCAATGTTTGGGCCATAGTTTATATATACCCAATGAAGTTGAGATATCGTGATTTACCATAGTTTAATCAAGATATATACTCTCAAGTTGAAGATCATGTTTACCGAAGCCTGTAGTCGATGCGATTAGGAGGAAGTAGATTTGAAAGTGATTGAGATTGAATTTGGAAATTCTGCCAAGATAGAACTCTTCTACAATGTCCTAATAACAATCTCACGAAGGTGAAGCACATAACCCCTTCATGGAGACTCGCGCATACAGAAAGTATACCAATATGGTGGGAATACTGCGATCCGATTGGTTAATCCCCAATATTTGGTGATTCGGATTGGCTGAGAGAAAGTCAAGTTGAAGTTGCCTCTAGCGTGGGATCTGTTAACGGATATCGATTTACTTTCTGTATGCGCGAGTCTCCATGAAGGGGTTATGTGCTAAAACTTCGTGAGATTGTTATTAGGACATCGTAGCAGAGTTCTATCTTGGTAGGCTTTCCAAATTCAATCTCAATCACTTTCAAATCTACTTCCCTCCTACTCGCATCGACTGCAGGCTTCGGTAAACATGATATTCAACTTCAGAGTATATATCTTGATTAAATTATAGTAAATCACGATATCCCAACTTCCGTGCGTATATCTCAATTAAACTATTACAAAACACCAACTTGTTTCAATTCCCGTGTTTACATATTGATTAAACTACTGGGAAGTGCTTCAAATATATGACCAGCGTCTCTCTTGCTGACACCCTCAAAACCGCCTGCTGCTCCATCAACACCATGGCAAGTGGCATGCTTCTGGCTGGCTGCGCGACGCTCCATATCAACGCTGTCACCTCCGTCGCCTTCCTCTCCACCGACAATATCAGCAGCGCCACCAGCGTTGCTGCTGGCTGACTGCAGCGTCCTCCCAACGACAACGTGCAGCTTCAGCAGCAGGGTCTTCATCAATTCCACCATCATCTGCTCCCACACCGACGTCACGTAGCAGAAGAGAAAGCCCCAAATAACGTGGCACAATGGCACAACGTCGTCCGCCACCTCCGTCACAATGAGGCCCGCGTCCAGTATTGACGCCGACACCAGCGTTACCATGCTGTTGGGAGCCTGACCACCACCATGAGCAGCTCCGGCACCAGGTCCTTTATACCGCCACCTTCATCCTCGGCCACACCAGTGTCACATGCTGCCCTAGTACGGGCCTCACGAGTTGAGGCACGTTGTCATCAGCCATCTCCATCAACCTCACAGCCACGGGAAATGTCAACTCTTCCATGCTCCTGGCTGCCTGCAGTGGCCTACCGCGGTCACGAGCGGCCCCAGCACCAAATCTGCCGTTACGTCCACCGCCTACATCCTCGCCACCATCAAGGCCTTTCACAGCAGCAGTACGAACGACAGGTATACTGCCACCTGTCTCACTATCTTGTCTTGTACATGTAGATCGGGATCGGCGCTGACTTCCAGCTTCCGCGGCCAAACGTAGTTTCCACGAGTTTCCACTTGGCCCAAAACCTGCTTTGGCAGGATTCGCGGTGCAGTGGACAATAACGAGACGTGGACACAATCAGTGCTCTCGGCATCATACTGAGCTCTTGTTGTACGACGAGTTTAGCGGCTTCGTCGAACAGGAAATCATTGAGGGAAATGATTGACGCGCAATGGAAAGGTGAGCTCGTCGAAAGTGGTGTATCGAGTACATCTCCTTGGCATAAAGTTACTTTGTGTAGAAGTAACACTTGATGCGCACGCGATCGCAAGCAGATGACTCCTCTGCGCACCACCTCCGGGCGTTTCTCGATGCCCAGACATTGGTGCGCGTTTGTATCGCGAACTGACCTGCAACATTCCCCAAGCCCGCACCAATATCTAGAAAGACGTCATCTTGGTGCACATTCCCAATCATTTGAATCACACTCGTCACAGTAGTAGGCAGCACATCACCTGCATTCTCATCGGTCTTGCCGGCTTGTTGACGGATTTCAGCGGCCGAAACACCGCTGAAAATATCACGAATGACCCTTTCAGCTTGGATCGGTGCCAGAAGACGGAACTTCTGTATGTGAGGAGATGTTGGTGTCGCCGTCGAGAAGAAACAAGGGGGGAATCGAGCTAGCTCTGTACCGTAGGTGCGCTTGAGCACGCGCAGTGGCCTTTCAAGCAGCTGGGCAGAATGCTTGCCCCGCATGTTACGCGCTACCTCCTTCCACTCGCCTCGCTTGCGTTGGGATTCATATTTGAGTGCAAGCACAAATAGCCTTTTGTCTTCTGCGTCGGTGAAGTTAGTCCGCATAGCAAACGAAATGAGAGCGTGAAGGCTAGCATGTAACCTCCATTTATTATACTTGGCACGAACACTATTAATGGCTCTGGGGCGCACAGCCCTCGAGTCAGCACGCGAAACGCAAGTCACAGGATCGGGGCTCGTCTTGTTTTCAACACGTTTACCCATTGCGTTTCATGCGGCTACCAGCAAAATAGCAAAAATGACGCTAAAGTGGGCGAAAAAGATACGTGTTTTCGTCATATTCACTTTTCAGTTTCACTAGTCGACCCAAAATGCTATAGTAGTGGCACCTTATCGCATGCAATACGAAAATCTAAGTGGCTAAAACTAAACACGGTGTAATGAATTTCTGGGATTAGTTAAAACGCGGCATTTTGCCGCGTTTAAGGGGCTTGTTTTCCACCCTCTTTTGTGAAATACGTTAAACGCGGCAAAATGCCGCGTTCAACCATGAAAGGGTTAACTTTAATCTACTCACTTCGGCATTTGCCAACAACAACACAAGCACTACCTCAATAGGTTAACAGCCGCAACACGCTCTGGTGTTCCCGGAACGCTACGCTAAAGACATGACGACCAAGCGCGCCGAAGCCCTCCTGGGGTGTTGAAACTATTTCCACTGGGAGTAAAACATGAGAATGACGCTCGCCAGGAAGGGGCTGCTCGTTCATGTTCAAGTCGTTAAGCCGGAGAACGAGATCACGGAAGCGTGGCTGGTGAACGACGCCAAGGCCCTAGCCATCATCGCTCAAGGTGTCGAGCTTCAACACCAGACGAAGATCCGTTCCGCAGTGCGTGCCATGGAGGCATGGATCATTCTGCGTGAGTACTAAAACCGTACCACGCTCCACAACCGTGTCACGATGACTTGGCGTCTGCACGAGTTCAAGATGGAGAAAGGAACGCCGATGTCCAAGCACCTGGATGCGTTCGGCGAGCTCGGTCTCCAGACGCTTGGGGAACTAGTGGACGAGGCACGGCAGCTTTTGGTGCTGCTGAGCGGTCTTCCATCTGAGTACAAGCTGATTGCGTCCATCGTGGAGAACACGAAGGACATCACGCTGATTGAGTTCAAGGAGAAGCTTCTGAATGAACATGAACGATTGCAGAAGAAGGAAACCACGGAGAAAGCGTTCCGAGTCAACGGGAACGCTGGTCTGTTCAAGGAAGGCCGGGGAAACGGTCGCAAGGGTAACCGTCCGCGCCAGAACGGTGGTGGTGGTTTCAAGGGCAAGTGTGACCAAGTTGGACACATGAAGCGGGACTGACCGGGCAAGAACGGTCGCGCAGACGATGACGAAGTGTTCGCCGTGGGCGAGGAACGCCTCATTGTGGGTGTGGAACGCCTCGCAGGATGGCTGATCGATAGAGGCGCGACATCGCACATGACCCCGAACCGTGAAGACCTGTTCGACTTCGAAGGAACGGTCTCAGGCATCGAGGTAACGATTGCCGACGGGAAGAAACTCCGTGTCGCCGGGTGAGGAACGGTCAAGCTGATCGGCATGAACGGCAAACGCATCAAGATGATGGAGGTGCTGTACATCCACGGACTCGACAGACGGTTGCTGTCGGTGGGGAAGCTTGCGGAGCGCGGTCTGACCGTGGAGCTCCAGCGTTCCTCGTGTATTATCTGGGGTAAGACCTGCGCGATCGCCTCAGGCAAGAAGGTTGGCAAGGCGTACCTGCTGGACTGTGAGCAGGAAGAGGCACGGTTCGTGGAGTACGCCGGGGCTGACAGTCAGTGGGAGCTCTGGCACGCTCGCATGGGACACCCCAGCGAGGACGCTATGACCAAGACTCAGCGTGCCACGGACGGTATGCCAACCGTCGGCCGTGGTATCAAGACTTTATGCGGCGGGTGCATGAAAGGGAAACAGACTGTGACACCGTTCCCGTCACGGTCGGTGAGCAAGACATCGCGTGTGTTGGAGCTAGTCCACACGGATGTGATGGGACCCATGAAAAAGGTTTCCAAGGGAGGCTCTCGATACGTCTTGACGTTTGTGGACGATTTCTCGCGCTACGTGGTGGCGTACTTCCTGAAAAATAAGAGCGAGGTGGCCGGGAAACTGGCAGAGTTCAAGGCGTTCTACGAGAATCAATGGGGAGAACGGTTGAAGCGTCTCTGGTCGGACAACGGAACGGAGTACGTGAACAAGAAGGTGGTTGACCTATGCGCTCGGAACGGTATCATGCATCAACGTACCGTTCCGTACAGCCCTTAACAGAACGGAGCGGAAGAACGCATGAACCGTACCATCATGGAGAAGGCTCGAAGCATGCTGTACTACAAGGGCGTGTCGACTGAGTGGTGGGCGGAAGCCGTGAGCACGGCAGTGTACTTGGTCAACCGTTTCGCCAACACGGCACACTCGGATATGACGCCGTACGAGCTGGGTTTCAAGGTGAAGCCACGGATGGAACACTTGCGTGTATTCGGCTCACAAGAGTACGCTCATATCGACAACGCAAAAAGGACAACGCTCAAGGCAAGAGCTTCAGGTGTATGTTCCTCGGGTACGCCGAGAACGCTAAAGGCTACCGTGTCTATGACTTGGATGCATCCAAGGTCAAGGTTTCACGGTCGATGAAGCTAGACGAGCGCGAAGTGGGAGGAATATATGATACGCCCTCGTCGCAGCATCACGATACGGTCATACATGTGACCCAGGACGGTGATGAAGGAACGGTCTCGCCCGCTGTGGAACATCAACCTGTCGCGGATGAGCCGGCGGAGGCTGCTAAGAAAACCGTTCCAGATGTAGATATGAACGAGGTGGAACGTCAACCAGACGTCGAAGTGTTGCAGCTGCCACCACCAGACCGGACAGGATCAGCTGGAGTGGAGCTGACAACGTACCGTCCTCAGTCTCAAGCGTACCAGGAGGATCAACTGGTGTTTCACCCGGAACCGAAAAGGTCACGACCGTCTCGTGAGCTGGGGTTCCTGCTGGAAGACGGTGAAAATGGTGCCGAAGAACTGGATTTGGAAGGAAGCGATGGTCCACCGTCTCCAAAGCGTGCTCGGATCGTCGAAGAAGGATTCATTGCCGAGGCAGTTCTGGCGTACGTGGCTAACATTGTCGACGCAACGGACGTGCCGACGACGTACGCGGAGGCAATGACCGGCAATGAAGCTGATGAGTGGCGAAGTGCAATGGAGGCAGAGCTAAGCTCACACGAACGGAACGCTACCTGGACTTTGGTTCCACGTGGAACGGACAAGCGTACCATCGGCTGCCGCTGGGTGTTCTCCAAGAAAAGTGATGAGAACGGTCGTGTCATTCGGTACAAGGCACGGTTGGTTGCTGAGGGGTTCAAGCAGAAGTTCGGAATAGACTTCTTTGAAACTTACCCCCCTGTGGCAATCATGAACTCTATTCGAGTGGTACTGGCAGTATGCGTGGCGTACGACTACATCATGGAGCAGTTGGACGCGGATACAGCGTTCCTGAACAGTGGACTCCTGGATCTGGTCTACATGGAGATTTCTCTCGGCGTAGCGAACGCCAAGAGTATGGTGTGCAAGCTGTTGAAGGCCATCTACGGACTAAATCAGGCCGCGAGTGCTTGGAACAAGACCATTCACCGGGTGTTCCTGCAGAACGGTAAGAGCTGTGGTGCAGATCAGTGCGTGTACGTGAATCGTACCCGGAACGGTTACGTGTACGTGTGCCTGTATGTGGACGACATGATCATCGCAGCGAAGACGCAAGAGGAAGTCCGCGAGGTGAAGGAGGCGCTCAAGAACGCCTTCAAGATGAAGAAGTTGGGAACTGCAAAATTCATCTTGGGCATGGAGATTGATCACGACAAGGCCGCCGGTACGCTCATGATCAAGCAGACCCGGAACATCGACAACGTGGCGGAACGGTTTGGTCAGCAGAACGCTAAGCCTGTGGACAACCCGTGCGCGTCAAACCTGAAACTGTCCAAGGCACAGTCGCCGGTAACGCTTGAAGAGCGTACCGAGATGCGGTTAGGCCGGACATCGCGTACGTGGTGACGCAGATGTCACGTTTCCTCGAGAAACCAGGGCTACAACATTGACAAGCTGCTATTCATGTACTGCGCTACCTGAAGACGACTCGTGAGTACGGTATTGCGTACCAAGGCGGCAAGAACGGCTTCACGGTTGAAGCGTTCATCGATGACGATTGGGGAAGCAACATTGACGACAGGCGTTCCGTGTCTGGAGTCATGGTGATGATGGGGAACGCTCCGGTCGTGTTCAAGTCCAAGCTCCAGAGAACGGTTGCGCTCAGCTCTGTTGCAGCTGAGTACATGGCGTTGAGCCTATGCGTGCAGGAGGTACTCTGGCTGCGTGCGATGCTAAACGACATGGGCAGAGAGCAAGAGGGCGGTACGCAGATTTGGGAATACAATCAAGGAGCGATCGCACTGACGAAGAACGCTGGTTATAATTCAAGGACGAAGCACGTCGACATCAAGAACCACTTCACCAGCGAGAGCGTGGAACGCGGAACGGTCAAGGTGGACTACGTCGACACGAAGCACCAGCTCGCGGACTTGCTCACGAAGGCTTTTGGGACCAAAACGCTCAAGTACCTGCGCAGTGCGAGCAGCATCAATGAGAAGATCACCGTGTAGCAACGGTGGGTGGGAGTGTTAGGCTGACACCGCTTAAGCACGGTTCAAGGAGCGGTTCGGGAACGCAGGTTCACTCTGAATCGTACCAGAACGCCTCTGATTGGCTACATAGACTTGGCTGGCTCGGAGACGCAGGCGGTGGTGTTTGCTCAAGCACCCTCAAGTGGACAACTACAAGGGCATTAGGAGGACAGTACGAGTAGGACAAGTTTTCTCAACTTTAATCTACTCACTTCGGCATTTGTCAACAACAACGCAAGCACTACCTCAATACGTTGAAATGTCGGTTGTTGTTCCTTCACCGTGAGTTGGGGTCTTGTCGTTTCGTTGGTTCTGATGCGGGCGGTCACTGCTGAAGTCCATACGACTTGGTTCAGCCTTCAACGCGATTGCATTGGTACTTTTCGTGGCATCAGTGAAGGCGCTGTAGTTTCCAACAATCGTGACCAAAAGAAGTACCAGGAAGAATGTCTGGGGCATCCTGCCTGTCAGGTCTCGACAAGTGAGCAGGTACTGGAATGGGCGTTTCTAAACATCCCAGAAGGCACGACAGGGATGGAACGATTCCAGTTGGGGACGTTGTACTTCGAAGTACAACTCCTTGGTCGTAACATCGGCCAAGATCCATTGTAGGATCATCGTCAGTAGTGCACCAAAACATATGTGCCGAAACTCACTTGATGTATTCAGTGTATTCAATTTGCATGATTGGTTCTGAAGCTGGTACTGGAAGTTTTTGTATCAGCTTTCAGAGCCAACCATGTTCCAGTGGAACTTGGGTCGGCTGATTCAGCTGTACCGCCTGCCGGGCTGACGGAGCAACAAATCCGCCGTGAAACCAACATGCGATCTTCTCATAAACATTTTTAAAAAAAACTGCTCTTGCTCCGTGCATTTCACAGCATTTTCTTCTTGAAGTAGTTTGTCGTCTCCCCGATCATCATGAGAAGGGACACTATGTAAAGAAATTTTAGGAATCTCTTTCAATAAAAGGAGGTACAGTACTGGAGAGTTTATAGTAATGAGATTACTACTTGTTTTAACTCCTTAGGCCTTATTAAACTTAATTTGTCTTTAATAGCATAGAAATCTAGAGCGTAATCTATCAAGGAGGTCTAGAGCCAAACGCCGTCTTGTTAGACGTCAGGTAACGGTACACACACAACGTGTGACACACTCCTAGGGAGTACAACCAAGTAGAAACTATTATCTCTATTGAGCTGGGTAAAACCTCATCATAGAATTGAAGTCCATCAGTAAGCCATTTCCCTGTTTTATGAGTAGGTATTTTTTACTGCCCAACTAGAAATTGATGTGGATAGAATTTGTGGAATTGGATGGCTGGATGAATACGGCTAAAATAAGTATGTCGTGGTGAAAACGAAAAAAGATGAAGTAAATTTATGTTTTGAAACTTACACAGATGACGCCAAAGCGAACCGCAGCAACTTTTTGCGGATAATGATAAAAGAGTATCCATTATCATCAACAAAGTGGTAATTTTCTAGCGGAGAGTGAACGTATTTTCGAGCAGAGGAAACAGAATAAATCAACGTAGAAGACGATAGGAGAAGACGCCAGGTTAGTTTCACATTTTCCTCCTAGAGCTCACCCCGCCACGCCATCCTCAGTTAGCGGAGGCGATTCAATGCAAACTTCATAGAGTTGTGCCATTTTATGGCACGTCCCCGAATTCAAGTAGCTACGACATCTGAAATCGCTAATCTTCACCCTTCACATAGAGTGCTTACATTTTGGTAAGGCTTGTCTGCGTAAGTATTCAACAAGACTTGGAAATCTCGGTGTTGTTGCTCAAATGCTCGAGCTTCTCAAGGTCTACTTGTACAATGTTCTAGTCGAAATGTTTCGGCCTCTTTGCAATTACAGGACTCTTGTTCAAACTATCGACTTCCAGGGTCACTGAATACAATTGCCGTCAAAGTTTGACGGAAATTGTATTCATCTTGAGGTAGAACGCTCGCAGCTTGCTCGCACCTGTTCAACCTGGATCTCTATACACTCACTACAGGACCTCCCCACGCCCCCAATAAAAAAAAATTGCAATTACCGGGTTTTGATCTCCTTAGCAAAAGTATGGATCCTTCTGTATCAAAGAGGAAGAGGAGCTTGGGGGAGGGCGCGCTAAAGGTAAAGCGCCGCCCCCACAGTTGAGGCGGATGGAAGCTTATAGAAGCTTCCACAGCCGCCCTACATCTGCCTACTCTATTTTTACAATAGGAGTTTACTATACTAATACTATCTCTAAGTAATTTTTCCGACTAGTGATCATTGGCTAGAAAGAATATCTACCAATCAGATACACCTTCTGCAAGGGATATTGAATCATTTTTCTTCCTTCTCAACAAATAGCAATAAGGCACAGTCTCCAGGACTCTATAGGTTAAAGCAAAATAGAGGGCGTCTTTACCACCGTTTTCTTCATTCTCTTCGGACTTGCTGCATATTTGATCTTGGTTCTTGTCGTGCCTCTTTGCAGCTTGTTGGTCGTAGGCATGTGCATCAGTTGATTTGGTGGAACAGTTGCGTCGGTATTAGAAACCTTTCTCGTCTACCTTGTGTCTGATCAACGCAAGATCATTTCAGTCAGATTGTTTGAGAGATAGTTTCGAAATGCACATAATATCACTTACTTTCCAGTTTGTTGCTCTGAAACGATGCGGATTTTTTTTAAAAATAAAACCACATCCACGACAAAAGAGGTAAAAATAAATGGCAGTACAGTAATAAAGAATACACGAGATTTTATAACCTGTGACAACCAATCCCTTGATGTTCTCAAATCTAAAGGATTAGAACCATGTTAGCGCATTACCCGCAGAACATTCTATATATCAGTACTTCTTTATTTGGGTAGATTACTGTACTTCGACGTAAGAAAGTAGCTAAAAAAAACTACACAATTTAGAATTAGTAAGTACCAGAGCGGATATGGAATATTATGTAGTACAGTAAAGTACGTATCACAGCTGAGAAGGAACACTTGAGCCACGGTCGAGCGTGGAATGGTGACTTCTACCTTCCAATCTGTCTCGATCTTTGAGGCATAATCAAGATGTGCTTATACAATTTATACAGGTATGGAGAAGTTAAACTATTCAAGTAGCAAAACGTAAGTAGGTGATTGCATCTACTTATAAGTAGGTGGAGTCGAGGCTTGTGATGTTAGATGCTGGCGCAGACGTATTCGCGCTAAACCGCAAGGGGCTATCACCACTGACCTGGCGCCGCCGCTGAAACGCAGATTGGGCACATGAAGGTTCACAGTGGTTGGCAAGTTCAGCTAGAAGAAGCGTTGGGGCGTCGTGGTGGCTTGGAACAAGCAGCGCAAATCCAAAGACTTAAGTGTACGCATTTTCCACTACCCAGGAGACGTGCGTCCCGACGCTGTGTTACAAGTGGATATGGCTGCTCGTGTATTACACCATACTGGCCGCGTGAGCTCGTCCAAAACGGGCGATCGTCGACCTTGCGGGGACAAGAACAGCGTGAAGAAGGCGGAGAATCATTGTTTCAATGATGGTAGCACCGCAGAACCACATTATGAAGAGCCTCTCTTAGAATGCTGCGGGACCCGCTGTTCATGTTTATTTTACAATGTTGTGTCATACGCCTCGACTCCACCTGTCGCGTCGTACGCAATCATACATGTACCGGTAGCATACATGTGCACGGAACATACGACACCATTGCTGTATGCCGCCGTTCTATCAGTAATTTCTGCCGCCCTACATCTTCAGAACTCTACGATTCAAAGTTCTTGTAATTATAGCACGAGGTGAGCGTTTTGAACAAAAATTAGTGGTTTTCCAATAATAACATCGCATGATAGTCATGTTAGCCCAGCCACGTCGCAGAGTGATGGGTTTAGTTGCAGGCAAATGTGTCGTAGCTGATTTCTTTTGAGCAGTTGACGATGTTGACTTTCTAATTGCTTCGACCGCGTGCGATCCGATTAAAAAAACGCCGCCGTTCACTTTTTTAAAATATGGGCAAATTCAGCTTTCTGATGTCTATCTAATTTAAGCACACAAAATATTGAAAAGATGTTGATAATGATAATCAGACCACTTAAAAAGTGACCATATATCTCGTTAGGAAGTGGGAAAAGTGGGAATGCATACATTAACACTGTTATATGGAGAATGGGTACAACGCTAAATGTAGGAGTAGTAGTAGTAAACTCGCTCACCGTAAGTGGGATGTTAGTAGTGATTGTATCAGTTCTAGTAATCGCCAGGAAGTGGGAAATGTGGGAAATTTTTAGATTTTCCCACTTTTTAAGTGGTCTGATGATAATGAACTATCAAAGTATCCCAAAGAATATTTGGTTTCGCAGTTTCGTAGTTCCAAGACGGCTGCTGAAATGGTTTGATAAGATATTTTTAGTGTATTTAGAGACAAGACAACGGAAGGCAGGAAGTACAATGAACTATGTAGCATAATACTTGCTGGTAATATCTTCTAGTGACGGGATATGGATAGTAGTGATCCTGACGGTTGGCTTATCTTCGTGGAGCGTACAAGTATAAGCAGGAAGAATGTTTGCCGTTTTTTTTTTTTCTTACGCACATCGCTTTCGATATCCTACATCAGCATTACGCTCAACAAGCCGGGCTGGAAGAAATCAAGGGCTACCGTACAGTATTGGTGATCGCTGTGACGAAAAGAATGTGGTAGGCTTCATTCTTTAATTGATCTTCAAACCCTCGAGTTGAAGCGTTTGGCCACTACAACCAGCCAGATGAGTCGCACTATTCTGCTGTTATCGCTCCTGGTCGCCTTCATTGGACACTACAATGGTCTAGTCCGTGCTGAGGATTCTGACGAGCTAACAACGCTACGAACCAACTCCATCGACCTGAACAAGACGAATCGGAACTTGCGACGTAGTAACACGGCAACCAAACCCGAAGATGAGGAGAAAGGGTTTAATATTCAAGGTCTGACAAAGCTGAAGAAGATTTTCCAGACGAATACGAAGAGTATCGAGATGTTGCAAAAGGACGCAGTATTTGTCAAGGAAGTCGAACGAATGAAGAACAATCCTGTTGTTGCTGATGCGATCAAGCGTATCAAGGAAAATCCCACGGTGATGTGGAAAGTCGAGACCTTGAAGAACAGTCCAGAGGATGTGCAGTACCTACGGAGTGCTCCAGTGGGTACGAGCTTCAGCAAGGTGCGAGCGTATTTTTCGAACATTACGTGGCGTGATTTCTTTGAAAGCGACGTGGAGCTAAGATTTTCACTTTTTCTTTTCTTCTGGGCTATAGGTCTTCTTATCTACAAGACATAGCCATAAGTCGTCAGTGGCGGCAGAATTCGTGGGCACCCTCAACAGACAAATGATACTTCGAAGTACTTCGTTCTACTGTACTTGTAGTTTTGTAGCGCTGCATCCCACAACAAGTGGAAGTGCACGGCTTTAGTCACAAGCAATCGGCCATCGATGAGTGTTCCAATGTATGCCTTCATTGTTTGCACTGCATTATCAGGTGGGGCATTTTATTGGTTTTGAAACTATGAGGGGCATTTTATTAGCTTTCCTTTTTTTTTGCTTTTTTGCAGATTTTATTTATTGTTTCTCGTTTTTTCTGTACTCGCGACCAACAGTGGGCCACCCACTCACCACTTCACTGAGATTGTTTATAATGAATTTCCTTGTCATACATGTACTTGTACATTACCAGCCATTTGCAACCGGGGTTGTATTTCTGAAAAACCAGGCCCTTGATTGGCTAGATGCAGCGTCAAATCGTGGCGGATACTGTGCCTAAATATGGGGTGCCGTTTGCAACTTAGATTGCAAGCACGGTAGCACATTTGAGTCAGATTTGCAACCTAATCCGATACAAAACCCTAGTCAGGTTGCAAACGGACCGGGTGCCTATGTGCGATGAAAGTTTGCTGTGTGCTAGGCTGGTGAAATTCGTGTCGGAGACATGCTCAACGCTGGCCACGTTGATGGATGGCATCTACGGGACCCGGCACAACTGAGATAAGCGCTGCGACGCTGAGGAGTATAGTTAAACTACGTGGTGCGGGTCTCTGCATGTGAAGCGGCTGAAGCCCGCTTAAATGTTCGTTGGAGCTCAGGAGCAGCAGAGCTAACGATCAAATCTCACTTTCTCTTTTCCATCTAGTGAAGGCGTCCTGGCTGTACGGATCGAGTGCTACATCTAATAAAGTCCCGTTCGAGTTCGTTTCGGTTGTTGCCTTTCAGCACTCTGTTCAACACGAGTTGCTTCTGATGGTGTCTCATCACGTTGACGTTTCCCCATCAATTGTCCGCAAACACTTGCCACTGTGACTTCATCGTCATCTGCATCTTTGTCATCATGTTCTTGCATTTCAGCATCTCCATCCATGACTTCGAGATCATCTACCTCAGAACCACGCACACCGACAAATGACTCACTTCCATCACAAGAAGCCGCTTCTGATTTAGCAGTATCGTGCTCCTCTAACTTTGTACTCTGTGAGTGCGACGATAGAGAACGTGTTTGCTCAGCTGACGAAGTGCCTTGTGAGTTCGAGCCGGTACCAGTCACGGACACATGTTGTTCCAGTTCAGTGTCCTCAGATAGATGTTCACTATGGACTGCATCCATTTGTTCACTTGGCAATGCCACAGTCACTCCGCCAACATTTGCAATACTCGCCCTGCTCGGAGCTGTTCCTGTCGCCTCACTGAGCTGAACAAGTCGAGTGCCACTGGGAGCTGTATTCGCCGCGCCTCCTTCGAGAACTACGGTCTCGTTCATCATTGAATCAGCGACGGAACTTGCTTCGCTACCCAGATACAAAATCCAAGTCAGGTTGCAAACGGAAGGGGTGCCTATGTGCGATGAAAGTTTGCTGTGTGCTAGGCCACTACGACGAGGCCGATTCAAACACAGGAGCTTTACCAGCGAGATGGATTTGTTAACCTAACAGGGATTGTCGTGATCGGCGTGTATCTGACACGATGCCCTTCCATTTGCAGCAACCTCGATGCTGCTCCCCTCCCCTTCATTAGAGTACCAGTACCTATTGTTGCTGCTAGCTGACCAGCAGCACAGCGCTGGTGGTAATGGTTATTGCACTCCGCTCAATAATATGCTGCTACCACTGATACTCACCAGCAGCAGCGGCGGCGACGTACTGTTGACAACAATACGCCGCCGCCGCACGATTTGTTGTAGGCAGAATGTTGCTGCTGACCGTCATTTGGATGCGGTCTAGCCAGTCCTGACGTCATGTGCGCTAGTCCCTCATAGTGCGTTGTGATTAAGAAGGCGAACATGTCTGTGCCTTGGCCTCCGTTATTCTCATAGCTGCGGGGCAGAATTGTGCTGCTTTATTGAGAGGAAACTATCTACACTATACATCGGCGATCAAGGCATTGTTTCGAGTATGCACCAAGCATCTCTTCATTCGTTGCTGCTCGGATACATGAAGTATGTGCAGTCAAATCTTACGGCAAAATGCCGACACAGAGTCAAAACACTAAGTTAATCTATGATCAATTAATAGCCAATCATACCATAGTTGCAAACCGTGTTGCACAAATGGCCTGTATTTATACAGTACTTGTCGAACATCGAGATATTATCGAGACCAGTTTACATCCGCATTCGCCGCCAGAGAGTCACCCTATACATGTACCAGCGCACGATGCTTGTGGCTCAATGATGCTAGTAACACACCAGCTAGGACCAGCGAACCGTAATTGTACGAAGTCACTCCAAGGTGTTGATCCATGTTTCCATAAAACTAAGTACATGTTAGAATGGGCGCCTTCCAAAACCTACATAAAACGGTTTAATTGTTCTATTTTTATACCCCGTTTAATAACCCTTTTATGCCCCTAAGCTTTTCACAACAAATCGTTGTAAAAAAAGACGACCGAAACTGGGATAAAAAGTTTAATGCGTACTGATATAATTGTCCCCTGGACTGTCAGTGACTTGAACTTAGTATGCTGGAAATTTATGGGCATTTCGTCTAGGACGAACTTCTGAAAAAAATATCTCCATAACTTTGAATTCTAAAGGGCGCACACCCCTTCTGTTGCAACTCGCGATCTTCAAGCAGTCAGTCTTCCGCCGAAGACATGCAAGATCCAAGGGTACTGCTGGTACTCTCCTCCGCCCTCGTAGCTCGACAACACAGCGCATGGACGCTTCCCCAGCTTCGTCGTCTTCTTTTAGAAGAGGGGAAGCGAGCCGAGCATGTTCGCATAGTGCGCATCCGACACTACGCCACTGTTTCGTGTCTACTTGATCCTGAGGCAGCCCCATGGATGCTGATATGGGAGAATGGAAACAACGAGAACTTCATAACCTTTACGAGTCTGTGTCGGTAAGTGTAGTTTGTATTAACGTGCTTTACGAGTTCTTACAATTTTAACGAGGCTCTGACTCGAAATCTACATGTAGGCGGTCCTTCACTCGCCTTCTCGAGCGATTTAAGGACTTTTACGACATTCCAGTGTACAACCCTCGAGGCGGGCGTCCACGGAAGCTCCAGCACCACCATCAGGTGCTGGGGCTCCTGCTGGCCTTTTATGTTGGCTCTATGGGGATCGCAACGCTTTGTACGAAGTTTGGTATTCCCAACTCGACTCTAAGTCGAGTGGTCAATGCCGCAGAAAGCGCTTTGGAAGAGGCTTTAACAGGTTTTGCGCCTGCACGCATCGTCTGGCCTACCATTACCCGCCAAAGAGCGTTAGAGCGCTTAACCGCAGCAAGAGAACCTTTACTCCAGTTCACCTGGGGTTTCATCGACGGCAAAAATCTCAAGGTTTGACAACACTATTCTATATTGAATACTTAGTTTTCTTGGCTAATGTACTATTCGTGGATCTGTGTGTATTGTTTAGGTCTTGCAGCCACCTCAGCCGGAAGTCCAGAATGCACATTATAATGGCTGGCTGCATTCTGTATACGTTACCGGGACATTGTGCTTGGGCGCCGACGGTCTAATCGTCTGGAGCAAGCACAATTGTCCCGGTAGCTGGAACGATGGAGATACAAGTCTACAATTCAGAGAAAAACTGCTTGACCCAGATCTGAATCCCGACTCACGGTACGGAGTTATTGCGGACAGTGCTTTCCCGTGTAGCAATGACCTGGTGGGACGGGTGATGACCCCTCTCAAGGAAGGTGATCTGGGCCGTTTAGTGCCTTCGGTGCGTGACGCTGCCCAAGTAATGTCTGGGGCAATTACATCCGTGCGTCAATCTATTGAGTGGGGAATGGGATCGATAGAAAAGGTGTACCATCGACTGGCACTTCCGCTTCCTCCAGACAAGAACAAGAGAAGACAGAGACTTGATAATTTGTTCTGGTTGGCAAATTATAGGGTTCGTGCTTGCGAGATAAGTCAAATTCGCACCACGATTGTGCACTGGAGGGAAGACAACATGTAATTACAGCAATGGAGTGTGTTTGTGAGCTGCAGTTGGTTTTACAAGCTGTTTCATGAATCGAATGTGGTTAGTGCAAGTCGATCTGAAAGCTCGGTAGACAGCTCAGGAGTCGAATCTCTCGGATTACTTCTTCTGGAAGCTAGCCAGAAGCATCATCATTTGTTCATGACGTTGCCGTGCTTCTTCTCGATCAAGTTCTAGGCGTTGTTCAAAGCGCCTCTTGTTCTCTTCTTTTTCTTGATCCAGACGGGCTTCGCGAGCGAGATCAGCTCTGCGTAGTTCCTCGCGCACTCCTCGAACCTCTTTCAGATCGTGAAGTCTTCTCTTCTCTTCGGCCTCATTATCTTCACGACGGATGCGGTCGCGTTCTTCACGCTCGCTCCTTTCAGCCGCCAGTCGCTCCTCTCGTTCAGCATGCCGTCTCTTATCTTCCGCTTCCGCTCTGCGATCGGCGTCTTGTTGCAACATGATGAGCATGCTCATCGTGTCACTTCCTGTAGAAGCCAGGTTTCTTTGAGTGTCGAGGAACTCCTTGTCCATTTCTTCTATGCGTTTTCTTGGACCTAATTCGCTTGCCTTTTGCGTAGGACGCGTTTGTGGAGGACGAGTCGTTACTGGGACCTTCCGTTGACGAGCGCTTTTTTTTTCGGCGTTGCCTTGCGTCATGACGTCCATGTTGTCCCTCATTACTCTCAGGTCCCGACCGCCTAGACGGTTACTGGCGTTGTTCAAGTTTTTATGTTGTAGAGCCTCTCGTGAATCTTCGTTGGCACGCCCAGGATCACGATGTAAGACTGGACCGTCGGGACTAGTTACGGTCTCAAGGGGCTCGCGTCGGCTACCTCGTGGACGCCCAACGGGGCGAGGTGTTTTAGGAGTAGCCCGGTTAGTTGTGGTCTCTCCAGCATTTGGCGACGCCGTAGTGTGGCTCTCAGTAGTTGGTTGCTGTTGCTATTTATCTCCTCGAAGGGAAGAACGTCTGGCAGCACGCTTGGATGTCTTACCAGACCCTTGTTGCGCAGTGTTGGTGTTTTCAGGGACGTTTGTCGAGGCGTTGTTCTCCTTACCGGCAGCTTCGGACGGAATCGGCAGATGATTTGCGTTTTGTGTCGATGCCGGCTCCGACGACTTCGGTTCGAGCTCTCCTTCACTCGTGGCACTTGTAGAAGAAGGGGACAGACCAAACTCGGCGGCTAGAGCAGCATCGACCGGCCCATTAGTGGTCAATATTGTTCCTACCGGCTGAGGGGGCCCAGGCGCCACCTGAGTGCGCTCGGACATGCTGAGAATATCGTTCTCCGTCAGGGTGCGAACTCACGTGGTAGTAGTAGAGTCCGCGAGGGATTCGACCAGACGCAAACCCTCACCAGACTGTAGGCCGGCACACTCGTCCTCTGCTTCCTCGTCACTGCCGTCGAGGTCCAAGTCTTCTTCTTCATCAACTTCAGAAGTCTCGTCGTCGCCACCAGCCTCTTTCACTGCTTTCAGCAACTTGGCGTCATCTTGACCGTCGTCTAGTCCGTCGTGGGAGGTTTTTACACCTCCATCGCACTCTATCTTCCTCTGGATCTCCTTGGTAAGTAGGATAGGTCGGAATCGTCGTGGAATCTCGCCATTCCGCCCAGAAGGCGGCGGCTTGCCGTATAGACTTCGAAACTTACGCCTCAGTGACTCGAAGTCTCTCTCCGGAGACGTCCGGCTTTTGTCGTTGTTGTATTTTGTGGTAACCCGCTTCCACAAGCCCCCCCCCAAGAGGTCGAATCTCATCTACTACAGTGCAGAGCAGCATCTGCTCTTGGATACTGTAGTTGTTGTACCCCACACGCCTGCCACGCTGTAAAGAGACAACATAGACGTCAAATAGACACTCGAGACAAATAGCTTTATAATGGACTGCATTACATACCGAAGTCATGGTTACTCGATTTCCTAGCGTTCTTCTTGATACGAAGGTAGGAACGGGAGGGAGAAATCAACTCTGGATCTCATCTTCTTTGGAATGACGAAAAACCTTACGTTGAAGGTGCAACAATCTTGATTTCATTATGTAAAGATACCAACAGAAAAAAACCTCACAATTTGACTCAGATCCGTGGCTACCCCCTCGATTTAAGTCACAGCGCCACAGCTTCACCCATCTGCTCAGTTGATGTCAGGTAGGTGCTGGGTGTCACGGTGTTGACATCCAGACCACCCGCAACGGCACAAAAACCAAAGCTTGTCGCCGTAGTACACGGTGACCTGCTCGCCGGCCAGCACCTCTCGGATCATCACCGCAACAACGGTATCTCGACCGCCAGTCTGCACTTCATGGAACCGGGCCGTAGGATCACAACCATGGTTCATTAGACGTAAAATCCCTCCTCTCTCCTTTGCGTCGATCCCGACATACTTGTTGCCCGTCGTCCGTGTCTTCAACTTCAAACGATTGCCATCATTCAAGCGCCCAGTCTTACACGGAGCTCCGAACAGGTCCAAATGACCGAGGTTCTCGCCGACCACCTCGCCAGCTTGAATGTCCTCCATAGCAATAACACCTCGCATTCCAGTCGACGAACTCGTTGAGATAGCAAGAGAAGCGCTTTCTCGAAGCGCATTACCACAAGACCCCCAAAAGAACAGTTCCGATCGGTGCAAAATCGAGATTCCTTAGCGTGCAAACACGAAAGAGCATTGCAGCGCTCTTCGCACCCACATCCCACACCGTTACGCAACTGCCGGAAAGCGCCATCCTCTGGGGTTGTACCGGGTTGTGATGAACTCCACGTCGGATGGCCACCCCTCCGGCACGCACGCTACGTATGGATGGGTGAATTTCGTCGCCGAGGTAGCACTGCCACGACGACTCGCTGGAGAGCGAGGAATGTGCAGTCACTTTGAACAGCGGGAAATGAGTGCGATGGCATCAGAGTCGTAGCCGTCAGACTCGTACACCCCTGCAAACCAAGTAGGAACATCCACGTCATCGAACCGTGGATCACGAACGCTTACTCGCGTTCCCACGGGTTTAATTGGACTGGGTGACCACGCCAAAGCCGTCGATGCCTGCGTCCCACGCACTGGAGACGAGCGCATCGATGCCGTTGATCCCTGCGACCCACGGACAGGAGTAGACTGAGACGGACCTGTCGATGCCTGCGACGCACGGACTGGGGTCGACCTCATCGAAGCCGTCGATGCCTGCGACTCCAGGACAATTGTCGACATTGAAGCCACCGCAGTCTGAAAGCCGAGTATCGGTGACCAGGGCGGAGACGCCGTCAGTGTCTGCGAGCCAGACACCGGCGTCGAGGGCATGGACTCCGTCGGTGTCTGCGAGCCAGAAATCGTTGCCCAAGGTGCAGACGCCGTCGTTGTCTGCGAGATAGTAGTGACAGGCGACTGCAGAGACGCAGACGTAGTCTGCGAGCCTGATACTAACGTCCTCGACGGCGAAGCCATGGGTGACTGCAAGACAACTGGAGACGAATGGGCGGCATCAGATTGCACCTGGTCGCCATCAGCGTGGGCTTGAAACGGCGTCGGACTGGGGCGAGGCGTGTATACCGAAGGTGAGTCTGCCTCCTCTTGGGGAGACGAAGGCGGCAACTTGAAACTCGACAATGGCTCACGACAGACCCCGAGCGCAAATTCTTGATGTTTTCATCCCAGACCACGCTCGGACTTGACGTCTTCAGCCGCTTGGTCCGCAAACCGACTTGCGGCCCCGTAAGTGAATCGCTTGCACGCTTCAAATACGTCCTCATGCCACGAAAATCTAGCCAGCAAACACAGGCAGATGCAGATTGAGCAAGAATCCTCAATCACCACTCGGAGGCAGTCACGTACACTTTGCTAACTCGCCGTTTGCGCCTGAGCTCACACAAGATAACATTCGAACTCGTTAGACACCCCAGCACAGAGTTACGACCCACATACAACAGAACCAGGACAACCTACAGGAAGGTCCGCTCGAGGTCTTCGCGCCAGCTGTCCAGTTTCGAAATAAAAGCCTTTGTTAGGCGCGAAGCTTGGATTCGCGCGCGAAACAACCTTTGAAGATCGCTTGAACTTGGATTTTCAAACATATTGCTGAATAGAGTCCCTGTTTGATCATATAGTGAAGATAAGTCAAAGATTTTATGACGTTGCTCGTTTAGGGTGTGATTGAAGGTGATTAAAGACGATAAACCGAATTGTTTGGTCAGACCACTTTCTGGTCTCACCAAACAATTCCATTTTTATCACCCTGTTTAATGACTCTTTAATGACCCTAGCCCTAAATGATTAAACCGTTTTATGTAGGTTTTGGAAGGCGCCCAATGAAAGGATAAATGTCATGACACACTGTTAGCAATCCCCAAACTCACGAGGCGAGAAGCTGCGCTACTTCAGCGGAGCTCGTCGGCTTTTCGAGCGTGTTGGTTGAGGCGGGTCACTATGAAGACTAAACCGAACCATACCCAGTCGATTTCGCTTCGTCATTCACGAGCAGAATCTCCGTTTCGTCCGTAGTACTACTGGAAGCACTCTCCACTTTGCGTCGCCGTCTGTCGCCGGACCCGCTGCAGTGTGTCATAAACATGACCGTGCAAAGGCCAACCAGGGCAGCGAGGGACGGCAAGGTGCTGTACACTTGCCGCAAAAATTCACCATCTTGCTCTGGCAAGTCCTGCAGCTGCTGGCGTGTGTGCTGGATAAAGAGGATGGCGATACCGTTCGAGATCTTGTCCGTGAAGCTCATCGCGCCGTAGACAAAAGCGCCGCTTTCAACGTTGTTTCCGACCAGATCTCCAGTCAGACACACCGACGTCACCATAATGATCGAGTTGCCCATGCCCAAGACAACCGAGAAAGGGTAGATCCACGTAGCTGTCTCCGGCGTGAGGAAGTACGACAACACCAGCGCCACCACGATTAAGCCCGCTCCCAATGCAAAAGATCCTGTGCGTCCCAGCGACTCATTCAAGTATCTCAAAAAGAACGTCGCCAGGAATCCCGACAGATAAACCAGCAACGGCACGATAGCGATTGAGGTCGCCGACATTTGCAGCGTCACAATGAGGTAGAACGAGATGAACACTTGCGTGATGTTCACCACCAGTCTCGTGCACATGTAGACCATGCCAACTTCATAGAACATCCCGAGTTTAAACCAGCAGCTCCACGTCATGTGGTCACTTGAAATACCCACCACTTCCACTGCTGGAATATCCAGATCTCCTTCACACGAGAACGCACTATATCCTCGTCCTTCCAAATCCGCCATTACAGGACTTTGAGCTAAAATATCTCCTGCATCTCTCTTCTCTTCCTTCTTCCCCACCGTCACCTTCTCTGGAGTCCCCGTTAAGAAAATCACGGTACAAATTCCACCAACCAGCAATGAAGTGTACGCCAATAACGTAAATTTCTCTGCATCTGGAGCTCCAAACGGTGCCACAACTCTCAACAGCACTAGAAACACACAAAACACCAACACATTCGACAGAATCGTGAAGGCATATCGGGTACTGTTAAGAACACAACGGACGTTATCATCGTCTGATAACTCCGGGACCATCGCCATATGGGACACTTGTACTGTGGCCCACCCCACATTAAAGATACTGGCAGCTGCACTGTAATACACGAGCATAACCATCCGACTTGGATTGTCCGAAAACCATTGAGGGGCACAAGCTCCGAACACGAAGAAGAAGCAGAGGACGACGAGTAACGAGCCAATAGCCAGCCACGTCTTGCGACGTCCAAGGCCAAGCCACGGAAGCCCCGATGACTTGTCCGAGAAGACTCCAACCAATGGGGTGGCGATACCGTCAGCGATCTGACCGCAGAACATTACGACAGCTGAGTCCACGGGTGACATCCCAACGGCGTGTAACAGGAAGACGAGGAGGTACGAGAACCAAGTGGATGCACACATGTCGTTGAGCACGTGGCCCACGCCATACGCCAGGTACCGTAGCGGCGTCCACTTGATGTCGTCAGGCATTGAAGCTTTGAGTGGTGAAAGGCGAGAATTGGAATGACGCAAGTTGTGCCGGTGTTGGAGGGGGGAAGGACGTTTCTTGTCCGTGATCAGCACGGATATAGCTTGGACGGCTCCGAACGTTTAAGTTGGGATAACTGATAGATTTGCCTTAAGACAAATATAATGTGTGAGGTATAAAGTATCGTATGGTGATTGTGATAGTCGATGGAAGACTGTTATATCTGATATATCGTATAACGTAGGTTGTAGAGATATGATTTCATACAGGTTTTGTTAAAGCATGGGATCGGACTGAGCGACAAGTGACGGGGGGAGAAGTGGTGGCGAGGCGAGTTCTTGTGGCCGAACCCGGGTTGGCATCCTAACGAGCTACTGGGACGGCGTTGACATCTGGGCGAACGGTTGTTGAAGTGGTCCACACATGGCTACACCTGAAGTTGCCGACGTATCAGACTCACTCAAGATTCCAGCAATGGTAACGTCTTAGGTCTGTATACAGAGATACAAAACCCACTACGGTGCAATGGTCGGTTGATTGCTTCAATCTGGCTTTTGTCCGTCGGCGACTGGGACAGCCGCGTAACTTGGTACAAGAACTCGCTTTCGCTAGACCTCACGTCGAGCACTAACTAGTTAGTAACAGTTTGACCATGTTGATTTGCTTAGATTGCGGCTAACTGAGACCAAACATAGCGATAGCGCTGCAACCCGGAAGAATTAAATTCTAATACCGTGGTAGCATCTTCTCTCTTCTCTTCTTAATTCATTTTTTTTGTACTGCACATGTAGTAAATGCTACTTCGAAGTACTCCATGTACTCTACTACTTGAAGTACTACATAGAATCGCTAGAAGAAGAATACGGCATTTTGCATCGGATCTGAGACCTGAGTTTCCATGTTGCAGTTTGTATGGAATGGCGACAATATTAGTTTTGTACCGTATAGCAAATGTCGTATCCAGCAGCCAAATACTAAGTACGAAATATACCTCCCAAATATGAAAATCAAGTATGTGAGCGTATTCGACAGGATATATGCCTGAAGGTCTTGCATTATGACCCGTAGTCTAGCTTAGATGTTGCTATGCCACCGCCTCCCTTCGTATAATGCGAAAGGAACGTATTCTAGCGTGTTAATTGTGGTGTCTAGCGAATCTCTCCATTTATTGTTGACCACCAGTTTGGTGTCGGATACGACAATTGAATTTGGAGAGGTTACGTATAGACTAAATACTTTGATTGTGATTGGGTATAATCCATTGTCGGATATGACATTTTGCTGGATATGACATTTGCTATACGGTATACACGGCCATGGCGGCTTCAACTTTTCAGCCTCGTTGTAAGATCAATACGTGTATTATCAACTTCATTGGTACCACTGCAATCGTAGGGTTTTAGTCGAGCAAGGGAGGGGGTCTGTTTTCTCAGCGAACTCCACGCCGCCTGCTACTTCGAAGCACTTCGGTTTGGTCTCACTTTTCTATCGTCAGTCTATGAAGTGTTGGTCCCTCCTTTCTGCATCATTAACCACCTCTGGAATCGAACGCCTTTCCACTAGACGCCATTCTTCTTGCTTCTCCCCTTTGAGAAGTCCTCTTAATGACCGCATCTTCCAATTGGAACTCATCTAAGCACGTTCAACGTCCTTAAGAGCAATGCAACAGAATGATGCCGCTCATGCTCAAAAGCCTATATTGCGCAACGTAGAAGCTACTCTTTGCCGATACCCCAACAAGCGCTGCAACAATCCTCGCGTCATGAAGTCGAATGGGCAGCTGCACAGGTTTTGTCAATTGCACCGTGACAAGGCCAACTACAACCAGCGTCAACTTCAGTACAAACGTAAACGTCGGCAAGAACAACCTCAGACTAGTACATCTCAACCAGATGAGGTCCAGCCCAAGCGTCCTCGTTTACTGCCTAAGCCACCAACTTTAGAGGAAAATGTCCAAGTAAGTGACGATGATTTCGTGCTTGACGAAGAATATACTCGGCTCATTGAAGAAGTGGCAGCTGCTGATAGTGCTAATGTTGATCAGATAGATAATCAAGAGTGAAATCTCTCGTCGGATGCTTGACAGCATTCTAACAGAATGCTATGTGCTGTACGTATGTCAATCGGCATGGTAAAGATCCCGATGACGTTGATGTTCAAGCTATGACGAAGTACATTAATTTCTTGCGAGCTGGCACCCATGGTTTCGGTGTATTTCGCCGTTGCTTAGAACTTTTGTGATGTTTAGCGAAGCAAATACACGCAACTGATTCTTACTCAACAATGGTCGTATCTTGACAATAATCGAGCAGTCCAGGATGGAAGATAGTGTATTTTGAGCTTGTTACAGCTTCTGACAAGTAATAATCTGTTCGACGAGTCCTTGCTCGAAGTGCCTAGTGCAAAAAGCACGATGCTACGAGTCAACTTCTCTGCAATATTGCGTTTGGAGATCGGACTTGTACTTTTTCGGCATATGCTCATGTGGAACCGAAGGTAAACAGTAACGTGGGACCTATCACAACGGTCTCAACATATTTTTTTATACTGGACTTGATGGCTGTACGTGGGGTTCAATATTGGGTACCATACGGATGCTGGATTCAGCTAAGCGCACAACCCATTCTATCAAACAGTAAAACAAAATGATTTAACTGACTGATCGACGACGTTGAGTGGCAAGCTGTGAGCGAAAGTGTAACTAAAGTTTTATTGAGGATGCGTTCTTCGCAACATATTATCGTTAGACAAGGCTGGTGTAGTCTTGGATATTTCGTTCCTACGTCGCAAATAAACGTTCTAACGTGGCAGATGAGCACGGCGTCAACAGGGGTATCATATCCATATGTTCTCCTTTTGTCATTTGTTATCATGGAAGCACGCCTTGTAAAGATATTTTCGTGACTGGGACACATGTGCTGCAGTTGGGCCAACTAGCCCTTAATAGCTGAGATGCACACCATCTTTACGAATAGTATTCTATCGCGTTGACCTCTAGCTTATGTTGATGTCCTTATCACGCGGGGTGGAATACATGTACCTGATGGTATCGAGCCGGAACGCGGTGGTAACGCGACTGTAGATCGGTGGTACTAGTAATGGGCCAACTCAGAAAATCGGTTGCCTTTATTTTGGTTCTGATGCAGATCAGGTCTGGCGATTTGATCTGGATTTGATGCAATTCAGATCACTCTCGTGGTGTTGTATAAACTGCTAAGATAAAGTGAAGGCAACGTCACCAACCCAAGCACTTACTGTGCGTCTCATAAAGCCATTCTGCACCCGATCTAGATTCAAATGAATGTATTTAATGCTCCTCGTAGGCTACCTTCACAGATGTCGCCCACCCTGTCAGATCAATCGTACTTAAGAGAGATCAATTGTTTTGAGATTTGTATCGAAACCTGGACCCAAAATCAAGACCAGGTCTAAATAAGACCCATACCAAAATTTATACGACTGCCGACGTCTCCGACGTGTACCCCTATCTTGGTACATTTATCTTTGGGATCTGTATTTTGTGTATAAGTGGTGTACAATGGTTTAGGGGAAACAATAACGAGATCGGAACCGACAGAGAGCTTGTTTTAGCCTAGTCTATAGGCGGCAGGAAATCGCCTGAAACGGCCTGTGGGCTGAGAATAACGCCTTTTACTATAAACATGCAAATTAGGCTCGACAGCCATGTGCTCACGAGCCGATAAATTCAACAATGAGGCCAGAATTTTGGGATAGTCCGGATAACGAAACATATGTCCGGATATTACGAGGATGCCGGAAACCAGTCATCCCTGGGATTAGCCTATTGGCTACTTGTCTACCAATAAAAACTTGCCACTTGCTAGTGTACAGACACGCAGCCAACTAGTGGCTACCAGCCACACACATCCACTCTGGCGGGCCGACGAGGAGCCTTCGCGCTCAGTCTACATTTTTTCCACGCTACTGCGCAGACCCCCGGCTCGGCCTCTCAGGCCGTACAGGCTGTACAGCCTGTACGCTCAGCATTCAGCCAGCGCTGGTGCCACGACCCCCCTACCGACAACGTAGCTCAATGGTAGAGCCCAGGGCTAAGCTCTGAGGCTGCTGGTTCGATTCCAGCCGTTGTCACTACTTGCTTTGAGATGTATTCATGTATTGTGGTTTAGCTTGCTAACTAACTACCTCCGGTACATCCTGTGTGTATCCAGGAGCAGGATCATTGATGGCAGCGGTCTGCAGCAGAAGTTGATGGCGCTCGATCTTGGCGTTAAGGACTCCAGCGCGGTGAAGGGTGCGCAGGTGCTTGTGGACAGCGCCCGACCCGCGCGACGTGATCTTGCGCTCGGCCAGGAACGCCAGCACCGCCGTCTCCGCTTGCTTGCCCACGTCCAAGACTCGATCGCGATAGTCCGATGCTGTCGCGTCCAGCTCGAACCCGTCGTCCAAGAACAGCTTCATGAAGGCAACGAGCAGCTTGGCGTCGGACTTCTGCTGCTTCGAGATTGGCGCTTGCCACATCCGCGGCTCATGTGCGTACCACGCGAACAAGGTAGAGTGAAGGTGAGTCGCCGATGACCTGCATTGCTTCTTGTTTGGCTTGCTAACATCAGTGTCTGTGCTCGCTGGTTCCTTACGTTTGCTTGTAGCTTGGACAGGATCGTTGTTTTGCTTGGCCTCGAACGTGTCCATCCGAGCATCTTGGCGTTGGATGTGCTCCATAAAGTGGTTAATGACAGCAGCTTGATGACGAATGATCTTCTGCTCCTCGGATACTTCAGTTGGTTTGGTGGCTTGCGCTGTTGTGGGTTCTGTGTTGCTGTTGGTGTTCTTGGGACAGGTAGCGGCCGCGGATTCCAGATACGTCGACCAGCCAAGGAGGTCTGCCACCGAGCTACCGCTGTGAAGTACGCGAGCTTCCACGCGCTTGATAGCTGGAGCTTCTGGGTTGAGTTCCTTCAGCTGCAGATAGTGTCGAAGCACACAGGCGGTAAGGACATCGAGGACGGGCTGATTGACGTTGTGTCTTGTTGCTTCGAGGTTCTGACAGGTAGCGAACAGGAGACGTTGGATTGCGTCGACCTTGGTGCGCGTCTGGGAGTCGAAGGCCTTCAGCGTCTGGAGCGCGACCTTGGCTTCAGCACCGTGGCCGCTGAGTATCTTGCTGATCTTGTGGTCTTGCGCACTGGTGTTGAAGATGTAATTAAACCCTTTGGTTGTTGTCATGTTCCAGGTACCGCGATCGAAGATCCAACGCGCTGCCAGCTGCCCGCAAGCGTTCGCGTGCTGAGCTCCACCCCGACGAAACGAGTGGGAGGTCAGAGCAGCCTCCACACCAGCGGAGTTAGCGACGCGATCGAGAACGCGGTTCACGTGGGCGTAGATGGTCGGAATCGTGTCCACACCGCCGGTCGTTGGAGCGTCAAGTCCAAGGTCGCCGTCGGATGGTCCAGCATCTCCAGCAGCGGCGCGTCCGGGGACAGCTGGATGGCGTTCTGGCTTGGCTGCTCGGGGAGGTTGTTGATGACATTCGCAGACGGCGCAGCTTGGCTGAGAAGCGCCAGCGCCACGGCAAGCAGCGGGCAAGTGCTGAAGTCTGAATCCGGGAAGAGCACCTTGCCGGCATCGATCGAGATGTTCTGCTTCCGCAGCAGAGCAAGGTCCGACGCTCGGCCAAACAGGTACCAGAGCAAGCTGAGTAAGGCAGCGTCTTGGTAGTCACTGGAACAACTTGTGTTAACATACAAATATACTAGCATTTTTTTTCAAATCTGTCTTAGAGCATGGCGGCGCCTTGCTGATTAAGCCACCACCATCTCTCTTCAAACAAAAGTTGTCAAGTGTTTTCCCCATTTTCAGCAACCGTGCTTCTAGTGCAGCTCGGTGCTGAGGGAACTGTTCGAGTAGCCATAATTTAGCTTGCCGATAGTATTGCATCGAAGTGTTTCGAGCTAACAGCTTGCCTTTTTTGCCCTCGGTAAATGCAAGAAACATACCAAACTTATCCATTACAGATACAAAACACTTTCCACTATCATCACGTTCAATACAAGTACGCACGTACTCATCACTAACACCCTCAGACTTTAAGAACTTCTTAAAAGTTGCCACAGCCGTAGCCTTAGCACGCTTAGTGTTGCTACGCTCTAGTTCTTCTAAACCCATGTCCCTTGTCGGATGAAAGGTAAATATGCAAGTGATACGTAGTTGACTTGGTAAATGAATGGCAATACACATATTTTTCAAAGTTTTCCGACCCGATACGTCGGAACGGCTGGCTTACAGGACTCACCTAACCCCCTACATGTTTATTGGCTATTTATCATAGTCAACCCAATTTGATTGGTCAATTATATCCAATATGAATATGATTGGCTAGATAACTGCATACAATTGTTTAGTATAGTCGGAAAAGTGACCATATTCAACCATATAAAAATCTTCCAGAAAATCAGGCGGTGCCGTTCAGAACGCTGCCATCGCAACGTTTTAAGGCGCTAGACGAATACTTATAATCCAGTGGTTCTGGCCAGTACTGCGGGTTGTTCAGACTGATCCAGCACATTAAAAACAGCATACCGAACACAAGAGATGAGCATCGCATCATTTTAGTATTGGCCGACCCAACGAAAGCGTCATTCTCTTGGTAGCGCTCATTCAATCCACAAAAGTCAAGTGCGTCGAAACGCAGGGAATTATGTGTATCGTTTGCCTCCAAGTACACATTCGAGCCCGGCTCACTGTAAAGATCCACGTGATCGATCAAATAGGTAGGTTTTAATGATTATCCTACCAGGATTCACTATCACATCAGCTTTTTCCAATGTTAAGTGTCAAGTCGCACGTGGTGAACTACTTAGTTTATGTTGTGGGTCCGTGTTGGTCCGTGTTGATTTTAGTGTGCAGCAAGTTTCTTCGCTGGACGCTGGACAGAAATAACCCGACGAAGAGTTCACATACCAGGTGAAAAGGTAACTGCCCGATGGGGACACTACAAATCTATGCCGTCTTTGTCTTCGAGCTGTCCAAGCGCCAACAACCTGCTCATTAGACTGCAAAGTGAGAACCTGGACACGGGATCGTCAACGATGCTCGAAGAAACCAACAACACGCTTTCTACCGGCGAGCTGAAATGATCGATTAACAATTTAGATTTGGCGCTTGTTCAAGTCTGGCCTCCAAACAGGTCGAATGGTAAAGTCATGCAGCGAGACGAGGGCGTTAAAAACTTGAACTCAAAGCTGAACGATAGAGAAGGCAATATCGGCTTGCGTCCAAATTGATGCTGAAGAAACTTATCAGTTTTCAAACTCAGAATTGAACAAAAGCAGTAGCAGTTCCACTGAAGAAGGTTTTGAGGAGGAAACAATCCGTTGAAGAAGTGGCTAAATGGTAGTGGAAGGGCTATTCTTCTACAGTATGTCCTGCTATTTCGTATGCACGCAGTCTTCTCTATACGGTGTATCTTCTGTTTCGAAGATAAACCATGTAGCTCAAATGCTCAGAGAAGAGAATAAATTCAACTGCTCTTGTACCTCCACCTCAAACGGAACAACCAAGAAACGCTTGAACATCGCTTGAAGAGATTTAAGATGCACGTTGCCATCCTAAAATGATCGAAATGGGCTCAAACTGCGCTAGATGCAGCGGATTTCGAATACAAATCTAGTCCGTGTTACAAATACACGAACTCCCTCAACTTGATAGTGAAAATCAGGTCGAAGAACGACCCTGCGATAGCATGACGAGCATGAGAAGTTGAACTGGGATGGGACCAGCAAATTTCAACTGATTTCTTGCCTAAGCGCGAACAACTCAGCAGTACGTTTAGTCACCACAGCAATAACCGTTTTCGTCAGGTTCAGCTATGGTGCCAGCAATACGTTATTACGTGGCTCGTTCCGCGTTTCCAGACGCCAAGAGAGTATTATAGTGTTCTTTTCCGTAGAGCTTCACTGCATCATCTGCATAGTAGATTTGTACGAATCTCTGTGGTAAATGAATTGCACTCTGCGGTGCATGAACGCCATCCTTTTCCGTGCATTAATCGAGCATTTCTCATTTGGCCGCCTTCCACTCGCATCGAAATCCTACGCTAAACTCGTACTGCTGCATCATTCGCGAGCCTGATCATGGAAAAACCAAGTGGTGAAGCTAAGCCAGCGCAAAGCTCCAAAGAAGGTGTAACCTGCCTGTACCCGAGTAAGCGCTGCGATAATCCTCGCGGCGTGAAGAGAAACGGTGAACTACACAATTTCTGCGACTTTCATCGGAACAAGGCCAACTTCAATCAACGTCGACTGGAACACAAACGCAAGTTCCAGCAAGAGGCAGCTCCTCAAGCTGTTTCACTCCCAGCTGAAATGCTGCAAGACATACCGGCACCACTGCCACCACAGCAGCCACTTAACAACACAGATGCGCTGGCATACCCTGGATTACCTTCGACAACTCTCGACCCCACCGATATTTGGATTTTGCAGGAGCTACTGAAGCCCGGAAATTCACCTGATGAAAATACTGGTGATGCAAACTGCCCATAGGTGACCCCCCAGAAACAAGATAACGACGGCCTTAACTAATTAATGTATACTGCATGGGAACTCTAGTGGTGAAGTAGTGGTTGTGTACGAAGTACATCCAAGGTTACCATTTTAATAATGATTTTACTTTAAAAAAAATAATGGAGCACTGCTGTCACTTAAATGGCTAGCACTATGCCTATCACCTAATAACTACATGTACAAAGATTTATCTTGATAATGAAATAGGAACTGTCAAACGACCTGAGATATTCTGTAATCTTCGACATAATTGCACTCTAAGCTAAATGCCAGCTTGTTGTCTCAACAATTCCACAAAGCAGTAGTATGAACCTTTGAGCTAACAATTCACAACATAATATGTTTATCACCCCCTTCTTAGTTGCTTCCGATTAATTGTCCAAGCTGCTACAAATACTGCTCAAATCGACATTCGAACGTTAGAGCTGCTGTCAACAAAATCGAAAAGTAGGGATTCCCGCCTGCATTAACCAGGGACAACTCGATGTCGGTCTGGGACAAGAATTCATACAGGACATCCAGCTCCAAGTCAGAAGTTGCTGCCCAATTCAAGTTTTGCAGCGATAGACGCTGCGATTTGATGTCCTCGTCTTGGTTTGACCAGTTTCTCGCTGATGCTGCTTGGTTATTCCTCATTCTACGACGTTGTTCGAGTCTTCTCTGATTCACGTTGGCTTTGGTACGATGATACTCGCAAAGTCGGTGAAGTTCTCCGTTGCGTTTTATAACTCTAAGGTTTTGGCAGAGTTTGCTTGGGTAGCAGCAGCGTAGGGTATCATTGAACTGCAAAGCCTGCTGGTTACCGAGTTGAAGCTGATACTGGTACAAATTCGAGTTGGTTTGGCCTGACGGGTACTGAATGAAACTCATCACTTCTTGGCGGCTTGACCGACAATTGGAAAGTGAAGATCCACCCATGTCGTGTTGGTGGTGTGGTGTATTGGTGGAGTGAGGAGACATTGGAGGTGCACTTTAAAAGCCGTCGCGTTCCCTATAGCGATCAATATAAATCCGGCTTAATGAAGAACTTGTAGGAGAAAAGTACTTAACACTATTCAATTAGCGATATCCTGTATTTTCGGATTAAGCTATGACAATTCAGCAAAATTGGAACATACAGGTTCTGTAGCGTCTGAACTCATGTACCCATGTTGAAAGCGAGACTGAACTTGCGGTACATTCATCTTCCGAAATTCACGAGTATGATCGGCCATTGAATATGTTAGTATCAACACTGTCGAGTGCTGTCTGAACCATTAACGGATTGAATTTATGACAGCTTGAGCACAAAGCGCCGAGGTTGTCAGTTTACTACGACAGTACCAGCTTCTGGCACCAATGTACCAACGCGTGAACGAAAATCTTCTACCAAAGCTGTACATCACTCACCCTCGACACACTCACTCGTCAAGTTGTGCATTCATATAGCGTGCGGTAATGTGGTACGTGCCCCAGAGAGGTGCTGGTCTCTTCAATGTCAGGTCCGCCCATTACGTTTGACTATCCACTCCCAGACAGATTCGAAGCTACCGTTTTCTTGTCTGGACTTGTGCATGGTCGTGAACCTAACGACACAGTAAACTAGAGGGATAGTAATTCAAGGTCTAAGAATTGTCATTGGTCTGTTCCAGCAATGAACTAACCGAATGTCCTGCTAGACTCATTCAATCCACACTCTCTCTCTACCAGTGTCAACAAGGAAAACGGGAGTCATTCGGAAGCGAGTTCGCGGTTGAATCCATTCCGACACTCTCTGCATGAAGATCTTCCAGACTATTCTGTGAGAGGAGTTCACTCAGAAAGTTGAGTTCATCTTGCGCTAGAACCGAGTGCAGAGGTGGAGAAGAAGATTCGCGGGGTTTCGACGATGATGATCGGTCTGCGTGATTCAACTGGTCCGTCGAGTTTTCACTGTCTGCCGATGTAGATCTGCGCTTCCTTTGGGACGTCTCCACTTCTTTCACCTCCCTCTTCCGTCGTGCTTCTAGTCGTCGCTGGTTCAGGTTGGCCTTGTTCCGATGGGCATCGCAGAAACGATGCATTTCACCATTGCGCTTAATGGCTCGTGGAAACTCGCATCTCTTGCTTGGGTATCGACATCGACGCTCTTCTCGGATAATTGAGGCGTGGATATCAGCGTCCAGTTCGGAGATTCCATGAAAGTACCCGACACTGAAGCTGAGGTTGGCTGACGCTGGATCATACAAGGGGTTCATAGTAGTTAAAGTGCACGGAAGTGAGCGTTTGATTTGACCAGGAAGAATCGGATTAAAATGTGGTGACATGCGAGTCTCAGTCTTCAGCTGAGACCACCATGTCATACGTGAGCATCGCATCGAACAGTTTTAATGACTACTACCAGACTCGAAAGGATATTATCAAGGAGAGATGAAGTGTGTGGGTAAGGTCGTTGTGGCCGTTGCTTCTTCGAAGCTAATCGGATCCATAAGAATCTGTGAAATAGCGTCATTACCACGAAGTGCCTCTAATTTCCAGTTCCTGGATACTAACTAAGGTGAACCCATTTAGTGGCTGGGAGCGGCTATTGGAGTGATTGCCTCCAGTACGTTAGATGACGTCGGTGAAGTTTGTAAACATAAACTTCTAGTGCATGAACGCGTAGGTCAGGCAGGCCTTTCTCGCTGATCACAAGGCAACGATCGAACTTGACGCGTCCATTGAACTTGTCCTTCATCTCAGCTATTTGACTGATATCGGTCTTTAAAAGTTCGCAATATTCACACTGAGTTGCTCGTTAGCAACTTCTCTTGATACGCCTCCTGACAAAAAAAAAACTCGAGTGTGGCGCTGTAAAGACGACTCTCCCGAGTTAGAATCCGTATCGGGTCAGGTAGACGCCATGCAGCATTAAAACCTCCCGTCTCTGACTGTACATACACCGCATAGTTAGCATGGCAAAAGAGAAGGATGAAGAAGAGGAGGAATTGAGAGAAGAGGCACTAGCTGAGTGGGTCTCTCGAGGTCGAGCTGCACAGGACTTTACCATGGCCAAGATGATCAGTACGTTTGTTAGCTCAATACACTCAGGACTCTAGTGTTTATAACCTTACTTTTTTTTTTTACAGAACTTTGGGAAGAAGAAGACGACGGAAAAGAAGAAGAAGATGATGAAGAAGATTTGGCCGATAAACAAGAACTAGCAAAGGGGTATCAGATGCTCGGACCACTGGTAGATCAAGCAAAAGACGCAGCTCGACAATTTAAGGAGACAGCAATGGTGGAGGGCAAGAAAGCGCTGGTTATTGCGTGGAAATACGCAGAGCTGCCTCCTCTTCGTGATCGTCGATTACTGCGACAACATGTTGTCCACGTACTGGAAATGGATATTGAAACGCAAAAATATTCTCGAATTCATCAACGTGTCGTGGAAGAACTGGAAGACGCGAAGCAGATGGAAGAGGAGCTTCAATTTGGACTTAAGAAACGAAATAAGCGTCATGCACCTCTTTTGAATCGATTCCAAGAGCTGAAAGCTGAGGCTGACAGAGAACAACAAGCTCAACGGATGAAGGAGATTGAACAGCGTCGACAAGGTCGGATCAACAAGGCGATGCAAGAGAAGCAACGACAACTAGTTGAGAAGGAGGAAAAGACTGAGCGATTGTTGGCGCAACGACGACAGCGAAATATGAAATTCTGGCAGAAACAACTTGTGGAAGCGCGTGAGTTTGCAGAGCAACAAACGTTTGAGCAGAAGCGTAAGGAGGAGTTTGACAGGAAAGTGGAGGAGATGAAGGAGGAAATGCGAATTGTCGAGGAGGAGGAAAGCGTGGATGCTATGCGTGCGTTCGAACGACTGCAGACGACATCGTCCATCGGAATCTTCGATACGGCTTATGAACCAGGAGAATGGGATTCTGCTACAGATGGAGGGTATCAACCTGGCCTCGGTACGTTAGATGGCTTCATTAATGCTGGTACTAGGTACTAACTACTTTTATTTGTTGAAAAGATGGACACACAATTGAAATCTCGAGTACCCGTGGGTTTATTATCGAGAATGAGCAACGACGACTCGAGCTTATGGAGGTCCAGTCGAAGGTGACAATGCTACATGAAAAGCTGGAGCAAGTGGAGCAAGCGAAGACGAATTTGGGTCTTGATATGCGGACGATTCTTGAACGAAAGGACCACCTGCTTCAGGAGATCAAGCAAGTGAGAGTTGAACAGGATGAAATGAATGAGATGCTGGCTGGTCCACCACGAAGAGACCCTTCTGAGCATGAAAAACAACAATTTCACACTCTAGTGACGCGCAGAGCGGTTTATATGAAGCAACTTGGAGATTTAGATTTTCGTATTGGGAATATTCAGAAGCGAACAGCAATTGTGCAGCGATCAGAGGCGTCATTTCTGCCAATGTTACGAGAGGCTGAAGAAATACTGGCTAGAGTCCAGACGCAAGTAGAAGCTATAGACAAGGAGAGACACGAGCTCCCTGTAGTGGTGGGTAAAGCCATTTCCCAACCAGAAAGTCTACCAATTCGTTCCGAAGATACTGCAGAGGGGATGTCTATAGAGATATCCAATCCGTTCGCCGACCAAACCAAGCTACTGAATCAAGTAACGATGGAAAGTAAGTTTGAGATCTTGAAAAGTGCGATTGAGCCTGTGGACGAGCACTATAAGAAGGCGAAGACACAAGCAATTGAAGCCTGGAAAGTGAACGAGTTTCGCTCCTTGGCTGAGCAAGATCTGGATGGGGCGAAGGCTCGACTCGTCAAAATCCGAGATCGCTTCGTGGATCTCCAGAATAGTGCACTTCGCAGTGATATTGTTCATGCAATCCAGAAGTATCATGTAAGTGCGATAACCTAGCAAAAGATACTGTAAAGTACTGACCTCCCTTCATGTCTTCAGCAAGATGGCAGCAAGCTTCGTCCGTGTATTTTCCCGTTGAAAGGTCCAATCGAGTGGTGGTGTCACCAAATGCCCAAGAAATCGATGGGATTGACATACTCCGTTGAGCAGAATGTCATAATGTTGGCTGAAGGGGAGACAACAGGCAAGATAACGGGATGTTTTCATCTTCCAAAGCGATGTTTCTACAGGATACAGATGAATGTGAGCATCCAGAGAACAAACTCAGATACTGAGGCTGACAATTCGCAAGAAGCTTTGCAAGATTCAGACAAGTTCAAGGAAGACTGGAAATTGTACATTGGTCCTGAAATGGACTCGTTACAGCATCAAACCTTCCGAGATATTGGCGGCAAAGTACGTGTAGAAGGACTAACAGAATTCCCATCTAACACTAACAAATTAACTTTAATTTTGTAGGTTTTACGGACTGGAGACTTAACGTTTGAGTTTTCAGGGATACGCCTTTGTTTCAGTTTGGAAATCACCCATCGAGGTATCACGGATCCTAAACGCAAGACACTTCGTTACATCATAAGCAATGCAGCCAGATATGAAGAGCGACTAGAAGACTTCCGAGAAGAAGAAAACCGTATGCGGCTGCATCAGAAAGAGAAACACTTCGTGTCAGAATTGGTCAAGACGATGCGCATGCAATCCAAGAAAACGAGTAGTCAGAGAGCTACTGAATTACTACAAGAATTGATTCAAGTAGAGAGAAGCAAGACCAAAATGTGGGACTCCAATTTGTTTCATGGCCATTTCCAGCGATTTAAACGTGCCGAGTACGTCAACATGCTACGAGGCGAGATCAAAAAGGAGGTACACTTTTTTTTTTAAATTGGGTACTAGAGTATTGAGTGATAGAATTTCACAACACTCGTTTTCTTGGATAGATCGCAGTTCAAATCGATTACAACATTGCTCTCCGTCAAGGACGTGTTAGTGAGAGTAAAATGCTAGCAGTCGGTACTCCAATTCTTGTCGACACTTCTCTAACAGGGAAGAGAAAGGAAGACTCAAGGTGGGTATAAAAAAACTTCAAATTCACACAAAGGACGAGTTTAACGCATTTTATGTTGCTACAGGATGGATTTCCAAGCTCGAAAGTCTGCATTGATGGAGCCAAAGAGATCAGCTGCGCAACGACATATGGGCGATTACTGCAGTTTTAAATCCCAATCGACAATCTCTCAATCATATCGAAAAGAAACGATGATTGTGGGCGTACGATACGAATGGCGAGAAGCACGAACGAAACTACACGCTATGCATAAGGTACGTCGAAGTACTACCACTGCCTTCCCGTCTCCATATTTTTTCTCACAACATTTTCGATGATACAGCTCTGCGCGCCTTCCAGTACAATGGAGACGAGTCTTGAGGTGAAGACTGAATATTTCCAGCTAGACAATGCAAATGTCGTTTTCCTCGCCAGCTCCTGTTCAAGAACTTTAAGACGAAAGCGCAAGGAGGAGGCAGAAGCTCGAGTTCTCTTAGACGCAAAAGATGCCAAGATTCAGCAGTTGCAACAAGAGACACAGAAAAATATTCAAAAGGAGTACGAAGCTACCATTCGTGAAGCGAAAGAAGATGAAATCCTGTCCCAGCAGATGCAGCGTGAACTGGCACACAGAGAGAAATTGGTCTATGCTGATGCTATTCGACTCACAACGTACAACGAGAGTGTGTCCGCGCAGATCGACTTCCAAGTACAGCGCAAATTAAACGTACTAGCACAACAATCCGGTACGGTTTCTATCGAGCCCATAATTCACGAGGTGAAGGAGAACTTTGCTCGACAGTTTGTCCAAGGAAAACTGGCACTAGTCAAGAAAACGTGGGAAAGAAAAACAAAGCGAGTTACGAACAAACGCATCAAAGAGAGGAAGGAACGTGAATTTCGTATTCGACACGAGCAGGGACTCATGAAGGAGGTGCAGGAGTCAAATGACCGTGAGTTAGCAGCACTAAAGTCGGATCAAGAGAAGCGGGCCAAGGAGGAATTACTCCGGATCCCGAACTTCCAAGCTGCTGTCGAACAAGGTTTTGAGTGTGAACATCTTGAGGTCAAAGCGTGGGGAACAAAGTACGACTTCGGCTTGAAATGTAAGAAATGTGGGAAAGAAATGTCCAAGTCTTTTGATGATCCTGACCATTCTCGAGGAGGAGACCGCGAATTTGATGAAGACGTTAGACTTCATCGTTTACAAACCACAAGTAGTATCGGATTTCGGTTTAAAGATGCAGAACATCTCCGCAAAGTTGAAAATGAGCGTCTTCGGCAGGAGAAAGAAGCTCGATCAATGGAAGAAGTAGAGTCCATGCTGTATGATCGGGTGGATCCAAAGTCTATCGATGACTTCAATTACCGACATGGAATCAATCGCGGGACTTTACTCGACAATGCCGACAGCTCTGATCCGTTGTATCCTCGATTGATTCAAGATATCCATCGTGCTGCTTATCAGGATGAAATTCTCTTCCACGGACGATTACGGAATTTTAACTATCTAATCCAGCAAATTTTCCGGCAACACGCTGAGTGCACCGATCGACTCGCGTTACAGGTAAAATTATGCGCTGTCATTAACCTTCTCTTCGCGCTAACAAAATATTTTTCACCTTTGCAGCGAACGTTTTTGGAGAATGCAGAGCATGAAAATGAAATTGTTCTCAAGAAACTGCCTCTGATTGAAGCCGATCATGCACGAACTGTGGCTCTCATCAAAGAAGATGAAGCAGTTATGAAAAGCTTTGAGGAGGCTAAATTACGGTTAACTGCAGCGCAGAAAGAACGAGAGGTAGGTACTGTCTGTTCTAGAGATTGTGATGGTTAAAATCATCTCAAATGTTTTTTTTGTATGAGTTTAGGCAGCGTATTATGCAATTGAAGGTGTCGAGGAAGAGGCCGAGTTCTCCGAGTTCCATGCCCCAGCACTCATCAAAAGTAGCAATGAAATGGAGGCCATCTACCAGCATATCCAAAGAGAATTTGAGTTTGTTACTCAACAAAATAGGACGGCAAACGAGCGACTTGTTAAGGCTGAACAAGAGCGCAACAAGGTTGACCAGGTGATGAATCGTTTGTACTGTCGAACGCAGAAATCAGTACTACGCACGAAGTACGGATTCGTGAAAGTCGAGTACTACCGAACCGAAGACAGTTGCGTCGTGGTGACGCCGCTACACTGGGAGGCGACTTTGTTCATCCCTATTGATGAAATTCTAGCTTACGAAGCTATCTACAGGGAGGAAGAGACTTTCGCTATGGCAGACGAAGATGTACGTACACATGAGTTTATTAAACTGGAAGGCAAAATGGAATTAGCAGAACGCCATCAAATGGAGATTGAAGACAAACAGATTCGTGAAATAATGATGTGGCGAGTGAAGAAAGAGAAGGAGGAGGAAATTCTCACTAAAGTGATCTGTCAAGAAGAATTAGAGTCGCAGTTTGTGTACGAGATGGAAGGACGAAAGAAAAGTCTTGAATCGGCTCGTGAAGAGGCTATCATTTTTCAAAAGCGTGGTAGAGTTTACCCCTCTCGAATACGAAGACCACTTTCTCAATATCCTAGTCGACTTGACGCTAAACGTGTTGCTCGAGCAAGTGAGAAGCGTTTGGCAATGGCTATGATCGAACAAAGTTTATTAGCTAAGGAGCAACAATTACGAGAACAGAGTAAACGCAAACGGAATATGGTCAGTGTGGAATCTCTAGCCCGAGAAGTATTTGCTGAAATATTGGGAGATACTATCCAGACACTTTGCAAGGAGAGAATTGAGCAAGGAAAACATGAAGCAACCGAATTAATTCGTGCAAAGGGAAATGCTATCATAGTAGCTACTGAACAATCCAGTGCTCCTAGTGGTGCACTAGTCTCACCTTTACTAGGACTCGATCGGCTTTGGGTTGCAAGAAAACAAAAGTACGAATTACTGTATTCCACTTGGAGAAAAGAGTTTGCAAAGTTACAGTTGGTTCGAGATGAAATGGCACGACGTGAAGAACTCCGTCGTCTTGCAGAAGAAGAGAGACTACGACTTGAGACTCGACGTAAGGAGATGTTAGCAGAAGAGCGTTTGAGCCGCAAGTTTTACGTGGAAGAAATTGTTTTGTATATGCAAGAAAGGAAGGCGATGGCTAATGCTGAAATTGAGATGAAAGAGTACATTCGTCAACTGGAACTTGAGGCCATGAAGACAAAATACTCGAAAATGCTGGAAGATCGGAACCGAGTAAACGATAAAGCTGCTCGTCGTCTTGAGATTAAACACGGCAAGAACGAGCAGCATCGTTTGCATCGTGAATGGAGACAGATTAAGCTTGAAGATGAATTGTCCATGCAGATACGAGAGAAGGAGCGAGCTGAAGCACTCGCGGAAGCTCGTGAACAGCAGTTTGACAAATATCTCGCTGACCAAATGGCACAAGGTAAACTCTCAGCTGAAATGGAAGCTAGTCGTCTAGCTGAGAGACTACGTGAGGCTCAACAAGTGACAGCAGAGAAACATCGTGCTTTCAAGATGAAAATGGTGCAGGAACGAATGATTGCAACAGTAGAAACATTTTATTCACTTTCACGTGTAGAAGTTGAGTGGATGGATGCTTTCGAAAGAGCTAAATTCTGGGAACTACGAGCACCGCTGCTAGAGGAAAATCTCAAACTTATGGAACCTGAACTCATGCGAATTAAAGAAGAGCGAGAACATGTCGTAAATGATGCAAAATCCAAGAGAGAATACGCCGACAAATGTCAGAAACGAATCGAAGAAGCTGATACTTCTTTGTCTCAAGCAATTCAGGAGAAGGAGACGGCTATGCTGAGATACAAGCGAGTGCACAAGCTTAACGCCACTATCGACTCCGAAGTGCTGCATGATCGAGTACAGCGCTTCCGAACTGCGTACTTACGTGACCGTCTACATGTTCAATACTTTGCTATGTTGACGGATTCAATCATTCGACGAGCACTAGTAGAAAGTAGTGAACGTGAGATCGTGAGACTCGAGACGCAGATCAAACAATTGGAGCAAGAACGCCTTATTAAGAGTAAAGAGGTGAGTGTGCTACAGAGAAAGCGACGACGTACACTCCGAATGCGACTTCGACGAGCCGAATTGGGCAAAATGATGTTTGGACACTCCCAAAAACGATTATTGAAGGAAATGTTTCAACGGTGGACGAAGCTCTGGTCGGAGAGAACAAGAGTTCGTGCTTCTTTCAAGTTGAAACATGAGCTTTTACTACAAAAGCAGAAACTCACGACAACGACAAGTTCTCTGTTGTTAAAGAAAGAGAGTTTGTTACGAGAGATTAAGGCTGTGAGTATTCCGACAAAGCTGTCGATCATGCATGATCATCAACGACGTCTTCTGCAGTGCCGACTATGTCGACAGAAGTACTCGGAAGAGCAAAACAATCGCTACTCGTGTGTCTATCACCCTGGTACATACGAGTTTGCTTGTGTTCGAACGTGTGAGACTCGACGCAAGGCTTCTTCAGGTCCAGCAGCAGTACCTGCGTCATGTATGATGCACCGTGCAAAGCGCTGGTTATGCTGCGATGAGACTGATGAAGGACGTTATGGTAGTTCAGGCTGTGCAAGGAGATTTCATCTACCAGCACGTAACAATCCTGAGCTTGAAGACCTTGTGGGGAAGAAAACAACTCAAGAACAAACGCTTCTTGATCAAATTAACCAACAGCTACTAGAACTGCGTGAGAGGAATGTGATTGGGAAGATGAAGTTCGCTACCAAGTCTGTCGTCTCTAAGATGGAGAAGGACCTAGCCAAACAACGTGCTACTGCAGCCAAGTTCCACACCCTCGATCGACGCAGCTAGTGCAATTCCTGTACAAACAATTCATAAGTTTTTTGCTATGATATCAGTACAAAACGACTAGAACTTTACCTCTTGGAATAGTTGGAGGAGATACTCGGTGGACACGCCACAATCGCCCGCAAGGCGCTGGAATGGGCTACGATTTGTAACCTGGTTGACAGGTTCTTGCTTTAAAAGCTTCGTAAAGCGGTGGAAGAACGAGTATTTCTCCGGGGAATTTTGACTTGATGGTGAGATTTCTGCTACAGGTTCGACCCCCGTCACCTCTGAAGGGAGCGTCACCATGTCCGGGTGTCGATACGAGTACTCGACTGCTAGATTGACAATCATCCGAGCGTCTTCTGGATCAATGGTACGTTTGAGATTCAAATTGTGCCACAATTTGGGGAAATTCTTGAACTCGGCAGTATTCGCGTATCCACTGATGAATGGGTGAGTCAAAGCTTCTTCGGCACTAAGTCGACGCTCCGGATCACGGTTTAGCATACGCTTAATGAAGTCCCGACACACTGGAGAGAAACGATTCGGCATAGGAGGCAACGTATCTTGGCAAATAGCTTCTTCAAGACCGAAGAATCCGTCGTCCACTGTGAAAGGATAGCTTCTCGTTGCAAGGGAAAACAATGTGATCCCCAAAGACCAAATGTCACTAATACAAGTGTACTGTGCTCCTGAAATGCGCTCAGGCGCCATGTACATCATCGTTCCGTTGAAATCGGAGAAGAACGAGTCAGATTTGGCCAATGTACCAGCCAAACCGAAGTCAGCCACCTGTACCAGCGACATATTAGTCATAACCACGCTACAGGATCCATGAACCAGCGTACCTTGAATTCCCCATTCCGATTCATAAGAATATTCGCTGGTTTGATGTCGCGGTGAACCATTCTGCACATTGAAAGTAAGGAATTGTCAGTACTAAGAAGTACTAAATTCAGCAACATTTGACGTACCTTTGGTTGTGCATGTGATCGAGTGCGGTGATGGAGCAGAAGGCGGCATGGCGCAGTACATCTTCTGAGACCGTGATATTTGCGTCTAAAAGGTCTTGCACACTGCCCATATCCATGAATTCCATGACAACGGAGACGGCACATTTCGCTGGTTTCAGGAAAGCTCCGTAAAATGTGACGAGGTATGGACACAAAGCGTTGCGAGACTGTAAACTAGCAAGAAAGTGGTGTTTCAGCATATCCGGTCCGTTTGGAGAGACATCAGTGTCAATTGCAGCAAGGTTCTCGTGAAGTGCGTGAAGCTCCCGTTTGACCATGTGACGATCTTCTTCCTGATAAACAACGACTTCCTTCACAGCGACGAGCTTGAGTGATGGTAAGTAGAGAGAAAGAAACACAGTGCCACCTGCACCTTTGCCAAGTTTCTTGACGCGTTTCGTACGTTTTCCCAACTCTTCCGGTCCATCATGAGCTACTTTGTTGAATTCAGCAGCTTCAGGTGAATTCATACTGAGTGTGATACTCGAGGCACGACGTGACCGACCTACAGGTGCCGATTGAGCTGCAACTACAGCGAAAGTTGGCTCATCGGCAGTAAATGGGTCATTTCGAAGAAGGTCATCAGCAAAGAGGACACTTTTGCGGTGTGGTCCGCAGTCTGTTTTCGGCTCTTCTTGCAGTACCAGCATCATAGGCAGTGTAGGTTTCTCCAGTTTGTCGAGTGATAGGTGCAAGTTCATTTTACGCTTGATCGGGTAGTTAGTTGCAGTCTGAAGAGAAGCAACGGGGCTTGCTTGACGGATCTGAGCTTCATTGTCAAGACTCGCTCCATCATGAACTGTATAGAGTATCGGAGCTCTCTTTTGCCGGAACTGGCGTACTTGACGTGCTGCGAGAGCTGCAGCTCGAACACTTGCGTGGATGTTAGGACTTGCAATGCCATGAATTGAGCCGATACGGTCTCGGCCATTGAATTCGCGCTGGTTAACGCGAGCTCCGTAACTTTTTCCATTCCTGACAGGGAACGATGAAGCTGTGGCTAGCATCGTTACGAATGATCTTTGAGCTGCTGCTGTCCACGAACTACTTAAACGTAAATGAAAGGTTAGCCACGCATGGCACGAGATAAGAAGACGAGGACAAACACTTGGCAACTCACCCCACTATTTTTACGCAAAACTTAACTGCTTATTGCTGGTTCTAACGCAAAGCTGTTCATGAAACTTGACAACGCGAGTTTCTGGATGGTACGTTTACCTGCTGGATCACTCCATGAAAGATTGTGTACCAATGCTTCCATGCTCTGCTTCAACGCTTCGTCGTGAGATTTTTCAGTGAGTTCGGCGAGATACACAACACCACTGTGTCGTAAATGACCGCGAGGACGACGAGTGTCTAGCACACAGATCAACAACAAACAACACGCTTGGTCGCAGCATAAATTGCACAGCAAATCGGACAACGCAATGCCCAAGTTTGTGGTCTTTTGATCCGTCACAACTTCCAAGAAGAGTGATAACGTTGATGAAAGTCTCGCTGGAGTAGCTGATACTCGACTGATCTCTACCGCTGCGATGTTGGTGAGAACTTCAGCTGCCAGCTCTTGCCAATACATGGAAGTCTAAACACCACAATGGGTTAGTTCTTTTTACCGTTGAAGAAACTTTCAAGTACATTCACGGACCTCATTACCCGACAGGAGGATCTCCCACAAACTCTGGATAAAATCAGTGGGTAACTTGCTGTAGCCGTCTGAACCGCAGAGATTCCGACAACTTTCGAGAACGAAAGGCACAAAATGGACAAGTTGTTCTGGAAGAACACTCAGTGTCCGGAAGAGAGTCTCAAGAACGCTTAACTCGTGCATCTCTGCTGCGATTTCGGCATCAATGCTAGCGTGACAAAGGGCAACCACTACAAAGTTCACGTTAACATGGTCAACGGAGAATGATGACAACTGAAAAAAGCTATCGTCTTACATGTGAACTGCAGCGAGTCGTGTACTTCGTACGCTTCCCACCTGCGTATACATGCGACGTCAACATCTTCGATCCGTTTCTCAGCAAAATCCACTCAAACCAGAAACTCACGTAGCTCCGAAGACCTCAGACATGTTCCACACGTAGTTCAGTGTACCTTGTTCTTCCAAAATACGTGCTAAATGGTCAACTATAGGTCATAAACGTCGTTAAAACTAGTGAAATTCTTTCATTCAATGGATTCAGAAATTCCCCTACCGACAGTCGTGACACCGTCTGCCTTTCGAAATTCCTCGCGGTCTTCTGCATCCACAAGTCTCATAGCCAACTCAGCAAGTGCATTTCGCATTGATACACTATCTTTCCCTTGTCGAAAACATTCCAGTGGGGTAGTGATTGGTCCATCTGATCGACGAGTCTTTCGTGCTTCCATCGACATTGACGAGGCTGCAACTGACCCCAGAACTCCCTAACAATAGCAGATCAAGTTGAAGACGGACTTGTCCGTTTGAAGTCGTCTTTTGTACCCGAATCCTGATGTATTTGAATACACGTCAGTACGTGTCAGTACCATACAAGTGGATCACGATCGTGACACCTGTCAACATTTTGAATGATGTTCCTTTTCAAAGTAATGCGTCGACCTCGCTCACTTTTCAACTTGATTCTCTACCACTTGATCCGTTGATGCTATGTCTTCACTTCCTGTTTTCGTTCCTGCTCTGTTGAAGCGAGAAGCGGAACAAATGCGTTGTGGGTACAGAAGCAAACGCTGTGAACTTCCTCGTTCGTCTAAGCGGAATGGAGAACTTCATCGCTTCTGCGACTACCATCGGATGAAGGCCAACGTGAATCAGCGTCGAGTCGACCAAAAACGCAGAGAGATGACACAGAAGCACCATTCGGATACTTCTAGCCCAAGATCGACCCAAGACTCGTCATTCCTTCCTGACGTAGCATGGTACGAAGACTTAGACCCTCAAGACCTCGAGTATCTCAATCGGTTGTTGTCTTCTGCGAAAGACGATGACGATGACGACAACAAGCGAGGGCATCCGGATAGAGCACAGCAATGAACGAACCTGATTTGCTTCCTCAAGTCGGCTACAATTTCCTGGATAATACCAACTATCGTCTATACATGTATCGAGTTTTTTTTTCGAGGCATGCTATCATCATTACGAGTTTGTGTAGTAAACTGTACAGATTTTCCATTGTGGATCCTCTGAGTGAGAGGTGAGGCTCTCACTATTAATAACATGTATTACGTTGTACGTAGTATAAAGTTGTTTACTCTCGATGGTGAGATAGCAGCTCATGGCACCAGATCTTGTGTACTGTACACCTTCCATTTCTTTACGTGTTTTCCAATGCGTCGACAGGTATCCTAGTCGATCTACAGTTGTATGTGTTGGTCAAAAGCAAGATGTGTTCGCAATTCTGATCTCTTAGTAACGTTTGCGTTGTGTTATCTCAAGCTTTGAATCCGACCCAAGTCTCTACCGAGTTATCTATCCAAAGCTTTGCTGCGATTCATGCCGGAAGAAACGCATCTCATGGAGTAAACTCACTTCCAAATTCACGTTCCAAAGCCCAAGCTACCGACCTACAACACCAATACTATTCAAGACCAAAACCATGCGCTTCACTTACTTCCTCGCAGCAACTGCGGCGACCATTTTGGCGAGTTGTGAGTCTGTGTCGGCAGAATTGACGTCCCCCGATGCCGCGATGACTGTCCACTCGCCTATCGTTGTCGACCAGAAGCGGTTTTTAAGGGCCCACAAGACGGAAAAGGTGAACGATGATTCGACTGAAGAGGAAGAAAGAGCAGCGATGCCTGCGACTACGAAGCTGATCAGCAAGTGGGTGGGAAGAAATGCAGACCCGCAGTCCATTAAGACTGTACTGGGTATCACGAAAACGTCAGGCAGTGTCGAGGCGAAAAAAATCTACAACCTGTTCCTGGCGGCTTGGCTGAAGAAGCACCCAGGTGGAATTTGATTCTCTCTACTCGACTGCGGTAGGTGTGTATTCACCCTTTCCAATAGCTGTGCTTGTCTTGTAAAACCCTTCAGCAATGTCTTAAATGCTAATAGACTCCGTCTTACATGCAAAATCCGACTAACATGCTTAATCATGATTTTCCAGCCCTGGGTAGGAGTCAACAAGATACAACATTTGTAAACGCTCGGAGATGAGTGCACCGAGTTTGAATATCCCCAATTGGACACATAGAAGAAAGAAACTACTACTAGTACATGTTTTGTTTTGTTTTGTCATTGAGGTACATTGTTGTCACTTAACACTTCTACTCCGGCATTACGGATTATCCGGAATCTAATTTGTAGAGGTGATTATGTTCCGAGCTCTCCGCAACAGAAGACCACCAGGCTAAAATCCGCATATAGAAATTTGTATTGGATAAATTTTAACAGGTCCAAAGTATGCTGATAGGTCCAATGAGACATGAGATTTGCAGAAGGTGGGTAGGGTTACATATATAAATACCCAGAGAGAACGCGTGGTCTCTGCCAGCCTTTCATTTCGATATCAGCGCCCAAGTAGAGACCATCACTCCTGCGACAATATGCTCGTCTTCGAGAAGACGTTTGAGCAGGTATGATGCGAGTTGTCCCAGACGCGTTGGAAATGCCAGAAGTCGACGGGCCGAAGCAACGACCAGAGGTACCTGCATCCAGGTGAGGAACTCAAGGTATCGACTACTATGCCGGTACGTATGTCAACTTCCGTATTAGATTAGCAGCAAACTAACCTATCGTTTCTTTGTATTCAGGCGAGACTAATTTGCTAAGTTGCTAACGGCGTCGAGCGGGCTTTCATCGACGAGACTCCAAAACCTGCCGCACCGCCCAAAGCTCCCATGACTGCTGTGGTTCTTGTTGCTACGCTGCCTGAGGCTGCATATAGGTCGAAGCTGCCCGCTCCAATGGCAACGGCAGAAAATACGGGACCATCTGCTGCGAAGAATGCTGTTGCGACGAAGCTGCGAGCTGCTGCAAAGCAATGCCTCAGTAAGAGCGACCACCTGCTACGAGAACCCGCCCGCTACGAGAACGTCGCCGGCTTCTTCCAAGGCAAGTACACCGATGCGACCACGGGCTGCAAGCAAGTCGGCTCAAGCGGAAAGCGTCGATGTCATTCGCAACAACGAAGCTGCGCAGAAGTGGTAAGCATGGGTGTTTCCTATTGAACAACCGGCTACGTGATACTAACATTCATTTTTATCACGGATTATACAGTTCACGCTATTCATGATACGCTTTCTCAAGATACGGAGCGGTCTATTCAGGAGGATCCTGTGGACGTCGTGGATAATCCTGATCCAGTAACTACGGATTCACCGATTTCATCGATATCGAAAATAGAAGCTTCAATCGCTTTGAATCTACGGTTTGGGGCCTTTCTCGATGATTTCCAAGCTGATAACTTCCTTGATGTTCTGCGGCGGGATTGCTTTGTTGAAGCAGCTGAAACCGACGATCTCAATATTGGGGGGAGCATATAGGCAACCGGCAATACATTACGAAGCTGAAGGCGATGGAGACTTGATACTGCAAGACGAAAACGACGTTGAGGACGAGGAACGGGGAAACTCCAGTCGCAGGTTCGCCCCACCAAAGTGACGATGCTCGGCATCGCAGCATGCGCGCTTACGTGCAATGATGCGCGGCATCATACGTGGAAAATAGGAGCCACCATCTCTGCGTATCCGCAGCGCAAATGAGCAAGCGTAGACTCATGGTTAGCGAGGAGAGTAGGAAGCGAAACAAGGTGATGAATGAAGCGTTAAGTTTTGCAGAATGATTGTCGTTTTGTCGGGTGTAGTCTGGCTCGTTGCTGTCATGGTCGTAACGGTTTTGCAGGGAGGTCGCAATTCGAAGTGTTTTGGTCGGGTTTTGTTCTCCCCATCATTAGGGAACAACCAACCAGAATCCTTCATTGAGCCATGTGTCACCGAAACAGGCTTGAAACAGGGCATACAGTACTGACTTTCCGGCATACGTTAATTCATATATTAGGAGTTACGGAGAATCCGGAATTATCTTCGGATTAGAGGGGTTAACTTGTTTGGCTAACGACATCAACTAGTAGTACATCTAGAAGCGGGTTTGGAGACAACTACAGTTGTCTCTTTGTAGTTGTCTCCAAACCCGTTTGTAGACTACATGTACAACCGGGTTGTATTTACAGCACCAGGTCCAATTATTAAAAAAACACATTATGGAACTAAGTTAGTCCAACTAACGCCGTGCTATAGCACGGGGAGGCTCGGGATTTTGAACTTTCTACTGCTTTTAGAGGCCAATGTTGTTGCTATCGTGTCATGCATTTCAATCTACAACTACCTACGCAAAATAGTGCATTTGCTCCGCCTGCTTCAGCCGCAGCATAAGTAGGAACGACATCAGTCTAAACTGTCACGGAACTAAACTGTTCGGTGAAGGTAAATCCTGAGCGGTTGCAGATCTACGCGAGAAACTACCAAGGACCACCCTCGGCACGAAGATCTTACTGAGCGACTGCCGGCGAAAATATCTCGAAACTTCCAGCGGTGTTGGCAGCACGACCGGGCCAGATCAAATAACCACGAAATACACACTTTGAAATTTTCCTACTACTGCTCAAGTCGACTACCAACAACGTCAACAAGGTAGCTACTGCCTGGCTGGAGTCCCCTCAAAGTCCTCCGCCCGATCCTACCACTACGCTTCCTCCAACCGCCACGTGGTGCCCCTTGTTCCGCTGACAGGATGCACACGTTGCTACGTATTCTTTCACGCGTTTGTGCTATCTTTTCCAGTAGAATCGCTCGGCCACCGCCTGTGTCGTTTTTTCGATTCCTGGGTGGCCTGCCGCAGCAATGTCGTGCAGTCCCCAGAGTATAGTGTTCTGAATCTCGATGTCGTCGGCCGGGAGTTCCAGCGAGTGGTGGTCCGTTTCAACCGTGCATCCGCCATCAAGAAGATAAACCCGCCAGATTTTCAGACAATGAACGATGGGGAGCCTCTCCTGTTCATGAGTTGGATAATTCAGTTCAGCAGAATTCATTTTTCGGCCGCAGTAGGCAATTGGTTGTTCCGCGTCGCTTGTTCCATCACTCGCTTTCGAGAGCTGCAACAATACCCCACCCACTGCAAATTGAGACGCATCTGTGCGTAGTAAAAATGGTTTCGAGAAATCAGGCAAAGCTAATACCGGAGTCTGGCTGAGTGCACGCTTCAATGGCTCGAAAGCTTGCAGTCGTTCTGGTGTACAATGAAGCTCCTTCTTGTCCTTTCGTTTGACCATTTCAAAGAGCGGAGCGCTAATCTCCGAGTAATTTTTGCAGAATCGCTGCACGTAGACCGTAGTCCCGAGGAATGACTGCAAGTTTCGAATAGTTTACGGTAGTGGTCACTCGCGCACAACTCGAACTTTGTCGGGGTCAATGCGCACTCTTTGGCGACCAGCGAAATCCCCGAGCCAGGGAATTTCCTCTGCACAAATTCTTGACTTTGAAAGCTTCAAATACCGTTTTTTCTCGCGACATCGCTCAAATACGCGCCGTACCATGGTCAGATGATCGTCAACAATCCCTGGAATTGATAAACACGTAAAGTACGTGGCTACCGTGTCGCGCATGGCCTCGAAAATTCTCTGCACAATACGGTTGAACGTTGCCGGTGCGTTGCTCAGTCCCATTGGCACAGCAATATACTCGAACAAGCCGTCCGGTGTTTGCAACGCTGCGTATGGGATATCCTGCTCTCTCATGCGCATCTGGTAGTACCCCGAAAGTTGATCAAATCAACGGAACCAAAATGAGCCACTCATACGATCGAAAATGGCATCTTTCCTGGGCATCGGTGTAGATTGACGAACTGTTCTCGCATTCATGGCCCTGTAATCGTGTACTACTCGCCATCCGAGCGGTTTCTTAATACAAAACGTGGGTGCCCCGTGCGGTCATATGCTCTGACAGATCAAGCCCACTCGCAGCATTTCCTTTACCCATTCTCGTAGTGCTCGTTCTTGATCTGGACTTTGACGCCATTGTGGTTGGTAGACCGCGCCTGTACCAGGCACTATCTCCATCTCGTGCTCACCATGCACGGGTGGTCCTGGCGGCAGTTCCGTCTTGAATATATCGTTGAACTCGCAGATCAACGGATATCCTGGAGTCCCTCGAAACGTTTTGGTTTGTCTGACCTGTTTATCGAGCTGCCTGGTTGTGGGCATGAACCGGATGGTTAGTGATTCTTTGCCGTCCTCTTTCAATGCCTCAATATACAGTGCATTAATGGTATGTTCTGGTACGATTGCGACGAACTCCACATCTTTTTTCCGGATAAGCTGGTCAGCCTGCTTCAGCGTGATGTGCTTCATGAACCCAAATCGTTTGCTGTAGCAATATCGCGTTTCCGGTAGTAGCTTTGTTGGTTGTACAGACTCTTTGTTTGACCCCAAAATCCCACCAGCGCTTGCTGCAACTTCTCTAGTGAATGCTTCTTTGGACAAAATCCGATCGGTTTCCCAGTCAATTATTGGTCTTGCGAGTCGCTTCCACGGTACACCAAGCATGGGATCGCACTCATTGGGGATGTGACACAGGTAAAAGTCAAACTCAAACAGAGGCAGCTCTTCGATGAAAACGTAAGACGGATCGTTCTGTGACGTGCAGATTCAGTCTTTCCATTGGCATACGTCACTTCCATTGCTCCCAGGCCCACCACATCGTCCATCCAGCAACTCTTGGCAGTTGGTTGGGACATCGAACAAAGGAGAGTTAAATACTTCATGATACTGACTGTGTAAGGCTTTATACACCTTGTCAACAATAAAAGCTGGATCGATCTCTTCCCAAGCATCCTTGTGACGAGTGAACACAATTTCCTGTGTTTCCAGCGCTCGACCATGCCCGCCCATATCATCCACCAACTGCCTCGCCAATCTTGTTGCTGGTGCCAATATCTCCTGACCACGTAGTGGAGGTGGAACTAGAAGCACCCGCTTCTGGAAGGAGTCTGCAAGCGCTTGAGTAATAGGTTTTTGAACTGTTGCCGCACACACACACACAAACAGCAAACGCTTTGGAGGAATACAAGAACCTGCATACTGAAGCCAATACCCGGTAAAAAAAAATCGTAATTTTTCGTGCCATCGTGCACAAGTTTCTGAAGTCCATCCACACACAAGATCACCGTCATATCCTTCACGTTGTCAATCCTTTCCAGAGTGACCAGCATTGCGATCACCTGCCCAATTGTCAGTGAGAGTTCTTAAAAAGATTTCTTCATCTGACGAGAAAACAACGACCAATCTGTTCTTTCTTTCGCGAGTTGGTAGCGCATACGGTAGCTGATATCCAACTCAGGTTCTTCAGAATCAAGCATCTTTCCGGTCGTGGAATCGAACGCCACATTAAATACATATGCCTTCCCCATTCTGTCGATTAGTTCTTGATTCTTCGACTGCACAGCAGCTGTAACGACGCACCAGCGTCACGGGTCTCGTTGACCGAGACGCTGGGCGCCGTGTGCTTGACCGCTCAGCGGTCAGGCAGCAACGTGGAACAATCATGTTGTTGCCCCAGGTTTTAGTTACACTGCAACTTCAAGACATGCATTCTTTTTATATTGATTTTAGTATGCAGTACGATTCGGACCTCCGCCCGGTTCACATGAACCGCGGTCCGTGCCAAAGTTATCATATCTCCAAGATTCGCTACAAGTACCACCAAGAATCTTCAATACTTAGTTTCATATATATAGTTAAGAAGACTGGACTAACTAGTCCCAGGTATCTAACGAACCAGGATTCTCCGAACTATAACATTCAATTCACTTTCCAATTTACCTACTTCTGAGCACTACAAGCTCAAGCATCGCTCCGGGTTCCCTACTGAACCCTCGCCCTCTTCAAGACCCTCGCCTTCACGACTCTTCGAGCTCCCGCTGGGATCATCGCTCTGGTCGTTCTACCTCTGCCCACGTTTGCCAGTCGTGACTTTTACCAGTCGTCACAGCAGCTTCATACAGCAAAGTTTTCATCTGACCCAACATGCGCGACTTTCCCGTTCATGCCCCGCTCAAAATGAGGTTGAGAGTGGGCCTTGATTTGTCATGAATCTTGTCTTTCCAGGCGCCATAATGCTCGGCAAGCGGATTCATGAGAGTATCATCGATATCCAACGTTCCTTGATAGTTCCAATCCTTCCCAGATGCTTCACAAGGCCGTAATGGTTTCCTCCATTTTAGCTTATTCAGTAGGTTCTCCAATTGCACCTCTTCTGGCACACCAGCTTCGTCGCTTTGCCGTTGCGGTATTTCCACGATAAACGTTGCATCCGCATCAGTTCACTCAACGACAAACGTGGATCCAAAGCCTGAACGCTCTCGTCCTCGTGCGCTGCTCTGTTGGGGTAGACTCGAAGAGCGGCTGCATCAACTTTTGCTAGTGTGTTTGAACACTGGCCTTTCACCGCAATTCGGAGATGAACAACCTGTGCATCGTCCACCAGCGACACAATATCGGCCTACATAACCATTTTTCCTTCTCCATCCACCAACCCGAACCACACGATCAACACCATCGTCTTCGTTCCTCGCCGCGAATTCGGGAATGAGGGGAATGGAGAGAATCCACATCGTAACGGTCACATACCGCTCGGTTCATTAAATTAAATTCTGCAAGAAATGGTTTATGGGGCTAGACTGAGGAACTTGTGCTATTAAAGTACAAGCTAAGCTATCTTTATCGGATAAACTATCACTCACGGCAAGTACTATCACTCACTTCAAGTACTATCGCTCACTTCAAGTGAGTGACAGTATCCGATCCATGGTACTTCCAGGTATTAATACATGTACAGTAGTCAATCAAGCGAATCATTTTACAAGGTACTGGCCAATCGCATAACTCTGATTGTGGTTTTGGACAAACATTAATAATAGCAGGTGTTTTACGGTACTCGAAATGATGTCACAAAGTTCAGAACGTGGACCAGACTGTAGGAACATCAGCTGTCTATCCCGTTTAACTTTATGCCTCCTTCGGTTGTCAATTACAGCGCGGTGGGCGCAGCGGATCGTTGGGCCCATTCCAATATGGGTCGAGGAGACGACAGCACTCGTCCGAAGCGGAGTAGGCAGCAGTTGTGGCTGCGTCTGGCCGCCTTCGCCGTTTTATTGGTCACAACAGTGTCGCTACTGTCCGTGCTGCCTGTACGGGACTACGTGGTGGCGACTACGACATGGGTGGAAGGACATTTGATTCTAGGCACGCTGGGCTTCATCCTGGTGTTTTGGATCGCCGTCCCGCTCTGTCTGCCAGCTACAGCGCTCGAAATGGTGGCCGGCTCGCTGTTTGGTGTTCCCCATGGAGTATTCGTCATCACTGTGGGCAAGACGGGAGGATCGACGCTGGCGTTTCTGTTAGGACGCTCCATGGGCAAGGAGATGATCGGCGGCTACCTGCGCACCAAGTTCCCGACCTTCCGCGCGTTCTCCGAGGTGCTCAATAGTCCGAGCTGGAAGCCTGTGTTGCTGTATCAGTTGTCCAGTATCCCCAACATTGTCAAGATCTACAGCTTAGCTATTACCCACGTGTCGGTGTCAAGGTTTATGGTGTCCTCGGCGGTGGGGAACATCCCGCATGCTGTGTTGTGGGCCTACATTGGCGAACAAGCTACTGATATTGCAGCTATTCTCACTGGGGAGACCAAGATGACCACAAGTCGCATGGTGATGGTCGTCACGGGCGTGTCACTCACCGTGTTAGCCATCACCTTCCTGGTGGTGTACACTAAGCGGCAGCTACAGGAGCTGCAGAAGCGCGAATGCCGCAGCAGCAGCGAGGAAGGACTGCTGCTCTCCATTGAGATAGACGCCACGGCTCCGGCCAGCGAGAAGAGCGCAAAGAGCACAACACAGTCTGTCCGTCCGTCAACACCCACGCACCAGCTCTGGGCTTGAGAAGCTGGTTAACGCGGCTTGAATGCTGCTTATTAATGCAATGAAGTATTAATACATGTACTGATTCAACTAGCCGTCCTGCTCAGAATGCGACCCAGCGAGCAGCTCAATGATGAGCTCATAGCTGTTGGTCTAGGGAGACCACCCGTTGTTTGATGGGACGAGTGTATTACGAGCAGCGAGCGATGGTTACGCCCATTTTGCAAATCGCACCGCTCACCCGTAAGCCCGGAAATGTCGTAATCCTCGCCATCTCCCCGTGTCTTTCCAGTGGCGTTAGCACCGACAGAACGATGAAGTTTGCGTGACGGTTTGCACGTCCTCTTCATGCTTCGGAGTTTCCATTCATAGTACATGTAGATGTATGATTGATACATGTAGCTAGAACTTGGTAGGAAAAGATAATAATGGAGCCATGGCCAGCAGACTACGGTACAGTAGCTGCCTGCAGCGACTTCAACCTGCCCGCAGCTGAGTCATGCGCGGCCGAACACATTTCGGGTGCCCCTACGATCGCCGACAAATGGATTTGCGGATTGCAAGTGCCCATGTTGTCACAGCCTCCTGCTCGACTAACTCGCTGGATTCTGTGTTGCCTGCCACTGGCAGTGTACATGTATTACATCATGTAACCTGATGGCTACGCTTGGACGACACTTTCGGCTAGCTGTTGCCATACAGATGGCCATTTTCACCGACCGTGCAATATTGGTACACCAACGGCGGCGTAAGCAACATTTTCAGTTTTGAATGAATGTTATACTACAACGTGCGTATATAAGCAATTCCCCATTACTAAAAGGTGAACATAACAAATTTCAGTGCTGTCACTTCGACATCAGGCAGTCCAAAGGCTTTGAAGCTGACGAATACTGGGACGCCCCACAGCATTAGCGATCCAATATTTGCCATGTTGTGAGAATGGCTGACTGGACAGGACTGCATCGATGAGGGTGACCTGACGATACTTCGTCCTTGCTGTTGGCTTTAAGTTTGGCTGCGGTTGAAGATGATATCCTCGACGGGTGCCTCAAAAAGGTTACGATTGCACCTCCCCCGTTTCTTATTATAGTTGGCGACAGTAATCTTCGCGCTCGCCTTGATGATGTTTGTTCGTCCTGGATCTTCCGCCCGCTGTTGGACATGCAATTGAATCAAAACGCTGCGGCTGATATTGTAGCCTGATTGTACGGTCCGCCCCAGCACCATGCCGATCCCTGGATTTTCGCTACATGTTGCAGTGATGGAGAAGTGATCGGCAACATGTACATGTACCAGCTAACCATGGTACATGTACAGCAAGGGAATACTCAGAGTGTCTCTATGCTCCTTTTGGCAGGCGTCATTTTCCATTTGAAAAACAGGGCGTAATCCTCTGTCTGTAGCGAAGCACGCCTGCAGTAATCAAACAGTTAAACTGTTATCGTCGATTTTATAAGTAGTACAGGTAAGCACACTTAACCATTTAAACAGGTCAACACAGCCTAACGATACCGTAGTATTATTTGGCTTAGAATAGCAAAACATTGTTATATACAGGTAAGCAGCCATCGCTAGGTGATGCAACGCGGGGGTCTACTTTCACTCGCTTCCCTCTGCGGCGCCGTACAGAGACCATACTAAAAATAGCATGTCACACGAAGGTCGCGCCTCAAGTGTTGAGGTCCAATAACACTTCGGAACCGGTGACAAGGCCATCACTACAGGCCAGCTTTAGCGCATCGGAACCCAACGTCTTATCCTGGTTGGCTCTGGTCGTACGGATATCTGTCGGAAACTCGGCCTTATTCCCATTTTTAATCGACCGACCCCAATCACAGTAATGGGGTGTTTGACACGGATGCTATCAGAACCTCGGAAGCGATGGCTCAAGGCAGCAACCTGGACGATGCTCTTCTGCGGGGCGACGTACGTGATCCTGACATTGGTACCCGTGAAGCTCTACATCGCCAGCAGTATGGCTTGGATTGAGGCTAACCCCACTATGGGGGCCATACTGCTGCCTCTCATGCTGGCCGTGGGCATCCCACTCTGCATCCCGTCGCCGGGCTTTGAGATCCTCGCTGGCTCCATGTTCGGCATCGTCACGGGTACATTCCTCTGCGTGGTGGGCAAGACTATCGGACAATTGATTGCGTTCCTGGTGGCCAAATACTTCGGCAAGGACCACATCAGTGGCTACATGCAGACCAACTTCCCCGCGTTCGCAGCATTGGCGACGGTGCTACAGAGCTCCAGTTGGAAACCGCTGCTGTTGATTCAAGTGGCCAATATGCCGCACCTCGTCAAGTGCTACGGATTAGCGATCGCGGATATCTCGACCTACAGGTTTACGGTGTCTTCGGCGGTGGGCGGACTGCCGTATGCACTTTTGTGGACGTACATCGGATACAACAGCAAGAACCTGGTGGCAGGCAATAGCGACGAGAACGGCGCTGTGGAGCTGGGCGAGTCATCGTTCCGGCAACGTGTGGTTATCGGCGTCGGGGGTACCGTGTTCACGGTGCTGGGCATGTGGTGGCTTGTGGTGTACACCAAGAAGCAGTTGCACAGCGAGCTGCAGCGTGTCAAGCACCTGCACCGCTCCAGTGAAGATAGCGACGACACGTGCATCACCATCTCATCCTCGGAGGACGACGACGAGGTCGTGCAGATCGGGCTTCTACGGCCCGAAACGTTCCCCACCACCCTCACCGCCGCACAACCACGGTGTTACAACGACATTTGACCTTATACAGGCATGTACAATAGCTAGAGAAACAAACACACACAATGTACGATATGAACGCATCAATTGTTCCATCGCTAAGTCGCTTTGCACACGCCGAGTTGCCGTTGCTGTGCTGGTGCCGTCAACATCCGATGGCTACACTAACTTCATGTTATGTTTATTTCCGTGTGACCAATCTATGTTCCTAAGTACGATCTTTTTCCGACTTTGTGTACAATGTCACAACATTACGTTCTTTCGTGTGGTGCATAGATCTCACTACGTACGAAAGTCAACTCCGAGTCAGACCTGACCTTGAGGTGCGCCGTACTGTACAGAAGCAAAAGAAAGTCGCTGGCAACTAGCACTGCGCGACGCTTGACTTGGGCCAAGCTTCATGGACTTCGACGCCACGATCGAGCGTCTCAATGCGCTCAAGCTGCAGGAACGCGGCGCCAACGGCTCGTCCCTCACCAACCAACACGCAGAGCAGACGGCGCAGCTGCAGCACGAAGTTCGGCGGCTACAGGAGGAGAACGAGTGTCGCGTGCTGGACCAGGAGCGGCACATGCAGCGTTGGCAGCAGGAGATGCAGACGCGACTCGAGGCTGCTGAGCACCAGAACCGCTTGCTCAAGGCGGCGCTGGGTGAGGTTGACACGTACCGACACCAAGCCGAGACGCAGCAGCTCGTGATCGAAGAGCTACAGACGCAGGTGAAGCAATTACGCATCACCAACTACAGACTACAGTACGTAGTGCAGCAGAACGAGCCACGAGGAGGTCAAGGATCGTTCTTACCGCCGCCACCGCCAGACATTTTCTGAGACGGACGGGGAGTATGAGAGTACTACACTGCTTGATGTTACGCTTCAAGATGACGCGAGACGACAAAGAGTTAGTCAAGTGTTCGATTGCTTGCACCATGTACTATGTAGAATCGACCTTAGAGGAAGAAGAGAGAACGCACTGCAGCTCAATTAGCGCGGTGTCGTGTTCTTGACTTTGACTTCCTGAAAACACGTGTGATCTAATATTAATCAAGAAGACAGAAGGCTGCACACGGTAATTTTACTTTTGAACTCGTTTCAGGCGCTCGATGAGACTGTAGAGAATGGAAGGATGCAATTGTGAGCGAGAAGTTATCTGTGAGATGATCATCCGTGATGTACATGTACGTACGCCTTCTGTGCCGTCGTCTGCGTGGAAAACATAGCCGCCACCATGTAAAACTCCTCGACAAATTTCTCCATCTGCATAGCAATACGCCACAAAAGTAGCAGCAATAGTCAGCGTCAGTGTCTTTGTTTCCACCGGCGTATCGAATGCTGTGTCTCGTGAGAAAAATACCGACCTCGCTTTCCAAGATCGCAACCTAGAAGTACAGGCATCAACAACGTCAACATTGAGCCATAACTTTCTTCTTCACAGTATCCAGCAAGTTCTGTAAGCCTGTAATTTCTAGCGTTTCTTCGTAACTTTACCTCGTCTTCCACGGCATTGAGCTTGTCCACCTCCGCCTCAGTGCAGTACTCGTTCATGTCGACTCTGTCTCATCAACCACAGCATAATCATCAGAATTTTAAAGCTTGGAAAACTCTCCATTATCCTCACTTGATTTTCATGACGTCTTGCTGCTGGTTCAGCGCCGAGTGCTTGGACGCTCCAGGTTTGCGTTCGTTTGGCAGCCATCGCCGAGAACCATCGCGATCCTCCGGACGTAAAAGTACCTTCGGGCTGCGATTGCAACACAAAACTGTGAGTGTATTTATCTACAACTCTATACCTATCAATTGTCCTATTGTGCTCTCACATGTAGCTCTGCATGGCCGAGGGCTTCGTCATCGGCACCTCGCGTGGTCGCCGCCTCATGCTGAGACCGTAAATTTTTAAATTTAAAAAGTATCAACTAAACTCATTCATAATGTCCGGTATTACTTGCCGCACTTCTATTACACTTAATTTCACTAAAGGATAATTTATGTGACTCATACTCACTCGGACACTGCTTTCTACAACCTGTGGCCCATCTTCGAGCAGCTCAATTTCATCGGGCATCATGATGCTCAGTGTGCTGCGTCGACCGTCCGTGCGGCTCTCGCTGCTGGCCCGTGGCTCCCGCAGCGACTCGGCCCAAATCCTGCGTTTCTTCAGCTCTGCGTACGTGTTTTTCTCTCTTTGAACGGTTCTGTATTCGAGGAACTATGTTCACTAACTTAATGTGTCAATAGGGCGCCGACGGAGCAGAAGCCCAAGCAGGAGGAGGAGGAGGAGCTGACTAACACCAAGCTGTGGGACAAGGTGCTGGCCGACCACCCGGAACATGCGGAGCCACAGGGTGGTGACCTGCTCTACGAATACCCACGCAAGGTAAAGACCTGGTGAACTAACGAGATGCATGGTGGAGAGTCTGAAAGTGTATGATGTTATGTTGTGCAGGGCTACTTCGGCTACATGTCGGCTGGTTCTTTGGCTCATGTAAGTTGTAGCTGAGTTGCTGTTATAAAATGAGTAAAATACTGATGTTGTTGGTTGTTGTATAGATTGCGTTCTGGTCGTGGCTCAAGGGCTATGAGCAGAGTCTCGTGGAGAGTACGTGCTGGGTGTAGTGGGGTGGAGTTGGAAGGTTGAGTCTGATGGTGGTGTTTATGTTGTAGTGCACCCAGTGCTGGGTGAGCCGACGTTTTTCTCGTTTATCTCGGACGATTTTGGTTCGTCGGTTGGTTTCGGCATGAGTATTCTGCTGGCTGGCCTCATTGGTTTCCACGCGAGGGTAAGAAGGGCGTTTTTTGATGATATTCTTCACGTTTACGAAGCTAATGTGGTTGGAATGGTTGACTCGATGCAGCGAACGGTTGCTCGCATCTCTGTTGTCGCTGGCGGTGACAAGCTGCGCTTCACGACGCACAAGTTCTTCGGAGTAAGGCTCTTTTGTTGGTGTAATTGCCAGATTGGTGTTCATCGGTGCTAATGCTTTGCATGTTTTGCGATGTAGGATTTGGGAGACCCGATTGACGTGCCTATCTCGTACGTGTCTGCGCACCCCAACACCAAGAACAACATCATCCTGAAGCTAGCCAATACGCGCGGTTTCTACCTCGTGGACACCAAGGGAAAATTCTACAACCGTGAGAAGCTGGAGCGGATGATCACCTTCCGTACCAACTTTGTAAGTTTATGTTACGTATTCTGATAGAAGATCCAAAATATCTAACGTTGGTGTTGCTGGCGTGGTGTTTGTAGAAGGAGCACGAGAAGATGATGGACAAGAAGACCACCGTCGAAGTGCGTACGGACTTGCCCCGGGTAGATCTTAAGGCAGAAGCTGCTCAGGCTGAAGCTAACCGAAAAATACCTGCGCGACCGCGTTCAAAGGCTCGTCACGGCAACCTGCTCAAGAAAAACGCAAAGAAGAGCGGCAAGAAGAAATAGAGTAAATGCCGTTTGGGATTCTCAACAACAGAAAAGAAGATGCCAGTTGTATAGCATCTCGTGCTTGAACTCTAGCGCTTCGAGTCACTACCGTTTTGCGGCACGTTTTGGAAATTGCAGAAGCAGTGTTCAAAACCAACATAATGCGTGTCTTGATTAAGTTAGATCTGCACTTACGTCGATTCCATCGAGGCCTCCACTGCTGCGGCAATGAGCAAAGCATCATACAGCTCGCGGGCGTTGTTGACCAGTCGAGAGGGATCAATTCGGTCCGAGATATCGCGCAAGCTGAGCAACACATTGGTAGCATCTTCGGCGGCCAAAATCTCCTCGCGGAATTCACGAACAACGGCAACGCAGAGCAGGTTGATGAACGAGAAGTCGCTAGGTGTGAGACTGAAGATGGCGTCCCAAATCTGCCACACTTGAGGCGTCTCGAACTCACGTGTCATCAGCACGCGAACCCACCGAAGCAAGAAGATCTGCGGCTCCACTCCCAATTTGGCGAGATGTCTCGCTGTAGGAGGGTCACAACGGCTCAAGATATGGTGATGAATGCGGTTCATTTGATCATCGAGAGGCGAAGCCGGCAATTGATCTGCCGAGCTCAGAGGCTTATCGGCCAGCGGCTTCGAGTTTCTGCGACGAATCGGAACGAGCGGACAGTAGGTTCCTGCCATGCGCAGCATCATTTCTTCCAGCAAGAGATAGGCATCGTGCTCAATGAACTCAGAAGCGGTGAGTTCGCGTATGATTTCACCTGCAGCATCACGACAGCACTCGTAATACTTCCCCGATCCACCTGCAAATGGAGCTAACCGGAGGAAAGTATCGCGGTCGAGATACGAGTCGTCATTCTGGATGTTGATGAAGCTCTCGACGTAAACGTAAGACGGGTCATCTTCCTCGGTACTGGTATCCTCGGTTTGTTCCTTCACCGGGGACGTTGTAGGGAAGAAATAGGAGCCAGCGATATGTCCATCAGGCTCCACTTCGTATTCCCCAACCACCTCCTCGATATCGACCTCCTCCAGCGGCCACTGTTCAATATGCAATAGGTACACGAGCGTGGCCAACAATTCTCCCATGCCTTGGTTGTACGAGATCTCCGAGTGCGTGGCGGAATAGACGTACAGCACGCGGATCATCAAACACTGTGCAAGTGGGTCGCGGAAATACGGCATATCTCCACGCGTTCGACGGACATCCTTGTAAATACTGTACAAAAGGTTGTCCGTTGAGGTCTCGCACATGGTCAAAAATTCCTCTGGCCTCTGCTTTCCGATGAGCAGGTCCTGGAACAAACTATGCTTGCAACGCTCCTTCTCATAGCGTTGCCTCTTTTCACGGGTAATACTCACCCACTGGTTAAATGGCACGTCGCCCGGAATGTATTCCAGCCACACTTTCCACGTGAGGCTCCTCATACAGGACCAAGAGAGTGCTCCCTTAGCAGCCTGAAGACTCATATCCTCCCTTGTAGAACGCACGAAAACCTCGAGAAATTCATCCACTCTGGCTTTAACGCCACGTGACTGCAGTTCACATAGCGTGACAGCTGACACCCCGCTATCAAGTCGTCGACGTAGCGTCAATCTCTCTTGCTGGTGCACCAATCCGTCGTTACTCACACGCTCAATGGCACTGCAGACGGCGTCACTCCAGTTACTGGCGTCACGCACGTGGTCGGCGCACAGGAACCACGTCTTGTCCTTGGTTACGACCATCAGCACCTCCTCCAAGCTGTCAATATGGGCGCTTTGCAGTCTGATGCAGCCCATTGGAGTCGTTGCGTCCTTGTGTGGGTAGTAGTAGAGCCCCAAGTCTGCGGTGCTGGCTCCAGCTAGCACAACTTCAAAAGGTTTCCATTCTGGAGGTTGTCCAACCTCCAATAGCAACGGCCCGGCCTTGATCTTGGGCTGGAAAGTGTATTAACAGTGTTAGTATCAAGGGAATATTTTGATGTATCAATGCAGAGGGATGTGACGTACTAAGAAGCGGTTAGCGACAGGTGCTGGTACGGCGAAGGTTTGTAGTAGACGCTCCCATACGTTGGTGGCGGACGCAGGCGTGCTGGAGGGCGGTGAACAGTGAGGGAAGCGCAGGACCTCCATGGGTTAACTTAACGGAGACCCTGAACTTACTGACTGGTGCCAAGAGCGACTCGAATAGTGTGGAAAAAAATCGAAACTGTTTCGTACTTAAGATGCTGTTGAAGATTCGTCCTCGCGCCTTTTCAAGATTGTTTTCCAGGAAGTCAATTTGGAGACATATAGTGACTACCTGGTAGTAACGACGTGGTTCTCCTGCTCAGCCGTTCTCCTGCATCGCCTTGTACAGCGTCGCTGTTCCATCTCCTCCATCCGTTGAGCTTGTTGCTCTCAGAAGGTGTCTTACCCAAATGGCATCAACTATAATAGTTGCATGGGAGGAATTGAATCTTTCAGTAAAATGGTGTACACGTTGAGGTCTTAGTTTAGACGCAAGGCGTTGCAGTCTTTGTGTGCCTATAATAGTTTCCCAAATTCACTCTTTAGGAGGACTTGAAAGGAAAGTGGAAGAGATTAAGGAGGAAATGCACATGATCGAGGAAGAAGAAAGCGTGGGTGCTGTGTTTGAACGACTCCAGACGACAGCGTCGATCCCTTACGAACAAGGAGAATAAAATACTACTGCAGATGGAGAATATCCACCTGGCGGATTCAAGAGCAGAGACGATTCGAGCTCATGGAGATCCAAGGTGGGTGTGAAAAACTGGAGCAAGTGGGGCAAGTGAACGAAACAACCATCTGCTTGAGGCGAACAGGACGAGTTTGCCTTGCTGGTCTCGAGATTGATGGGTTAATAGCTAGTGGATAGAAGCAGACAGAGGACTGCTCACACCTTCAGACACCTACCTCTCGATTAAGTTAATGTATGGTCAAAACCTACCCATCAAAATACGAGCGCGAATGAAACAAGGCAATGGTGCGATCGCGGCGCCGTCGACCCACACGACGAACAGTGTGGTTCGAGTTGGTGGATGGAGAAGGAAACGCGGTGATGTCGGCCAATAGTGTGTCGCTGGCGGCCAATGCGCTGGTTGTTGATCTCCGAGATGCCGTGAAACGCAAACAAACTTGCAAAGGTTGATGCAGCCGCTCTTCGAGTCTACGCCAACAAAGCAGCGTATGAGGACGAGAAAGTTCAGGCTTTGGATCCGCGATTGTCGTTGAGTGATCTTCGCGTGGGGGCAGGTGTATCGTGGAAATACCACATCGACAGACCGGCAACGTTAGTATGCCAAAAGAGGTGCAATGGGAGAACATACTTCAAACGCTAGAATGGAAGGAGCCAAAGCGACTTTGCGAAGGACCTGGGATGAATTGGGATTATCAAGGGGCGTCGGATATTATCGCTGCTCTCACGATTTCGCTTGCCGAGCATTATGATGCCTGGAAAGATGAGAATTATGACAAATCGATGCACGCTCTCAATCTAGTTGTGAGTGGGTCTGGAACAGGAAAGTCTCGCATTCTGGACGAGATGAAGAATTTGCTGTGTGAAGCTGCTGTAATGTTGGAGAATCAAGAGCTCGTCGACAGAATGAAGAAAGCTTATGTGTTTAATGTGTCGTTCGAGAACGACACTGCCGCAGTCGGTTCGTTACTCGATTATGAGGATCCTGAATATGACGTCAGCTACCGAATGCTCTATCAGCTCGCGAAAGAAAGAAGAGAATGGTCGGGGTTTTGTGGTTAAATGAAGAAGTCGTTTGGGAATCTATTGACAATTGGACAGGTAATCGCAGCGCTGGCCACTATGGAAAAAAATGACAACGTGAAAGATATGACGGTGACTTTGTGCGTGGATGGTCTTCAAAAGCTTATGCACGGTGGCACCACCACCTGCTGGTATTTGTGCCACGTATTGAGATGCATTTGCCGCTTTCTGAATTCGTCCAGACCATTTGCCGTTTGTGTGTGTTCGTCAACTGTGGCAAATTGCCACCGGCAATGACGTGGAAGATGCTCTCTGATCTCCCCTACAACCGCGCATCTATTTGGTACCACCAGCATTAGGTGGTCAGGATATCTTGGCACCGACAACAAATTTGGAGCGACAGTTGGTGGATAATATGGGGGACATGGTCGAGCGTTGGAGGCTCTACACGAATGGGTTTGCGAGGATGGGAGGGCTCCTTTGGAACAACTACATGTAGATCCAGCTACCGTTGTCGATGAAATGTACGAATTTGTGCGAATCAAGTATGGTGATGTATTCGAAGCTAAAATGTTTAGCAACCCAGAGTTATGCAGATCGGTGCTGGCAGCTATCCTCTCTCGGCATATACATTTTGAGTCTTCGAATATTGGTACAGCAAGCTGTCACGTGACAGTGGATGAGATACTAAGCTATGGATTGTTTCGATTGACGAGTGAAGGATATTTGGAGTGTGCTTTCATTCGTGTTGTGAAATTGATGCGAACGCTTCCAAAGAAGCGTGATGAAGTTGACAACTTCGGCGAGCACCTCACAAGGTATATCCATGCAAGTCGAACTGACAAGTCGAACTGATCCAATGCAACTTGCTACAAACGAAAAAGATAAACAAATCGGACGTGTTTCTGTTCATTACATCAGCCAAAGTGACCAACAAATATTATCTTCCTCCAAGATCGTTTTTTGATTCGGTGAGTCGTCTCCACTTGAACAAGAAAGGCAAGGGTTCATATCGTGGGTTTCCTGCATTGCAATGGCGAAGAGGCGGATTCATACATGTACTAACATGCAAGTAAGCCAGTTGAATGTCTTACTTGTGTGTTAGTGCATGTATGGCCCGGTCCGAGTCGGCATAATTCCTTTTACCATTTTGTATTACAGTACTTCGAAGGTTTTTATTTTCAACAAAGTATTGAGCAACTGATTGTGGAAAAAGACATGCAGAAAGCTTTACGTCTGGTGTTGTTTAACTTGTTTATTTATTAGTCTCAAGTTTAATATGCCTTCAAAGTGCCGAGAGTAAAACAAACGTTGGTTCAAGTTCCGTCAAGATGGATAAACCTACAATACCAAGTCTGTGAGTTTTGTAGCTCAGTTAGCACGATTAGACTAACCACGCGAACCATTCAAAGCTAACGAGGCACTTATGAGCTGTGTTATTTTCTCAGTGTATGTTACTTCTTACGCAGCCGCGGGCAGGAGTACTTCGAGCGTGGAGCGTCCAATCCAAAGTAGTGCAGGGTCCTCACGAACTAGCACGAACTTGTCGGATTGGTCCTCAAAACCAAGAGCGAGTAGAAATTCCAAACACTCGGGAAACCTTGCGACCTGACCCTCGAAAAGTCGATTCGCCTTTCGTATGGAGCGGAATTTGGCATCTGCCGGGTGAGAGATGATGTTGGACACGATCTTGTGGAGCAAGGAAACTGCCTTTGCAATATCCTCCGCGCTGTAGTGGGTCTGCAGATGGCGAACTGCGTCGTGTATGCGTCTTTCACGGCCACCTGCAACATCACAATTCATATGTCAGAAGGCATACTAAAAAATTCAGCTCGATACCCTCGAACGTACTCATAGCCATGGTTGCAACTTCTTCGTTGACAGTCCTCTCGAGTGCTTCAGGCTGTTCACAAAATTCAAAAACGCAGTACAGTTAGAATAATCCTTGTAGGGCGTCTTTCATTCATTGCACTTGCGTACCATTGGTGTTGAGGGCAATACTGCTTGAGGCGTATCTGCTTGTTGCAACGGAGCAGCTTTAGGCTCTTCTGCCTCGACTTCATCCATCTCAACATCTTCAGTGGCTGATTGTTTTTCAAACGCACTGAACGGTAATTGCTGTACAGGAGGTACGTCCGCCTTTGCAGTAGTTGTAGGTTGTTGTGGGGTGGTCGGTGCTGTTGGGGCGGTATTTAACAGTCGGCTGGCTGCTGCAGACCCGCCGCCAAGTCGATGCGCACTTGAATTACTTGTACCGGGGTCATCCTCGTCGTGTATAATCGCTTGAGAGCCGCCGACTGCGGCACCACCAGAATTTGTCCAATCCCGCTCGTTGCACTCCTTCTCAACTTGCCGCATCAGCTGGTAGAACTTGTTGTCGTGCTCCGAGTGAACCTACATTTCATGACAAATGCCTATTAGCGACCCCTCCTTCTCCAGCTGCATACACAAATGGACTTACATTATGCGAAAGCTCGTGGAAAAGCACCTTCTTAATACTGAAAAAAAAAAGTTAGCACTTCCACTTTGTCATCACAATAAAAGCTTCATCAATACCCACCTCAAAAATTTGCGGAACCCAAGCAAGTCGTCCGTACGTAGTCGAAGCAAAATCTTTTGTCCTTTGTTCTGGTTCAACCCCAGCACACACACGGGATCCACGCCAACTTTTCCATCAGGTGGCATCTCCGCCAAAACCCCAACGCTCCATCTACAACAACAGAAAAACATTGTCATACTTCAACTACCCACCACCTACACTCATCATTTACGTACTTGTGCTTAGCCATAACCGCCAGAATTCCTCGGTCATTGGCCAGCTTCTCCAAAATCACCTGTGCTTTGTCTTTATCCGCGAAATTCTTCAACGGTTCAATAGCATGGAACCGATAGCTCGTGGACACTGCATTTCTTGCCTGAAGGCCTTGATTCCGCTTGGAAATGTCCACCACTCGTCGATTCTCCCTTATGTCCATCTCCCTCTTCACGGCATTTTGCGTGGCCTTCATGCCTTCAATTTGTGCGTTAGATGCACCCGCCATCAACAACAATGGACTGTAGTCGCACACGTCACTTAAAAGCTTGGAGACGTCACTGCAGTCGACACGGCGGCGCTTCTGGAATAAACGCTGCGCATCTGGCTGTACGCCTACAATGCGCTCGATCTGTGACTGTAGATCAGCGACTGTAGGTGGTGATTCATCAGTGAAGAGCAGAGTGTGTGTCTGTCCCTTGTACTGCACTTTTAGCGTTGGCATTGTCGATGTGTGCACTTGATGGTCAATTGGGTAATGAGCTCGGAGTTGACGCTTTTCATGAAGTTCGAGATAATTCTGACTATTTGCAGTGTCCAAGACGGATATCTACACAGAATACAGCCAGTGCAAGTATCGAATAATGACGTAATCTAAATTTCAGCCAATCTTGTTGTGTAGAGAGTTTTTATTGGACAAAATTAAAACTTGGCTCGTCTATATTCAGCTTCAACTTAAGATGGCTACAGTACACCTATTGCTGGATTGTGTCTCTTCGCGGGCATCTTCCCAGCCTTCCTTCTGCCTGCTAGCGCTATGGCGACGCCTTTCAGCACACGACACAGCGGACCTGGTACTAGGGGCGTGGGTGAGTCGCTCATCCTCAAGCGACGGCAGCGAGAAGACCATCTGGCCAGTTTTACGACGTCCGTCAAGGGCATTGCGAGTCTCAATTCCCGTGCTGACTGGGAGGACTCGCTCAATGCTAAAGGAGAGAACAAACAGGTGCAACGAGTGGTTGCTCAACTCAAGAATCAGCATGAGTCGGAGCTGCACTCAAGGAGGTTGAGGTATGTGCAACTGCGGTGGCTAAAGGAGCTCTAGAGACTGAGATAGATGAGGTTGAAGTTAAATGCTTATCGACTGTGGACGTGTATGTATTAGGCTTGCTGAGCTATACAATCGAGAGATGGAGCGGTGGAGAGACGAGTGTCTGGCTAATGTCGAGACCCCAGAGGACAGGAAGCAGAAGTACGTAGAGTTAAACACTGATAGATGCTCTTTAGGCAGAAGAGTGAACGAAATCTCCTACTTGTTCCGCAGGATGATTCAACGCGCTCTCGAGCTGAAAGAACGACGTGAGAGGGAGCGTCAGGCTATTGTGGAAGAGAAGCGGATGCAGCAGTATCGGTGAGTAGCGTTGGTCACCTGAATAACGTCACTGTGAAGCTTATTTAGTGTTGGTGTTGTTGACAGTGAATCCTGTGACGACTGTCGCGTGGAGGATTCGATGAAGGTTCAGCAGCTTGTGCTAAACGATCGAGACAAACAACTTGGTGAGAGGAGGTTGATCGATGAACAAGAGGTACGCGGTGGAACTTTTGATCTTTAAGGATTAATTTCATGCTGATAGAGTTTGTTCACTCCAGCGTGAATATGAGCTCAAAATGGCACAACTCTGGGTGGAGGATCGACTGAAAAAAGAGGAACGCGACCGCAGAGATGTGGAAATGGTCATCAAGCGCAACGAAGAGATGAAGAACATTTTAGATCTACAGGTCGACCTGGTTCAGAAGCGGAAGGCCGAAACCGAAGAGCGTAAGCGGAGAAAGGATCGCGAGCAGCTCAGCGAGTGGCAACGTCTAAAGCAAGTTGAAGAGGATCTAGAGCAGAGGAACCGTGAAAAAGAGATCATGGTGAGTGGCTTAACAGATGAGGTTGAAACCAGTACTGCCAGCTAACTTGTTTTGGACCGTGTTGTTGCTGTTTTAGCGAGCTTTGGATGTAAAGACATTCAACGAAGAGCGCGTGGAGGCGAATCGTCTGGCATCAGCGCGGGAACGACTCTATGATCAACGTTTGTTAGAGCATGCCTTAGCACAAGAAGCAGAGACCCAGCGCCGTGAACGAGAGCTCCAGGATAGGTTCCGACAGGAACAACTTGAGTATCAGGGAATGCTGAAGCGGCAAATGGAAACTGAGGCGGAAGACTTGTCGTACCTGGACAAGATTCGCAAGGATATGGAGGATCAGGTGTGGGCAAAGCGTGATGCCCAACACAACGCAGAGGAAGCTGCTCGGCAGGAATTGCTGCGTCAAGTACTTATTTCACGTACGAACCAGATCGATGCGAAGCGCGCCAACAAAATTCAAGCTAAAGAAGACGATGCAGACTATATGAACCAGATCAAGCGCGACGCAGAGGAAGCACTGCAGAAAGAGCTTCGTGAGCAAGAAGAGAGACGTAAAGAGCTTAAGCGTACGCAGTCGGATCTGTTGCGTCAACAAGAAGAGAGGCGAATTGCAGAAGAGCAGAAGATGCAGGCCGAATATCTCGAGCTCAAGCGCATGCAACAAGCCGAGAAACAACACAAAGACCGCGTCAAACAGTTCTCCAGCCACGTGCCGCCCACAAACTTTCGTCGGAAAGCCGCACAATGGTACTTCGATGCATAACTCTGTGGACACTCGTAGTATCAGATGCACATTCCCCAGTTGTCAGCAAATACATTCGAATTCATAACCCGCTAAGCACGGCACATACATCGCTGTTCCGGTACATTGTACCTCATTTGGCGGCGCCCTTTAAGTGGTCAGGTCAGCGATAGCTCCCTTAGGCTGCTCTTCATTGTTGAGCCAGTCCAACGAGCTCGTTGCGTTCTTATCGGCTTCTCCATCTAGTCGGATGAGCTTGTTGCATTCCTTCGACAGCTCAGCGAACCCCAATCGTCCACGACGCTGAATGAACTTGGCTACCTTGTCCATCTCCTCTTCAGTGATGTAGATGAATTTACCACGGTCGTCCACGATACCCGTGAGACGGTTCGATGCCTGCAATGACTCCACGCGGTCAATGGCGTCCTGTGTAGCCAAGTTGAACTCCGAGGCTAGATCTTCTAGCAGGACAACCTTGTGCGACTTGACGTAGTCCACGAACTGCTGCAGCAGCGCCTGACTCTCCTCACTGTCCTCGGCCAGTTTCGTTCCCTGCTCCTCGATCGTGAACATGTCCTTCCATTGGTCGAACTCCTCCTTCTCTTTGCGTTCCTTCTCCTCCTTCAACTTGCGTTCCTGCTCCTCCAACGCTGCTTCAAACTTGGCTTCCTCATCACGTTTCTTCTGATAAGCAGCCTCCTTTTCCTCTTCAATGCGTTGACGCTCTTCACGCTGCTGCTGGTCGAACTACAGCACCAAAAGCCAAAACTTCTGAAAGTTATGTCGCGACGTCAAAACTTCTTCAATTTATGCATCAACGCCCCGTACCCGACGTAGTTCTTCACGTTCTCGACGCTTGAGTTCCTTCTGCAACTCCTTCTTGGTCATAGCCCGTCTAGAAACACACAGAAACCCATCAAAAAATCAGTGACAGAATTCCGTAATTTCTGTCGCGAGCCACGTACGGCTCCACGTCGTCTCCTGCAGCCTCCACAGCTTCGTTTTCAGCCGGCGCGACGGCCTCCGCAGGTGCAACATCCTCCTCTCGCTCGGCATTGCGCTTTTTGCGGTCTTTGCGCTTGCGTAGCGCCGCCAGTCCACCTCTCTCGCTGCCGCGAACCACTTCGGCATGGTCTTGACCACGGTCATCAGCCACTTTCTATTGAGGAAGAAATTATCAGGTTAGAGAGGGATTTCGAGGCTGGGAGGTGGATGATAGGTAGAGAGGTGAACGCACTTTAGTGCCAGCGAAGAAGCCCGCGAAGAAAAGCAAGAGCAGCACCGTCGCGGCCAGACCCCCGAGCGAGATAGCCAGCAGCACGCCGTCCGACACCATCGTTTTGAATAAATGTCACTATTTTGGAAGACCTAGTCACTATATTGGTATTCGTTTAAGTATACTCTGAAGTATACTTAAACGAATAACAATATAGCGACTTAAAGTATACATGCTCAACATGGCAAACCAGAACTTTGGCCGACAGATCAGATCCCCGCACGCTTGGCAACAAGTCATTCATTCGTTGCGTTTGCGAATGTTGATGAGTGTGAGGTGATCTTGCTACTCTCCATCGTCACGTAGAGAATTTGATGAATGGATTTTAGAATGACATCGACCTTCCTACGCGTGACATCATCACGTTAAAATTGAGTCCGAGAAGGTAGTTTTGATGCCGAAAGGTGTTCATTATCGGAATTGCAACGAATTGCAACGATCAAGCACCGCGATGTCTGGCAAACGCACTACGGCCACAACCAACTCCATGGAGAGAGCTGGTTTCCGCCTGCAACGCCACTTGGAAGTGGCATACACTGCACCTTACCACTTCAACAGCAGTCACGTTCGACGCGTCAAGATCCGTACAGGTATCATCTTGGAGTTTGTGCTACACCAGCATCCACTCGTATGGGAACCATCTTCTAAAGCTGAGACGACCGAGGAAGACGAGGTTGGAGTGGTGCTTATCATGGGGTTTCTAAACACGAAAGAGACGTGGACCCCTACGATTGAAACTCTGCTGTGTCAATGGGATGGCCTTGGTATGAACAAGCGTCTGAGGATTCTCACATTTGACAACCGAGGTGTTGGGGGTTCTACTTCACCCATCGGTCCATATACTACGAGTAACATGGCCGAAGATGTACTGGCACTGCTGGACCACATCGGCTGGGAACAAGCTCACGTTGTCGGATACAGCATGGGGGGAATGATCTCGCTGGAACTGGCAAATATGGCCCCGGAGCGTGTGAAGTCGCTATCGCTACTGTGCACGACGCGAGGGCGATATATTCCTGTTTGCAACGGTGTGATGCCAATGACCAGAACACTTGACCACAGTGATCCTGATGTAGAGACCCACAATCTCCTCGTGGTGCTTTATCCACCTAAATTTCTTTCTCAAGAGATGGAGAACCGCTCACGCAGTGTCTACGAAGCCATGTTCGAGTGCCACAAGTATCTAGTCGAGAACCGGGAAACCCCAAGAGCCTTTGGCTTCGTGGGTCAAGGATCCGCAGTGCTCTCGCACTTCGTCTCGGACGAACGTCTACACTTCATTCGTGACCAGCACTTCCCTATCCTTGTAGTCGGTGGCTCCAAGGATGTTGTTATTCCTGCACGAGAGACACAGACGCTGTACAACAATTTGGCCAGCGACCACGCCAGAATGGTCATGTACGAGGACGCAGGTCACGGTGCCTTCTTCCAGTATCTCGACGAGGTGGCTGAGGACATCATCAAGACGGTCCAAGCTGCTGAAGATCTACCACCAGCTACGTAATTAATGTGTGGCCAGTGAGGTAAGTATATGCACGATGCAGAATAATACTCGCTGGCATACAACTGACTATACATGTTGTCCTTTGTGTTGCAGGCTGCAACTTGCTGGCGTATGTACTAACATCCCCTTATGTGGACAATGCGGATGATGCTCCGAATGTTAACTTCCGGTAGGATAAATGAAGCAGTTGACGCCATGTTATGACATCTATTATGTATCTTTGGCAGTTGATACATGATGACAGCATCTTGAACGATGTGGCATCAAACTTCTCACCTTATGAACTGCAATTACCAGCATGCGTGGGTCTCACGCTCCTAGAACGGGGACACGCGTCGGTGCTGGTTTATTCCCAACACCGTATGTCCATTGCGATCGAGAAATGCTTCCCTGGCCGATCACTTCTCAATTTCCTGGACTCTCCAGCAACAACTTCCCGATGAATTTCCTTGTCGCCGTCATCATTGCTGCCCTCGCTGTCATCGACGCTGTCACGATTGATCATAACAAAGTTCAGCCGTTCGCTCAGACCGAGCTGGTCACGGTGTCCGAGAAGGCTGCAGTCCGATTCAAGCCGTCTATCGTGATCTTCTACTCGTGCCACCCGTATTGGGCAGTGAACGCTGCAGGCGAGACCAGTGGAGGACTGAAGCCATCGGGGTCGGCGATCTCTGGATGCAAATGCTCTGAACTGGGATCACAAATCTATGGACGAGCGAGATGGTACAGCAATATGTGGGCCATCATGTACGCCTGGTACTTTCCTAAATACGCACCAATATTTGGCAAAGGGTATCGCCACGAGTGGCACAATGTCGTTGTGTGGGTCGACAATCCTGCCGCCAACCCACCGACGATCAAGGCCATATCAGTTGGCGATGGTGACTCGTACGATATTCATCGTACGCGGTTAGAGGACTACAGGAACGGTTCTTCCCCCAATGCCTTCTATGATTCCACCTCTATCGGCTACAAGGATCTAGATCTGACGGTGACTAGCTCAAGCAGGGAATTTCAAGACCTCATCATGTGGTAGCAATTGACTGACGAGGCGCGTGTTGGCCTCGAGAGTGCAGACTTTGGCAGCAGACAAGTGCCATTTAAGAATGCTACGTTCGAGTCGAACCTTGACGGCGCTTGGCCGACACGTGCCACATCAGCCGACAGTAAAGGAGACTTGAACTTGTAAGACTTCCTTCAGTTCTTTGATCTGAATGAAATGGCTGCTGCATGATGGTCAAGGTAGCGACCGGGCAATTTGTTGCCGCATAAGAAGATTCAAGCTCGACTTGAAGCATACATGTACAGTAATTTCTCCTTCAATCTGTTGGTATCAAACCAAGTTGGTAGTGGTTCTTCTGGTCGAACTGAACGCTGTGGGTCAATTTCACATGTTAGCTAGAATCGCCCACAATGCCAATGGCATCTGCCATCACATACTACTATTGATCCGTTCATTTAAAAAAATCTTTCAAATCAACGGATTATAAAACGTTTTAAAACGTTTGAGCTGGTCAAACAGTTAAAACGTTTAGGAACGTGTAACACGAGTATTACGGATGCACCTATCTACCAGTTCTTACGCCGAATCATCGCGAAACAGAAGCGTATCTCGGATCATGTGACTGCCGACTCCGAGACTACCAAAGTTGCACGCACTGATGTCTCCTGCTTCAGCATTTCTATTTCTGTGAGACTCATCAGCCGAGTCTCAACATCGCAATTTGTTTCAGTTTTTGTGAGAGAGGTTAGCAGAAGCCGTATGAATGTCCTTGGAGACATTGTGATTCATTTTAACACCTGACGTTGATCCAGGAGCACAGTAGGCCTGGCACGACTTCAGCCATATCCCGGCACGGTATAGTACAGTACAGTATTCTCGAAAACAAGGCAAAAAAGTGTAGTGAACATTTTATTCGTTTCCTTACGTGAGTTTTTATAAAAATGTTTTCATAACTGTTACCCTTGTTTTCCGCAACGAATAGTAGGTCTTCCAGATCTCGTCAGGATTTCACAAAGTCGCGCTGTGCACGAAGAAGTTCTGAAATTTAGTGATGTGTAGCTGAGTTTTAGCCTCACTCTGGACGGTCTGAACGACATTATGGGTTTCAACCGAGAATTTTAGCTTCGGGATATCACATCGGGATACTTCGGGAATTCAAAAATTAAGAGCATCAAACGACGACATGTCCGAGTTGTCGCACTCACAAAAATTGGAGCTCTTGGTTTTCAGCTTCCAGTTGAGCGACATCACTACTTGTCCAGGAGAAATACCACCAACGAAGGAGATCCATCGCGGCCTCCAAGCTTAATACCGGTAACGTCGTCTCAGGCGAAGTTGGGCTCGTGTTTACACGCTTCTTCTTACCTTTCGCAGAATCTGTTTGTACTCGTATTGTACTCCTGTAAAAAGACTAATCAAAGTCCCATCCCGACACTTGTTTTGCCGTTGACCACCACAAGCTTGACAAATCGCATTATTCCTGATCGTCCGTACCTTGATCACACTTCTCAACTTACTGACTGGACCTAAAGTCCTCAAGCCCCCAACGACTGCTTCGTCGGTTTCGCGGTTCAATCATGCGGTTCAGCCGTGTTGTGCTTCTAGCATTGTTCGCTTTCGTCGTTGTCGTCGACACGCTCGCGGCAGCCACAGATTCCACCGGAACCAGAATTAGGGCAAAATCGCTCCGTACCATGCCCATAGTCCGCGACGGTATTCACGACGCAAGAAGACTGTAGGGCGGTAAAAAAGTTGCTGACTCTGCCGACACTGAAGAGCGAGGCTTAATCTCGTTGTTCAGGCGGATGCAAGTGAAGTATTGGATCAAGACTGGCAAGTCGGAAGGCTTTGTCAAAACAGCGCTAGGGATAGACGGACTATCAGGAAAAGCTTTAAAGGCGAGTCCAAAGTACAAGTACTACGAGAAGTTCTTGTCTGAGGTCGAAGCGCGTCAGATGAAGAAGTGGCTAAACGAAGGCCCGCGTGGCCTCGCCACGCATTTGCTCTGGTCAAATTTGGGGTTGGATAAAATCGCTGCAGCTGAACGCGAGAGCAGCGCCGCATACAAGACCTACGTGCGCTATGCCACGATGTACGACGACCGCCTTTTCCAGCGTATTAAAAGTGGTTCCAATCCCCTGATCATCCAGGGAAGCTTCAGTGCAGCGGAGTTGAATACCAAGATTTCCATTTGGGCCAAGGCAAAGAGACCGAAGTGGTACGTGAAGAAGCTGCTGGACCTGGAGAATACATCTGATAAAAAGCTCGCCGCGAGCGACGATACCAGCTCTTTTTGAAGTTGGAGCAGGAACTTAACCAATAGGGACCGAGTCTTGCTGAATCGAAGGCACCCGCCGGGACGGTGACTGTGTTTTTCAGGATGGTGAAAGTGTACGAATCTAACCAGGTTTGCAGTTTCTGGGTCAGGTTAATGAAACTTGCTTCAATTACCCCAACACAACAGTCACCCAGTAGTACCACTTCCAATACCGTAGCAAAGATTCTGCTTTGCACTTCTGCCCACGAACGAATCGCCCCGCGTTTCGAGCCTCATAGTTGACGACGTACTAACATGTAAATCGCCGATAACTTGTCCGTTTGTAACGGCTCGTCGTGATGGCTGTTCTTCTCTTTTCTAGATCGCCTCCGTAGGCTCTGCCTACATAGGTCCGCGTGTGCTGTTTGACACCATTGAGATTTTCCTATGAACCAAAGTGTTCTGCCTCCATCAACTACCAAAATCATTGCGCACAAATGAATCCCACGATACTATTTTAATATTTAAAAAAGTACATCTCGCTTGCCCTTTAGCCCCGAGGTACGTTTTTGAAATAATATAAACCCTTGTATATTTTTACGGTAAATATTTTACATTGATTTTGTCTACGAACAATGTTAGGTCGTGTTCGCGATAAGTTTCATTTTGGAATGGAGTTTTTTTGAGCTCCAAAAAATCCTCGGCATTCTCAAAGCCAAACGATAATGCAGTTTCTGAGTATTGTGTTCGCGAATCAGAAAAAAATGAAAGATGTTCTGCGGTCGAACTTCCACCTCTAGACACTAGCCTGGTTCTAATTGTTATCTCGTGCATTCCTCTGCTGTGCGTTCAGCACACTTCGCGCAAAGCAAAACGCACGACGACGACTTTGACTAGCCTTGACCTCCTCCCTAGTAGCGGAGGGTTTTCAGCTCTAAAAGAGTCACCGCTGACGTCCGCTGACGGTGCCGGTCATGTTGAGTGCCGAGGAGAAGTGGGTCCCCCACCGCATGGAGGAGACGATCAACATAACGCATTCGGCGCTGATCGAGGACGCCGAGACGCCGTCGAAGGCAACGTCAGCAGCAGCTACAGTATTCGCAGTTCTCGGTCACGACACCCAGCAACTACGGGGTCTCTACTCCGGGCAACTCTGTCAAATTGCTGCTCACTGCAGTAACTTGTAGTGCAACATGGGTGGTAACATGGGAGACGGCTGCAGTGCAAGTTGCGACGGGTGCTGCGAGTGGTTGGCTGCTGTGAGCTGAGAGAGAGGCAGCAGGATGTATTTTGTAGGAAGCTGAGGCAAACGAGCTCTCAGTGTCAGTTACGCCTCCAAGGAAGCAAGTGCTAAGGAACACGTAGGCAGAACAAGGCGTAAGTAGCAAGGAATTCACGTATCAAACCAGAGTACGTGTTTACTGAGGTCGCTACTAAGAAAGGGCAACCGAGTTACGCCGAGAGGAAGCACCTTCGAAATAAACTCCACCACTCAGGCTGCGGCATATCCGAGGAGGTCGTGAAGTTTTGCCGTTGAACCCGTTCTCAACGTCGCCCGTCACGTTGACGGTGGCGGCCAGCGTCGTACTCGACTACTCGACGCCCTCTAACTTGTTCATGTTGGTGGAGTGGGCCTGTTGCTTCTTGCTCATCATATTTCTATTACGTCACTATAACAAAGGAAATAATCCGGCATAAGAACAATCTTGCTGCTGTGCAATTGACTATCACTATCTCAATTCGAACATGCAAAATAAAGAAGACCTTTTCAGCTTCATTTTCTAAATCAGGGGTACCCCCGATTTTCAAAATGAAGGAGATAATGGAGTTTCGGCGATAACGCCTTTTCAAATTTCTTGTGTTCGCGACCTTCATTTTGCCAGAAAATGTTATTATCTCCCTCAAAACGCCATTATCTGGCCATCGCGAACACACAAAATGACTCTAAAATGGCTCCATGACTTGGCCATCCGCGCATTGTCCAGCTCACCCTGCAATTCTGCAATTTTGCCGACCGACAAGTACGAACTCTAGGCGATGCATCTCCATTCCCTTGTCGTCGCTGCCATCACCACACTCTCCAATATTGAGTGGACCAAGTTTCAAACCTCACACCTCAGCTTTACTCTTAGTTGTGGAAATCGAAACTTTTAGGTAGTTGAAATTAAAACTTTGTCTCAAAAAACAACTGTAAATTGTAACCATCTCTTCTTCAACCATACTGAACTCTAGTGAAATCACTGCCTGACTCATAGAGGATGACGGCCCGAACCCAACATAAAACGTCCGAAAAAGAGGATGCGCCGACATCACCTTGAGGAAAATCAGGCTTGCGCTGCTAAAATTTCGCTACGTCACTCGACGATTTGCGCGCTCAGCCTCAAGCGCTTAAAATGGAGGAGCTGGACGCGCTTCTGGACGGCATCTGCGCGCGCGCGGCGGAGATCCAGCACGCGCAGGACCCGGAGAGTGAGCTGCGTCTCCTGTTGGCGCCGGTCCGGGCGCATTTCGAGCAGCAGCGGCGTCGGGAGAGCGCGAGCAGTGCGAGCTCTTCCAGCAACTCAAGCACCGATCCAGGCGTCTCCAGACCCTTAAGTTACATCAGTGGGGCTGCCGCTAAGTTGCACAAGATGGTGGTCCGCTCTCCGCCGTCTCAGAGGCTCTCAACGTTGCGTAACAGCACGAAGAGTGTCTTAGGAGATAAACCTCCAACATATCTTAATGACGCCGCTAATAGGCTTCACGCACTCGTCACAGGCAACAAAACGCTGTCGGCTAATACATTGAGGGGCAAACAGCTACAGAGTGAGGCGGCTATCCGCATTCAAGCACTTGTTAGGGGTAAAACCCAACGTCAGACACTCACTAGACAGCACAGTATCATGGTACAGGGCACAAAAGTGCTCAAAAAGTACGTACTCAAGACTGACAGATTCCCCAATTGTCACGAGTTGGAGACTCCAGATGGAGACATTGCACCGAACTTTAGACGTCTGGAGGGGACTCCACTATATGGGTCAGCTCAACCATCACTGGTAAGGGTAGAATTGTTACTTTTGGGTGATTTAGGAGTGTTTAATAAGTATTTTTTTGTAGGAGGGAATTCAGATGATTCTGAGTCGAGTGGCGGCGGACGGATTCACTAAAGTGGTGTGGGTGAACTTGAGAGAGGTGCAAACACTAGATTTCTTGTTGTTAGTAGGATTGGTTGTTTGACTCTGTGGAATTTTGCAGGAGGCGGTGATTTACGTGAATGGACAGCCTTTTACTGCACGACGCAGTGCCTTTATGAATGAGAACGACTTGGTTCCTGGAATTACGGGACACAAGATTCAAGTGTTGGAGTCGTCGTTGAAGAGCAGTTTGCAGGAGGAGCTCAAGGCGGCTGACAATCGATTTGAGTACTGGAACGAGGTGGCGCTGAGGGAGAATGAGTTGGTGGTGGACACCGCGGAACCGAGCCACGTTTTGACGTTACCGGAGCTTTATGAAAACGCTGAGGTGGCCAAGTACAAGGACACTATTCAGAGTGTGGTGTACAGGAGAATCCCGATCGAGCGGGAAAATGCTCCGGAACAAGGGGATGTAGAAATGCTGATGAATCTGCTGGAAACTACGGGCGACGATGCAGCCACGGCCTTTGTTTTCAACTGCCAGATGGGGAAGCGCCGCACGACAACAGCAATGGTGATCGGAAGACTCATTTACCAGCGGCATCCTTTGGATATCAAGGTTTTGATACCTACAGAAGAAGTGCCCGAAAACCAGGTCGAATCTGGTAACTTTGCCGTTATCCGCGAAGTGCAGAAACGTCTAAAGAATGGCCAGGAAGCGAAGCGATGGGTAGACACTGCCATCGATGAGTGTGCTACCATCTGCAACATTCGCACGGTTATCCATGAATACCGCGACCTGTCGAATGCCGAAGCCAAGCCGGCCAAGCGCTCTTACTACCTGCACCACGCTATGAGCTTCCTAGAGAGGTATTTCTACCTTATTGTGTTTGGAGCTTACATGATCGAAACCCACCAGAAGCTTAGCATAGAAGAGCCTGCCCCGGACACGGATGACGAAGATGCACACCCATCGTTTTCAAAATGGCTCCAGCAGCATCCGAACTTGTTCCGGATGTTGGATGACCTGGGCGGTGTGCGCTACAAGTCGGATAAGGTGCTGACTGATTGCGTGCTGAAGATGGATCACTTCTTCGGTATCGCTCGAATTCCATTCGAGCTGACTGCCAATGTCCCCAATTATCGACGTATTTCTGATGAACCGATCTTTGGTACAGCGCAATGCCTGGAGCAAGGCATCATAGATGTTGTGGATAACTTGCGTGGAGAGTTTGACCGTGCGATCTGGATTAACTTGCGGGAGGAGGCTGTTATCTACGTCACCGGACGTCCGTTCTGCGTTCGTCACCAGGAAGATCTCATGGTTAATGTGGAATACCCAGGAATTGAGGTAGACGAAATTACAGCAATTGAGCGGCAAGTTAAGCTCGAACTTCAGGCTAAGGTTCACAAGGACAATGGGCTGTTCATGTACTGGTATGAGCCGCGCGAAATGGTGAACGATGAAACGATGGAACATATTAACCCACAAGCTGATGTCAAGACGTTAACTGAGGTCTATGAGGACGCCACCCAGCAAACCGGATTCGATTTGCGTTATGCACGCATTCCAGTGTCAGATGAGACTGCTCCGGAAGAGAAAGACCTGGACGATATGGTGCGTCTGTTACTGCCTGCATATATGAACGAGCTGGGTCTCCAGCTACCCTCGGACGAGTCAAGCTCAGCAGATCAAAAGAAGCTGAAGACGGCAGTCATTTGCAACTGCCAAATGGGTCGTGGTCGGACTACAACTGCCCTCGTCTGCGTATACATGATGCGTGTTGTGCTTGAGGACAGCGCGACATCACTTCTCGCGTCCTCGATCAAGCCCAGTGTGCTTAAGGAGATTCTCAGTGCAAGAACTCCAGGCTATCGACGCCATTCAGCTGCTATCACAGCTGACTTTGTGGTGATCCGCAAGCTACTCAAAACGCTGGACAAAGGATCGGACTGCAAGTTGCTGGTAGACTACGCTATCGATCAATGCGAGCACATGCAGAACCTACGCGACTGTATTAGCCAATGTCGCGACCTCGCGGTGGATCGCGATCTCCCGAGTTCTAAGCGTGACTTCTTCATGCTGCGCGCGGTGAACTACCTAGAACGCTACTTCTACCTCGTGTGCTTCGCCTCGTACCTACTTGAGGAACGCGAACACTACTTCCAGCGTAGCTTGTTTGTTACGTGGATGAATGAGCGCTATGGCAGCGCGTTGTATGAGCTGCTGGACAACCTCTGCTTTGAGGAGGAAATTGGTGACGAAACGCACGTGTCGTCGATGCGCTGGCGGTGGCGACGTAAGCGGAAACTTGTCTCGCGACTGGAGTAAAACTTCTCGTTACAACTCGCGAGTGCGAAAACGGAATCAAAGACTATTGGCCATTCAAGCTGATCATTTCGCGATAACTTTAAGCTGCATCCTCGGAGTCAGGACACGAGTGCTTTGAGATCATGAAGGAAATACTAACAAGGTTAACTTCACCACGTTTTTGTTTAGGAAAGGGTCGAGTGTATTCTCTACGACAAGGTATACTGGTCACCTCTGAAGAATGCTGCAGCAGTCTAATTGGTGGTGTTACGGATGTAGTAGGGTTCGTCCTGGTACTCCGCGTCGCAGTACGGGAACGTGGCATCGTCTTCCGAAGCTGTGAACAACTTTTTTCCGGCATGGATCATGACGTAGCAGCCCGCAACGGAACAACCGACAAGCACCAGCATCGACGCAGTCTTATCCGGGATGGACATCTTTCTCCAGAACACGCGCAGGTAAATAATCACAGGCATCAGCATGCAGTTGACGGTGTGAGCAGTAGAACCCGTGAAATCTTCCAGATCCAGTAACTTGTCCTGAGCAGCAACGGCAACGATGACCATGGTGATGATCATGGTAATGCGCAAGGTGATGTAGCGCAGAGTATTCCTGGTACCCTTGTACGGCTCGCGAAGCTGCTCCTCAGTGATCTCCTCCGGGAACTCAAGCGCAGCGCGCAGGTGGGACATCCGACCCTCGGACTTCTCAATCAGGCTGGAAGCCGACACTCTGCGTCCTGAAGCCTCCTGAGGCGTAGAAGCCTGCATGTAAGACTGCTTCTCTTGGAGTTCGAGGTCGTGGTCCATGTTCTCGAGATCTTCGTCGGGGTTAAAGCGCACGATGGGGGCGGTCTTGTGCATTCCCAAAACCAAGCGTTCGGCGATGTAGAAGGCCGGCATCATCATCGTGGAGAACGCGATGGAAATGTGAACTTGCATGAAGAGGTAGGCCATGACAACGGCAGCACGACTGGGGGTGAAACCAAGGGGTGCGGCGCCCAGCGGGTTAGAGGTGCTCACGATCGAGTACAGCACATTACCAGAGATCTGGCATCCACCGGCAGTGTAGCCAGCAATCGCGATGGCGAAGAAGAAGGCCGAGATAGTCAGGATGGTGAGCGTCAGCACACGAGGCATCCGCTGCGGCTGGGAGTGTTCACGTTGCAGGTCTGGAATCACAGGAGCTGCACCGTACGCCAGAGCCAAGTTACCGAAGCAGGTGAGGACCTGATGAATTGACACGTCAGGCTTCGGGATCGACGGGTGACCACGCATGTTGTACTGCAAAACCGCCACAGCGATCACATCGGCGATAGCGGTGCCCATGCAACCAGCGAAAGCCATACCAGCACTTTCCTTCAGTGTCGGGATCAAGCAGACAGGAATGACCAGCAACGTCATGAAGATGATCCAGAACGTCTGGCTGAACGTGTCAGGGAACAGCACGTCCAACAGCGTACTGCCCAACACCAAAAAGGCGATCGGAACCAACACACAGACGCCCATCTGCGAGACGACGGAAAAGAAGCGACCCCACTTGCCGAGAGCCCACTCACCAATGTCACCATAGGTCTTGACAGACGATGGGGCTGCCAACATGGACTTGGACAACGTCACAGAGGCGTACGTGTTAGCGAACATCATGAAGGCGAGGGCAAGCGTCGCGTAAATGGGTCCTGCACGAGCGAAGTTGGAAGGCATGCCAAGCGAACCGATTCCCAAGACGCAGCAGAAGAGGTTGAACGAAGCCTTGGCATCTTCGATCGTGAAAAAAAGGCGCCTTCGAAGGCATGGTGCAGTGACCGAGGAGGATTGAAGCGAGGCTGCTGATCGGCTCGTCGGATGTCTGCAAGACGGGGCAAAATCGGAAGTGAGCGACTTCCCGACGGCGCGGTCGAATTGCGCAGGGTTGGCTGAGAGGGTCCTCTGCTGGTCCTTCAGAAAAGCGTGTGGGGCTTTGCAGCACTGTTCGTTGTGAGAGCATGCGTCAGTAGGGATTACTGCTTTGGAAGTTGAAGAAAATGTTTGGACGAAAAAGGCCATTCTGCATTCTCCAGCTTTGTTGCACCGGAAAACGCATGTGGTGCCGTACACATGTGCGCCGTATCGTGCTCCACCACTCAATGAGCACATACAGTTCACCAGGTCGAGGAAGTTTGGGCATCCTCCTTTTTAATTTTCAGCTCTTATAACGTTACACTATGGCGCACCGATGGTGATAACACGCTGTGCGTTGTCATGGCCAGCCAACCGTACCACCACTACAAATCGTCGACACCATGGTGATGGGCCCTGGTTTCCTGTGACGCGGCAGTCTCAACGCATGGTACACATGCAGGATACCTGTAGCTACATGCACATGTAGCTACAGGTTCATATTGGGGAACGTTTTCACATAGTACTTGTTGCCATAATACCAAGTTATCAATTGCACTGTCTTGGCTGGACAAGATGCCAGACAATGAGACGATGGCGGTCCTGCATTGCCAGTCCTTTAGCCACGTGCGAGGCGCTGGGGTGCAAGTTGTACCGTGCAACCCATCCTAACTGGACGTAGCTCACTAAAACCAAACAGAGAGCACATGTACCGTACAGTATTTGATATGCTTGCATTCCTTGCCTCGCCCTAGTTGAATGCAAGGTTACGTGACATCATCCGAGTCTTCATCGCCGTAAGGTCAGCAACTTTACATCGTCAGATAGCTCAACTTTGAGCACTAGCGATAACTTGAATTTGCTGCAACCAGCAAAGTCGAGAGAATCACTTTCTAAAAGGTATGATCAGCGCTGACTCCGTTGCGACGAAACCTTCGTTTTGCAACAATCAGACAAGAAGTGCATGAACCAGCATAACCAGCCTGGCCGCCAGGACTGCAACTTGCACTTATGCTAACTTACATGTACTGTAGCATCTGCACAAACGTAAAAAAAGCGTATACACGAAGTTTGGATGGATTTGAGAACGTGTAATCACCGATGTTTGATGAGCAACTTGGAAGCAATTGGCTGGGCAACTTCAGCTTTATTGTTTGTTAAAGCGTGTAGAACCCACCCAGAGTTTTCTTCTATGGTACTGTATACAAGTAGGACTAACTCCTTCTCTTGTGTCTAATTGGTGTTGTTGTGGACGTAGTACGGCTCATCCTGGCAGTCCACGTCGCAGTATGGGAACGCGGTGTCGTCTTCCGAAGGTGTGAACAACTGCTTACCAGCGTGGATCATAACGTAGAAGCCCACACAGCCACACACCAGCATCGAGACAGCCTTGTCGAGGACGGAATCTCCTTTCAGAACACGCGAAGGTAGATAAACACAGGCATGATCATGCAGTTGAATGTGTGAGCAGTAGAACCTGTGAAGTCTTCCAGATCCAGGAACTTGTCCTGAGCATAGGGTTCACTCTCTTCTGAGAGAAGTAACACAATATACATCACCTTATTATTATTAAACTTGTCCTGAGCAGCCACAGCAACGATGACCATGAGGATAATGATCGTGATACGCAGTGTGATGTAGCGGATGGTGTTCTTAGCACCCTTGTATGGTTCGCGAAGCTGCTCCTCGGTGATCTCCTCGGGGAACTCAAGTGCAGCGCGCAGGTGGGGCATCCGTCCGTCCGACTTCTCAAGCAGACTTGAGGCAGACACACGACATTCAGATATTTCCTGGGGTGTAGTGACCTGCATATACGACTGCTTCTCCTGCAGTTCCAAGTCTTCATCCTGGTTCTTCACAGCGTTGATGCGGACAATCGGAGCGGTCTTGTGCATTCCGAGCACTAGACGTTCCGCCATATAGAAAGCCGGCATCATCATCGTTGAAAATGCGATGGAAATGTGCACTTGCATGAAGAGGTAAGCCATCACGACTGCACCACGGTTGGGAGTAAAACCAAGAGGAGCTTCACCCAGCGGGTTCGACGTGTTCAAGATGGAGTACAAGATGTTACCGGATCTGACATCCGCCAGCGGTGTAGCCGGCTAGGGCAATAGCGAAGAAGAAAGCTGAGGTGATCAGCATCGTGGTCATCACCACACGTGGCATGCGTTGCGGCTGTGAGTATTCACGCTGCAGATCGGGAATGACAAGCGAAGCGCCGTAAGCCAGAACCAAATTACCAAAGCAAGTTAAAATCTGATGCAGCGAAGCATCAGGCTTGGGGATCGACGGGTGGCCACGTACGTTGTACTGAAGTACTGATACAGCGATCACGTCGGCGATAGCAGTGCCCATGCAGCCGGCAAAGGCCATACCAGCACTCTCCTTCAACGTCGGAATCAGACACACAGGGATGACCATCAACGCCATGAAGATGATCCAGAAGGTCTGGCTGAACGAATCCAGGAACAAGACATCGAGCAGCGTACTACCCAGCACCAAGAAGGCACAAGGAACCAACACACAGACGCCCATTTGTGACACCACAGTGAAGAATCGACCCCATTTACCGAGAACCCATTCACCGAGGTCACCGTACATCCTGACCGAAGACGGTGCTGCCAACATCGCCTTGGGCAGCTTTACGGCGGCGTACGTGTTGGCGAAGATCACGACAGCTAGAGCGATCGTAGCGTAGATGGGTCCGGCGCGAGCGTAGTTGGACGGCATGGCGAGCGATCCGATACCAAGGACGCAACAGAAGAGGTTGAACGACGCCTTGGCGTCTTCCATCGTGACGAAAGCCGTCTTCGTCATTGTGTTGCAGGAGATGTGTGGTTGACTTGTTGCTGCTGCGATTTCTTCAGGAGGGGACAATTTGAAAAGTGAGCGAACTAGATAGCGGCGTACGCGACAACTAAGCGTGAGTTGCTCGTTGCTGTTGCTGTAGCAGTCGTCTTTCGCGCAGATGCATCAGCACAAATGTTTAGACTCGAGCATTGAGGCCCTCAATTTGAGGGCTGTCCAGGAAAACGCTTGTGGCGCTGCGTCGCTTACATGTAGGTCCTCTCAGCAAGCAAGCAAGCTTACAGCGCAAGGCTAGGGAAAGTATAGAAGCGTATCCACCAACCGTAAGCGCTCTTCACACGGGATCACCGCCAGAGCGAGATTTGCAAGGCGAGCACGTCAATGTCAGAATGACATAGACATTGAAAATCAGGAGCACTCTACAACCTGTCAAGGTCGCCACGAACCACGAGTCGATGACTTTTGCCCTAAAGAAGAGATCTTCTCCGACTTCTTCGCGCTTGTAGGCTGCAGTGCCCTCGGGTGGCCGTCAGTGCCTTAAGTAAGGCCTTACCACCGATCTTTACAGTGATGGGCATGGGCCCATCATCCCTAAAATGCGAAGCGGCAGCTCAACTGTCGTTATCTGAAGCAAGTGGGGGTGGAGATGTGCCATCTCCTTTGCAGTGGACGGCAACTACATGTAAAAACTTGTGCCGAAGCCCATACCGGTAGCAAATGACGGCGATACGAACCGGAGGTCCTCTCGGTACGTGATTGATACAATAGTACATGTGACCAGAAGTGGTTATAATAAATGTAGCCAGGTCTGCGGAGGTGATCGTTGACGTGTACATGTAGCATTTAGCAACACGCCGTTTACATAGCTTCGTGCAGCAAGACGAGCTCGCGTCACCACGACGCATTGCACCTTGCGGTTGAAATTCAAGCAAATGCAGTTGAACCACCCGTGCCTGCTTTCTCATTGAGCCCAGCCACGCATGAGCTCGTCACCAGCAATTTGTCGATTGTTTCTTCATTATGATCCGATATGGTTGTGTAAACCGGAAGGCCAACGTCCTACTGTCCTCCTGACCACCTCCTACCGCTTCCCAAAGCCCACAGCAACCATTATTTCCGTCTAACTTGAGGTCCAGAGTCGATCGTGGTTTTGAGTAGCAAATGCTAGGTCTTGTTTTACTTGTTAGAGCCCTACCTACAGTTCGAGACTCCTTTGACAATATGATATACTGGTACCACTGCGCTACGCTGTTGGAGCTTAGTTGGTGTTGTTGCGGACGTAGTACGGCTCATTCTGGAACTCCACGTCGCAGTACGGGAAGGCGGTGTCGTCGTCCGAAGGGGAGAAAAGCTCCTTGGCGGCGTGGATCATCACGTAGAAACCAGCACAGCCACACACCAACATCACCAGCATCGAGACGCCCTTGTCGAGCACAGACATCTTACGCCAGAAGATACGCAGGTAGATGAGGAGCGGCATGATCATGCAGTTCACCGTGTGGGCCGTGGAGCCGGTGAAGTCCTCCAGGTCAAGGAACTTGTCTTGCGCAGCGACGGCGATGATAACCAGGACGACGATGACACTCAGACGCAGTGTGATGTAGCGCAACTTGTTCTTGGCACCCTGGTAGGGAGCACGGAGCTGTTCCTCCGTGATCTCCTCAGGACATTCGATTGCAGCGCGAATGTGCGAGATACGGCCCTCCGACTTGTCAAGCAGACTCGAGGCGGACACTTGGCGGTTGGCCAGATCCTGGGGAGATGAGGCTTTCACGTACGAGTATTTTTCCTGCAGCTCCATGTCCTCGTCGAGGTGGGTCTGGTCAGCGTCAGGGTTGAAGCGCACAACGGGGGCGTTAGCGTGCATGCCCAGGATGAGGCGCTCAGCGACGTAGAATGGCGGCATCATCAGCGTCGAAAAGGCCATCGAAATGTGCATCTGCATGAACAGGTAGGCCATCACCACAGCGCCACGGTTGGAGGTGAAGCCAAGTGGAGCCTCACCCATCGGGTTGGCGGTGTCAACGATCGAGTACAGAATGTTACCCGAGAGCTGACATCCACCAGCAGTGTAACCAACAATAGCAACGGCGAAGAAGAAGGCCGAAATGATCAACATAGTCACAAGCACCACGCGCGGCATACGTTGAGGCTGGGAGTGCTCACGCTGTAAGTCAGGGATGACAATTGAGGCACCGTATGCCAAAGCGAGGTTGCCGAAGCACGTGAGTACTTGATGGAGTGACACATCAGGCTTGGGGATCGTGCCGTGGCCACGCATGTTGTACTGCAGCAGCGACACCGCAACAATGTCGGCGATAATGGTGCCCATGCAACCCGCAAAGGCCATACCAGCGCTCTCCTTCAACGTCGGAATGAGGCAGATTGGGGTGACCATGAGAGCCATAAAGATGATCCAGAACGTCTGACTGAACGAGTCAGGGAACAGAACATCGAGCAGCGTACTACCGAGGATCAAGAAGGCAATGGGCACGAGGACGCACACACCCATCTGCGAGACGACGGAGAAGAAACGACCCCACTTGCCCAAAGACCATTCGCCCAAGTCACCGTAGGTCTTGACGGACGACGGCGCCGCCAACATCGCCTTGGACAATTTCATAGCCGCGTACGTGTTGGCAAAGATCATGAAACCCAAAGCGATGGATGCGTAGACGGGTCCAGCGCGAGCGTAGTTGGAAGGCATGGCGAGCGAACCGATGCCGCACACGCAGCAAAAGAGGTTAAACGAAGCCTTGGCGTCATCTACGGTAACCCAGGTAGACTTGGAGTTGAACATCATTGTGGACGACAGGAAGATCGAAGAGAAGTTGTCGTCGAGTTGCTGCTAGAGGTGGCAAATTCCAAAGTGACCGACCTGGAGACGCGCGCTGAGGACGGAGCCTCGGCTCCGACTCTGTGGGGCGACTTTTGCTGGTGTTGGAGGTGTTTGGATGCCAGGATCGCGACCGTGATTAGACTACCAGGAGATCGAGGCTTTGCACTGGAGAGCGTTGCGTTGCAGTGTAACTTGCCCCTCGCAACAAGCAAGTCAAATGCACAACAACAAGACTAGTGAAAGCATAGTTGCGCATCTCAGCTCCACCACCAATCGTAGCAGGATGTGCCATACAAAAATGGCTTACCACGGAGAGCGAGAGCAGCAAATCTGAATGCATATCCAACATGTCGCCCGACATAGATGCTGACATCACAAAAATAAACGTCTCGTGGTCTTCAAGAGCTGCGAAAGGACCTTGGTCGCACCAGTGTTGGCGCCATAGCGGAGTTCTTCCGACAACTACTAGGCACCTCCGATACGTCTGCCAGTCTCGACGGCAGCGTAAAGTTCGCATATCGAGCACCGAGATCCTGCTTGGCCTCGTCGCATTTGAACAGTTGTCGTCGACAGGTGCCCATCATCTTCAGACAAGAGCATCCCCTGGGAGATGCTCCAAGAGTAACTCATTACGACTAAGTGCGACTAATTAATGCGCATCGGCTCAAGATCTCACGAGTTCCTTATAATGGCACGCAACCGGGAGAAGTCAACAGCTCATGCATGGGAGAAGACCACAACGACGTTTGACGGATTACTTCACGAGTTTCGGCGGTCGGTTCCTGCGTTTAGCAAGCGGACATGCTGTTGTTGGAATAAGTCCTGTCTAGGCCAAATCTGCAGACTGGCGAGAACTTCGGGCTCATTTCTAACAGCGTTACAACCTTGAACTCCGCAGCGACAGGCTAATAACTGTGTGACGCGTAAAGCAAACCATCGTCCACTGCGACTTGCAGTCGCAGTGCGAGTCCTCGCTTCAACAATCCTGTTGCTCCTCGTCGTGCTTCAGATCATCTTCTGCAACTGTACGAGTCGTCACTGACAGTGCGCGGCAGTTCTCTCGTCTGCAAGCCGGGCTTCCGGTGGCCTCTGCTCAATGCTCTTGCTGCCTGCTGAAGCAGATTAATCTGCGCAAGACATGTACAGGAAACAACTCCGATCTCTTCGAAAAGGGACATCAGCATCAACAGCAAGGTTCACCTGCTGCCATGCATCTGCGTCTCTCATCGGCCCAAAGGAATCATAGTGCTGGCGGAGCTCCTCGATCAAGGTTGCGGTCGACAACCTTGACGCTCGGGCATCTGCAGTACCTGCGACGTGATAGAAGGAGGATCATGCTATAATATAGAGACCGCGGCAAACGAAAAATGCTAATGAACCTAAGACGTTTTACGATTAGAGCACACCGTTGTAACGAGGAGCGTCTCCTCTTTCCTGTGGTGTCTTCAGACCTGCAAGAAGTTGAAAACTGGTCAAGTAGCGGTCGTCTGAATAAAACTGTCGCCGTCAAAATCGAACTTTAATTTTTTGTGTGGATATCCTGGACCAGTTTTTCATTCTGAATCGAATTCCGGTAGGCCTATTCCCGTCTCCTTCATATTATAATTTGGGTGCTTGTGTCGAATCTCCAGGGGTATAATTTGGCCAAAATTCCTATTTTTGTGAATTCCACGGTAGGATCATTCCAAATTCCTGCCAATATTATCACTTGCATTCCTCCTACGTTTCCTTTCTCGGTCGCTTGCGAGGGTGTTTCCCTTATTTGGCCTGTGCTGCAGCATTCCCGGGTAAGTTTGGAGTTGTCGTTGTTCTCTCCCGATTCGCCGTGTCCTGGCTCAGAGGTTGTATCTTTGGCCTCAGCTGGAGTGCCGGCTTCTTTCTTCTTACGTGCAGCGGCTTTACGTCGCGCCTATTTAGCCTCGTTTGCGAGCTTCTCTTCTTCGTCAGTCGGGGCTACGTAGATTGGGTCTCTAGTATACTCCTTCGGGACGTAGTGGCGCGCCTTGTTGTGAATTTGTTGCTTTTTTCAAAGTTTGGCAGTGGTGGCTAAAGGTTTTCAAGATGGCTCACGAAGAGTCCTCTCAGGTTCGTAGGGTCTGTAGGAATGCCGTCATAAGAACGACGTAGATCTCGCTGCACTGCATCGCTAGCAGAGTCCTCGCGACAGGATACCACGCCAGGGTTCTGAGCAGACACTCCAAACAGTTGAAAGGTCTGAAGGCTCTTCAGATCTTTGTGCGCTTCTTGAGCAATCGTGCGGAACACCTTCATGACCGCGTTATCGTTTGGGACGTGCACTAATGCCGAGTTGGAAGAGGCGTTGACCACCTCCTGCAGGTCCACACGTCTTCTCTCGCGAACTTCTTCCTGATGTGGCCGAAGCCACGATCTACAGCGTTCTTTGTATGGCTCTTCACGAAACAATACAAATCGATCGACTCCAGATCACCCAGTTGGTTCAGGCTCAGCAGCATCTAGATAACAAAGTTATTCTTGTTTTGACCCCCCACAGTTGTCTGCGTTTATCGTCAGCTTGCGGTGTCCGTTGGCAATGATAATTCTGTGGGTGAAATGGTACAGCAAAATGTTGACTTCATCGGTCCCCTTGCCGTCCACAGACTCCTCGTAGACGTAGTTGTATAGGATGCCTTTGTTCGCGTAATAAATACCGAACACGTATACGTTGAGGAGAGCGAGGAAGTACCATTGTGAGGGGGCCGATGTCACATTAGGAAGTGCATGGTTTTGACTAAAGTCCATCGCAATCACCGCGTGCTCATCGGAGGCAGCTTCCAGGTCGTTCTTGTACTCCGTTCTACACAAACAGTGTTCATAACAAAACAAAAAGATCTTAGCATCCACTGGAAATGTCCCCAATAAACCAATTGATCCTTGTGTCCACTTGATCGTACCTCATGGTTTTGGCTGCCGTTGTGTGCACGCCCAGTTCCTCGGTCAGTTCTGGAGTGAGACCAGACTTCATGTGAGAGAACAGAATATAACACACGTCGCACATATTGCTCCGAGCGGAGCGGATGCGAATTGTCGAGCAGCTCTTCTGTAGCAGCTTTCGAAACGTAGAAGACCAGGTCTCTGCATAAAGTTGATCCCACGTGTAGTGGCGAGGTATGTGCTGTAAAGGATGTTGTATTATACTACATAATTGAAATTTCTGGTGTTGTATGTTGTGACATCTGCAATAGGACTTTGAGGCTGGGCGAGTTGGGCGATTCCGACGGGTCATTCGTGGATGGTGATGACGTTGAGCCACCGACGCACCAAACGACTCTTCCGTCAGTGGTGCTGGAGACGTTGTGCGATCGGCGCAACCGAACGATGTGGGCACTGGAATGAACTCGGGTATGGAGGGGGACAGCTCAGTCTCTGATAGCTGGTACTTCGAAACGCACGATGACGATGGTGATGCGAGCGAGGAGCAACTAACGGCAGAGGAGAACTACGACGAAGATCAGGACGACGAAGCCGGTAATGTGGAGAGCTGCAATAGCGCCACGAATGGAGCGGCGATCGCTGCTCGCCAGAAGAAGGCTGCGTACAGGCGGCTAGCCACAAATCGGTTGAACGATTCTGTGGACAAGCTGCCTCGAGATTGGCAAGTGACGGTGGACAGCTGGAGCAAGATGACCAGTGACGAAACGGCGGTGTTCACTCAAGACCCAAAATCTCTCAAAGCCATGCGTTCCCGATGGAATCTTGGTACGTGGTTATTTTACATGTTGTATATATACAACATGTTTGACGATGTTCATGGTGTATATGACAACAATAGATCAAGAAACTTTTCCACGAGACAGTGACTACCCCGGGCTTTAGAGTGGCGAGTACGGTCCTACGCACGAGGTGATGGATAAATCCGAGTCGCCGCTGGATTGTTATTCTTTTTCATGCCCAGATCATTGTGGATCCAAATCACTTACGAGAGCAATCGATGCTACAATCAGCATGTGAACGACCGTGTGGGTAGCATGTACCAGAAGCAGCGTGATAGCGGCAATGAGGTAACCCGAGAAGAAGTTATGGATGCCGAAACGGAGAAACACCAGAAGAGCAAGGGTCACGAAATTGTGCGCCGCATCGGCTTACCGATTGCACGTATGCTTTGCCCTCACTCATGACGTTTCGCGGATCATTGGACAACATCATCTGGTGGTGTCATCCGTGCAGGAACTTTTGGCCGGTTTATGTTTAAAGCGGGATTTGGACGGACCATGCAGAACTTACACTTTTCAAACAACTCTGACAGTCGCGCTGGAGAGGACAGCGCTTGAAAGTTTAGTCCAGTGGCCGAGAAGCTCCACCGCAAGCAATAAGCCGTGTCTGCACAGCACGTCATGAACAACTTGGTACCCCACTCGTTGGGTTTGTCTTTTAGGCACTGCCGCGTTAGGTTGTGTCGGCTGCGCGACGGGATGACCGCCTCGTCGAATGCGAGAACAGGAGGTACGTTGTAGCCCGCACGGAAGGCCTCTTACGTGCCTTTCACGAGAAGCCTTGCGAGTCCATGTCTGGGTTCGCAAGTTTTGTTTTTGGCCAAGTCAAATATATTGTATATTTTACCATGGTGATTAACACACATGTTGTATATACTACTTCCTAGACTTGAAGTCAACTGCGCTACCGACCAACGCGCAAGCGAGCTGGGTGGTGACTCTCCGACAAAGTTCTCAGCAGATCCAAACCCCGGTCCAGCAGCAATAGTGAGAAACCTGCACGGAGTTCTCCCACCTCCAGAACCCAGTGTGTTCCACAGCGTAGTGACGGATCGCTACTACACTTCCGCGCAGCTCGCAATGCAGCTGCTGAGCCGCAGCATTTACCGTGTTGGCGCCATTCAGGATAACAGAGCTGGGTATCCAAAGGGGGTAACAGCAAGTAACGCAACGCGCCCGCGAGAAGTTCCACGAGAAACCACGAATATGGCAGTGGCGAAGGGAGTGTCGTAGCTGACAGCAATGCTTTGGTGGGACCGAAAGCCAGTCTAAATCCTCGCTACCGGTGGCAGCAGAGCGATGAAGACTTGCGGTAAAGCTCGAGCTTGCAGCGTAGCGTTTCTCAGGTGCTAACTACTTGTGTTTTGTTTGTGAAGCCAAATATATGCACGGAGAGACGTTTACCGAGAGGGAAGAGAGTAATCATCCCGTGCCCATCCATGATGCGCGATTACCAGCGCTGGATGGGCGGGGTCGACATACACGACCGCTTCGCTTCCAGAGATATTCAATCCAGCTTGCGGTCGTCTTTCCAAATATTATTAGACCATCTTCCTCGGTCTCGTAGATATGGCGATCACGAACGTCTTTGTTGTCTACAGAAAGGACTCTTAAGCGGCGCGGGAGTGATCCAGCTCACCACGCCAAATTCTTGCGCCTTCTGCAAGCGTAGATGCTGACGTCGTCGATGTGGTATGTAGGTCTGGGACTCCAAACCTGACTGGCAATTCTAACTGGTTGTGTTGTGCTGCAGACATTCTCGCCTGGTCAACAAACCCGAGCCGAGAGGCTGAGCACTATCCCCTCTAAGCACAAGCTCACAGTTTTCCCCGATTGGGACCGCTTCGGGGAAAACCAGCAGCACCGCAAGCGGATTTCAAAGACATGCGATGTACTTTTGAGGAGCATACAATTTCCAAGTATAGTCTGTCTTTAACATGCTGTATTTAACAACATGTACGCGCCTTTACGGACCGGCAAAAGTGGTGTGAGTGTTGGGGGGGGCGGTTAAATACCCTATTATATATTTATTTTATCAGGTTTTGTGAGCCCGTCCTAGCCCTCTCAAAGTCGTTTTCGAACTTTTCTATCAATTTGCCGGCTCCTGATCATAGAACGGAAGATTAATTCGGTTTCAAAGATCATGCTTCTCTTCGTTATTTCCCTAATCATCTTTTTTTTATCCGAGATTCGATGCCGTGGCGTGAGACTCGCTATTCGCGTATTTCAATTCAAAACTAAAAATTACTTACACGGGGTTCATCTGTACGTGTCTGAGATAGCAAGTACCGTAAGGTATGCTGCTACACAGCCGACATCGGATTAATTGTGCGTGGCGTGCACCTCTCTCTTATTTATAATTGGATGGTGGTTAACGACAGATTTTGATCGTAAGTTACACGAGACCAAAAATGCCTAGGTCAACATTCGCACACATAAAGGTGATCTGTTTGCTTCTATCTATCAACTAGTAAACCTTCAGTCGCGTCGAGACAATTGGGCGCAATTCCATTGAAGAGGTCAAAGAATCGAACTTTGCAGGTTACCTGCGGCGCCAACCTGGTGAGCGGCGTGCTAAGCGACAAGAGGAATAAATACAACGGCGTGTTGTCAGAGGGTAAAATGAGTATGCCACCACATCTATCAATTTGTACGTTAAAATAGTAACCTACCAACATAACTATCATGGAGTTATTCGACGTCAAGATATAATGCATTATACTGAGATAGCAAATATCGTTAGGTATGCTGTTATGCAGCCGGCACAGGAATAATTTGCGGTGAGGGAGGCGTCCGTCGCTTAAGTTAATTAGTCTTAGAGAGACAAAAGTACTTCGCTGTTCCGCATTAGTCCTAAACGATATGATACAGTGATATACCTGCCACATACGGTTCTATACCTGTCGTCCAAGTCCGTATCTATCAGCGGCTAAGTCAGCTGGGTAGTGCATTCCATCACTCCGTCATCTTCTTCCTCCGCGCTGCATCACCGAGCCGTTTTTTCTGAAAGAAAACGTCCGGCACGGGACGACGAATTCGTCCGAATCCTGAACTCGCACAACAACGACGCATTACGGGTACGCTTTGTTACCTAGCTCTATTCGCATTCGGTGTTGGTATTTTGACGCTTACTGGTTGATTTGCTGTGAGCGACAGACCAACACTCGGGATCTTGACGAGCTGGGAGGGAAGACATTCGACTTCTTTTTAGCTGATCGGTACGTTCACTGTCGAGGCAGTCGAGTAGTTGGTCTACGCTGTAGACTCTACAGCTAACGTCCTTTTCATTCGTGCCACTGTGCTCCAGAAAATGCTCGGGACCTACGCTGAGTGCTTCTCGGTGTCTGGTGAATGATTCGCGTGGAGTCGTGGAAGGTTTCGCGCAGCGGACGAACATGTCCATTGTTAGATTCTTCATTGATGTAAGGGAGTTTGTCAGGCAGTAGGAATTCATAGCAAGCGTGCCTGGAACTGTCTCCCGTCCATAATGAGAGCACCGACCATACCGCCAAAGATCCAGGCCCTGAAGGCGATAGTTCGGTGCGCTTTGCTGAGTCCGGGGGACGCCGCTGTGCCGGATCTGCCGCTAGCACTTCTATCCTGCTTTGCGTAAGATTTTGTCCGTTGCCGTTGGTTGTACACTTTGTGAGATCCGGAAAAGATAATTTCTGCTCTGACTTCCGTCTGCTTCCAGCATTAATACGCCCGCCCGAAACGCAGCAGTTTTATTCTGCACTAATAACTTGGGTTTAATGTCAAGTCAGCATAAACAATAAATTCCATGGCATCCTGATGCATGGTCGGACTGGTCGACGACTTTGTTCATAGCGTAGAATGTGCATCCCCCGCGTTTTTCGAGTACCCAATGTTCAAAGAAGCCCTAAACGAAGCGAGCCAGATCGACATGCACGGGGTGCCGCGGTAATTCGGAGTGTAGGCGAACGAAGCTTGTAGTCGATGTGAGTAGAAGAAAGTAGATTTGAAAGTGATTGATTTTGAATCAGGCTCATCTGTCTCGATAGAACTCACTCTTCTCCGGTTTCCTAATAACAACCTCACGAAGTTTCAGCCTCTATATCCTTCATGGGGATTTGGGCATACAGAAAGTATACCGATATACGGTTGCATATCTCACGCTAGAGGCAACTTCAACTTACCCTTCCCTCAGCCAATCAGACTCGCCGAATCTTGGGGATCAACCAATCGGATCGCAGTATTTCCACCAGGTTCAACAACACCACAGCGGCACGCCAGTGTTGGCGTCGCAACAACCAGACTGCGAAGTGTACAATCGCAACAGCGGTTTAAGTGAGAAAGGTGTTCGTTGGAGCTCGACTCAACTGCTGAGTTCTGAGCACTACCTGTTACCCGATAGAGAAGAAAAATCACGACGGGTCTCTTGAAATGGTATGGTTAAGCACCATTTCCTGCTGCTCTACGGAACTTCATGGGGGCAAAGCAGTTCATTCGCAGGTTAGGAGCCAGTGCCTTGATAAGTCGTAGACTTGTTGAGGCGGCCCCATAATAGGAAGTAGATGTGGCGACTTCCAGCGAATGAAAATCTTGTGCTTGAGAACTCAAACCGCGAAAGCTGGACGGTGAGTAGTAAGTAGTAGACGCGCGCAGACCAGGTGGAGAGCTGTAAGAATTGAATCCGATCCAGATGAAATCTTGAGTTGTGGAGTTGGTAGTCAAGCAACCGGACGAAACCTTGAGTTGATCCAGACGAAACCTTGAGTTGTGGAGTTGGTAGCCAAGCAATAATTCTAATCCGAGTTGACCCGGACGACATCTTGCAAGCAATCGTTTCAATCCAGACGAAATCATGAGTTGATCCATACGAAACGTTGGTCCAGACGAAATCGCGAGTTAATCCATACGAAACTTGAGTTGGTACAGATGAAATCTCGAGTTGTGGATTTGGTAACCAAGCCGTGATTCCAATCCAGACGAAATCTTGAGCTGATCCAGAAATCTTGGGTTGTGGAGTTGATTCCTAGCCACGTGACTCGGATACGGCGACCTGGACTGCTGGCCTTGTCGAACACCGTCGTTGGCTCCGCCTTGGGTATAGTCGCTTCCGTGTAGTTGTGAGCCATCTTGGATGCTTCTTTGTTTCTTTTTCTTGATGCACTCGACTCGACTGTCGATCGAATACGGCGTCCTGGACGCCACCAACTGTGTTTGATGGGACTGGACTTGGACAAGAATCCCGTACATGCCAAATGTTACTTACAACTACAGAACCGCGTGGTTACTACTTGCACCCGGTGACGTTCACCGGGGTGTTCGTAGATGGCCTGTTGTAGCCAAAGCCGCGTTGTGCGTTGTGCACGCGTGTACAGTGGTGACCGTGGCGAACAGACCCCCTTTGACATAGCCTCGTTGGTTTTGTCGTCACTGCTACCAGAGAGTCCGCTCTGGTTGCTGTCATCGCCACAGATAATGTTGTCGCTAGCACCCTGACAGTGTCGACCGACACACGTGGTTACGTCCACATGCGACCGGCTTGTTTCACGTCGTCAGTGTCTAGGAGTTCTCACGGATGCATGACGTCGTACCTGCTGGAGAGGAACTCAGTGGAATGGTAAGTCGTCTCACTGACGGAGCTGTTGACGGTCGCGTCGATCAGCTCGAGGTCGTGGGTGGTGCCGTCCTGATCAATAGAGATCTTGCCGTTTAAGCTGACGTTGCTTCTGTTCACGACTGGCGAACTAAGTGGTGACACCGAGCACTACCATACCTGGACGCTTGATGTTGCAAATGACGGCAGTATTGCATTACAACCTCATCGTAGAGGAGGCGATGCAGCGAAGAAGATGAAGTATTGCTGGGATATCTTGTGAGACCGCGGCAATAGACTGTCGAGATCCGCTCCCTACAGGAAGTTCATTCGCTGGTTAGGAGCCGTAGTGCCTCGGAAGGTCGTAGAGGCTTCGTGGCGGCCACAGTAGGAAGGAGGTAGGAATTGCTCTCTCCCCATCGAATGATCCCGCGTGCTTCAGCCGTGCTTTTACAGCGGGAGCGTGCGTGGCCCCATGAAGATTGTGTAGGAAAGGAGGGACTGTGAGATGCCTGACGTTGCAGACCGCAGGGATGCGAAAGCTCTTCGATCTGTTTCCTGAAATCATGATGGTGGATTCAACGCACAAAACAAACAACCTCAAGTATAAGGTCTTCGGTTTCATGGTTCACGACTCGTTTGGGGCGGGTCAATTTGTACAGCACGCCTTCATAGATGCAGAAACAATGGAGAATATGACCAATGCCGTCTCTACTTTTAAGAAGAACAATGCCAAGTGGAAGGATATTGAAGATATGTTGCAGTGAGATACTCGTATTGTTGTTTTTGTTCCTAACTAATAGTGTGAACCGTACAGGTTGATAAGGATTTGAAAGAAATTGAAGTGCTCGAAGAAGAATTTCCTCAAGCCCGAGTTTTACTTTGTATTTTTCACGTCTTAATTAAAGTGGTTTAAGACTATCAAAGGTGTGTGCTATACACTTCTGTTTCAATTATCTATTCACATTCGTCGCTAATTACTTGTGTTGGTGAAAATGCCTTGATGTATGTTGCTTTCGATATTAGGTGATAAAAACTACGGCCTTAATCAGCAACTACAAATGGAATTGCTAATGGCGGTTCAAGACATGGTGTACGCAAAATCTGAAACAGAATACGAAGTAGCTCGAGATGGGATTCTTACGAAGATCCGTCTTATTCCAAGACACGAGTGGCCAAAACGAGATTCGGCATCTAAACGAAAGTCTGATCTGCGGAAAATATGTCTTCAAAATCTAAGAAAGCAAAACTGATTGCCGACGATTTGATGACGCCACAAAACCAAATATCTACGATTAATGAATCTAGTAACTATGCTTTGAAAAGCATGGAGATGGACTCCACTGAATGCATGACTCAACTATCAGTGATGGAAAAATGGATTGTTCGTGGATCAGAACCTAAAACGTAGTTGCACGTGTTATATACTGTTGCAGCAGCATCTCACTTCAATAGATTGCTCTCTCAGTCACCTCCACTACGCTACCCAGCGCTCACTCCAGCTTATCATACCTTTTCTAGACATTGTGGACTTGATGGTAGAAGAGCTAACATCATGCTGCTCGTCCTGATCCAAGGGTGAGCACACCACACGCTCTATTATACATGGTATAATTACAGTTAACTTGCTTACTCGTAGTAGTACAATACTACGTGTGCACTATGGTTCAGTGCATCTATCGGCACTGCTCCTGCTATCGCTTTCCTACCGGCACGACACGGATATTATACCAGCGTACTGCCCGCTGGTGCAGTACAGTATGAAAATTTACAGGCTCCACGGACTGGGTGGACATCAAGGAGTCTGAGACTCGATTTGCCGTCGATGTGTATCCATGCCCTCGATTAACCACCTTTTTCAAGTCGTTCTTGATAAGCCTCCGCTGAAACTCGATAATAAGCCCGTCCCGGATCTAAATTACCTGGTTATGGCCTAACGGAAAATCAGACCCCGCTCAGATCGCTCCTTATCTCTGAAATAAGTTTTAGCGAACAAATATAAGGAATACCCAAAAGCTCCGGACCAGAGCGCCACAAGTAGGTGTCTGATTACTATTGGTACGTTAAAAAAGACCAGATATCGTACGATTGAGCTCAAGAATGGGATGATCAACCATACACTTGTGTGAGGCGGCGTTGTAGAATGTTACACTACGTACAAAAATATAATCCAAAGGTTAAAAGGCTAAGCCAAGTTTTATTAGCGATCGGCGTGTCGACGACTCAAAATACACGTGCGATGCAAAATACGTAGCCACGGTTGATCGCCTATGTTGCTCTCATTCCTCAATTCGCCTTCCACCACTCAAGTCCCGAACCGACCAAGTCCTACAAGAACAAATCATGCGCCTCTCACTCGTCTTGCTAGTGGCCATGGCAGCTACCTTCCTCGGCAACAGAATTGCTCTGGTAACTACCACGACCATCAATCAAGCTACGAGTGTTTCGACGGTGGAATCACCGGGTTTAATTCGCTCACTCCAAAATGGTCGTGAGGGTGACGCCAAAACTCGGTTCTTGCGCAGCCACAGGGAAGTGGGCGAAGACAGTGAAGAAGAGGAGGGAAATGAGGAAGAGAGGAAGCAAGGTGCAAACCTTTTCGCCGAGTCGAACCCTAGGAACTACGCCACCATCTAAAACTAGAACGAAGTGTGCGAACTAGCTTTTCGGGGCTTCCTTAAGCAACTAGATGTAGGTCCTTCTGATAAAGTTCCAAATGCAATACAAGACCGGATGCGTGTGAGGCAGCTCGTCTATGACAAGTAGCGCACGGTTGCAGCTATGATCGCGTCGCCTCAGACGATATTTTCGACGACTAACTTACTGTCCTCTCCACAGATGCAATGTGGGACGCAATACATGCCGTTTTCAGCAATTTCATCTTTGCCGACGCGAAGATTTTACTGTCAGTACTAGATTGCTTTTGCAAGGCGCATCGATGGCAAGTTTTATTTTCTCGGACACGCTTACCAACACGAATCTGACGCCACGGAGACTCAGAATTTAGTCGTTGTAGTCCAGCGTTCACCGCCTTCTTTCCAACAAAAGTGATAATTAGGTGCGAGTCATAGCAAATTGTGTGACCACCAAAGTTTGTAGTAATAGGCTCAATATAATAATATATTACTAATACCGTGTTTTACACGGGAACCCCTGGATTTTAATGACATTATAAACGGGTAAGGCGGTGATACAGGGTTTCCTAAGACAAAGTTGCGCTGTGCACGAAGAAGCTCTGAAATTTAGTGAAGTGAATATACAATAGTCGATTATCCTTTTTCACATTAGAGTAGCTCACATTGGTCAAGCGCCCTCAGTCGACTTCAACGCATCTCCTGCGCCTGTTTCGCAGCTGCAGCATCTGCACAGTGCTGCGGAAATTACGGATAGTAATTACGACTGTACGGGCCCCTTTAGCATAACGCACCTAACACATTTGTATCAACCCAGACGGGTATGAGTTTCTATCTTTTCTTCGCGTAACATCCGATTCATTAATGCGCGGACTTAACAGCAGTGCTTCCTAAAACTCTATTAATGTAGAGGCGCATTATGTATTTCCAGCTTTTGAGAAGCCGCATACTAGATGCGATGCTGAGGCTGGGAGGACAGTGACGATCGGTAGCGGCGGGCTTGTTGTGATAGCAGCGCGTCTGGCGGCGAATAGTGGAGATCGCATAATATGTGTGCTAGGCTCTGAAGCCTTCAGTGAATATGGTATTCCTCAATGGTGATGATACAGAATCCGCTCTTATTCAGAATTGCCGATTAGTAGCTGATTGCCGTCGCGTTTGCGATGGCAATCGGCACCGGATGTACAGAAATTGTTATGTTCGGTTACAATGCACTTAGTACTAGTAACGTTAGTAGAAGTACATGTACATGTATAATTTATGGTTTCTTTGTCTCATCAATACTTGAAGTACATGTAGGTTCTGAACCATAGTTTATGGCTTCTTTATCTCGTCAAAATCGATTTTTTTATCAGTCAAGGAAGGATTAGCTTTGTTTATAAGCCTGTGTGGGACACATTTTAAACGACATTCTGAATACCAGATGGCCCTTACCCTATCAATGAAATACTTGCGAGAGTTGATGTTTCCTCTTCACTCCAACCCGCATTCATAGCGCCATTCTGCATTCTACGCTGCACCCACCTCCTTCGCGCGTTCTTCGCAACCACGGCATCTTCACGCGTTCATATCAACGTCTTGTTGCATCCTCCGCTGCCTCAACACACCTCCATGTCACCATCCCAAGCAGACCATGTCCGGAAGACCACGCGTGCTCAAAACTACTCTGAAGGGGACCTCGAAGCTCTCTTGGATGAAATCGCGCGTGTTTTGCCGACAGGACCCAATGAGTGGGCATCTATATACGCCACATATATCAGAGGTCGCAAATCGAGTTTGGCGGGTACCCCAGTCCACCCGTACTAGCTTTACGTTTGGAACGGGTACCCGTACCCGTTCCGTAATTCCTGGAGTTCATGTTCGGGTACGGACATTGTAGTGATGGCGGAAACAAGAACAATGTATTAATCGAATTTATGAAGTTCAGGCGATTGCTGTGTTTGTGTTAGAGTAAATCGGTATTTGAACGCACAATGAGTACATCATCCAAAACCGAAGGGCTGATCGAGCTCCGTGCCTTCGACACAGTTGAACCAGCACTTGAAAAATTGCTTTCAGACATCACACTAGAAGCTGGGATGCACAGAATTGAGCGGGCAACAGAAGCTAACGTTGGGTAAGTAGCTTTACCCGTGCTGCGCCACCACTGCAACAAATCTAACTCCGCTTTTTCCGACTTTTCCATCTTCAACGACCAGTATTCATTCAGTTCACGCTGTTCGGGGCTGATACTAATGTGGTGATCGTCATCATCACTTTCATCGGACGAATACAGGGTCTCGGTGTTCGGTGCAATTGATCTGGTCGCCGTGTTTGATGTTTTTTGTCTTTTTTGAGCCGAGCCGCTCGTATTTGGTACCTGCTGTTTCCTGGATTGTGCTTCGCGGGTAAGAAGCAAGAGTAGTTCATCCTTGGCATCTTTGATGCTTTGCGCAGGCGCGCTAAAACGATGAAGATGGTTCTTTTGACGGGGATCGAGTAGAGCAGCAATAATGTGATACTTACACAGCGGCCATTTTGGGAGCGAGTGCTGCTTCAACAAAGGTCGTTCTTCGAGATCTTCGCTATGTATAATTAGCCACTTAAGCTCGGGTACCCGTGTCCGCCATTGCAGGTGATCGACTTCGGGTACCCGTACCCGTCCGTTTGCCATATTTGAGACGACGTTCACTCTTGATTCCGCACTCGCCTGAAGCCATGGCCGACGCCGGTGGTGACAGCACGGTGCTACTACTTACACTAGCACTGGCTGCTGACGGCATCGAATGGGAAAGGAAGCGCCAACGCGGGCAGAACTACCTGATGAGAGCCGATCTACACCCCGAACCGCGCTACGGAACGGCGTGGGAAGCCATTTACACAGCTAGGAATGATATGACGTTTATCAACACGACGGGATTTGACGTCAGCTCCCTTCACTTCCAACTGGAACACTTTAAACCAAGGTTCCGTATTGCGTACCGCATTGTTCAAACATATTCGTTAACCCGTGGATTCATACAGATGGAATTCCTCACCAAAACCATGATCCGACATTGATGGCAAAGGTGAACCAAGACCGGATCGACGTTCTCTTTCTCCAACTGCAGCGCTCGCTCTGGTTCTCCATTTCCTTGGTTCAAGAATGGCTGAGCACTCGCTTCAACAGATGTTTGGGGTGACTCCATCCGTGTGCAGCCGCTATCTAAGTTTCTCGCTGCAAATTCTCTACGAGGTTTTGGAGACGATGCCAGAGGCAACTATCCGCTGGCCAGATAACGAGTCCGACTTTGTGGATTACGCAGGGATGATCAAGCTTCGTCACCCGCTCTTGAAGAAAGGGTTTTGCTTTGTCGATGGGCTTAAAATACCAGTGGCAGCCTCAAATGACAACAATGTTCAGAACTCCTACTACAACGGATGGACTTGCAGTCACTACTGTTCAAGCGTGTTGGCGTTCGCCCCAGATGGATCACTCCTTTTTGCAGTGTGAACGCACCCAGAAGCTGGCATTATGCTGCAATCGCTCGCTATCTATACGACAAACTCCTGCGACGCACACCGGATGGATACTACGCCATTGCTGACACGGCTTTTCAGTGTAACGAGGTGCGCATGCATGGTCGAATCAAGACGCCGTTAAAGAAGAACTCAGCTGCTCCTCGTCTTCTCCAACAGAGAGGCAGAATGCGAGAGTACCGACTGCTGGTGAAATTCAACACTCAGCTTGTGTCAGCTCACCAAGCAGCTGAGTGGGGAATGCGTACACTTCGAGGTGCCTTTCCGCGTCTCAAAATGCCATTACCTGCTGATGACCACAGATACCGGAGAATCCTTCTAACAACATGCATGCGTTTGCATAAACTCCGTACTCGACGTGTCGGGATTAACCAAATTCGGACCGTGTACCAGAAGATCTGGCGCGGTGACGACCCTACTAGTGTTATGATCTACGAAGAATTTGCTAGCATGATGTTTCGAGATATCGAAAGCAGTGGTCCGCGTCAACCAGGCAATCATTAACGAAAGTGTTGCAGCTTAAGTGTGCTAAATGGAATTCCACTACCTACTTTGTTCAATCCGGTTTTCTCGAGCGGACGCACGATATTGTCGAGATTGTTGCCGTGGAAAGAGCTGACTTGTTGTGTGCTATGGTCTGCACGTGGGGTTGTACACAGCGTAATTTACGCTGTATCACGCGCATCGTTTCTCGTATTTGTACGAGAAGCAACAAGCTCCGAGTGAAGTCACTTGTACTGGTTCTCCAGCGGCCTGCTCTTTTCGCGCTCTGCTTCCAATTTATCTTTTAGTTGTTCGCATTTACCTATCCAGTGTTTCACCTTTTCCTCAAACTTATCAATTGCTTTGCTTAGTGTTTGCTGCCACCTTCAACGTATCCACATGCATCTGGAGGTATTTTACGGACGCACTTATTTCACGGGCACGTTCTTGACTTTCCAGCTCACCCATTACAGCACCTGCCAAGATTTTTGGCTTTGCACGGCGCTTTGTCGAGCCATTGCTTTTGTGTACGCCGGCCGAAGCATTAGCACTGCCAATTTCACCAGGGCGAGTGCGTTTTTGCGTCGTTCTAGCTGACTGCGCGCCCACCGCACGAGGTCCTGTGGACGTCGGTTGCTGGCTAAACGTGGTTCCTGCATTGAGTTGATGTGGTGGTAAATCATGCTGCCGCGATGCTGGTGCCAGAATAGTCGACTGTGATCCACGGTTTGAAGGTTTAGGGCGCTGTCGCGACGTGCCTTCATGCGTCCGTTGTGGCTCCGTCTGATGGTGTTGCTTAGTCTGCTGGCGTCGCTGACGGGCGGTTTTGGCGCTCCGGATACGACGTTAGTGGTTGGCTGCAACTATTGCGATTGGATCGTTCGCGCTGAATGGTAGCAACCCGCGGCGCTGGCGTTAGATCTAGTCCAACATGTTTATTTTGTTGGTGTCCTTGGTCAGGGTTCTGGAGCGGGCATACTGGTGCGGTAGTATGAACTTGCAAACCTTGGCCTGAGTCTGCGCGTTGCACAGGAAACACTTGAGATATACCGTGGCGGATCGGATTCGGACTGATGCCATTGTCGCTCTGAAGCAAATTTTGCATCGTAAAACGAGAAATGTCGGGTAAAGAAGTACCCGCAGACTGGGGCTGCATTCGTGTGACATCTTTAATACCAGCTAGAACGGTAACAGCACTCGAAACCGGGGATGCCTGATTTTGTGATATCTCCCACCGCGAATTCATTTCAGCGCCCATTGATTCTGAGTCATCCCTCTGCGAAAGTGAAAAGGTTTTGAATTGCTTCGATTTGGCTGTCTCCGTTTGCGGATGCGACCTCACATTTCCAGAAGGTGGGCACGAATCAGCAGTTAACGAGCACTCTTTCACGTCATATGGGGAGTCTGTGGTCTCTTGTGCTGTAAAATGCGAAAGCGATAGTGTGTATTGGAATGCAGCTTCGTGGGGCTCCTACTTGTTGGTTTTCTACTGCGACTACTAGCATGGCGACTCCTGCCACGGGTCGCCATGCATCTCAAGTCTGAAACTACTCCACAGAGTCGTTGCCATCATTGTCGCCCATGAGATCTTGTTTAGCGTCTCCCTCACCACCGTTCTCACCAGCGTCCAAGTTGCCACCGTGCTCCACTCGCTCTTGAATATCGCTCTGGATCTGGCGTGCTCTGCGTACGTTTGCCGGGCAAGTGGCATCCCCACTGGACTCGGCTTCAAACAATTTAGCAGTGACAGGATTTTTTTTCTTGATCGCTACGACGTCACGCGGAGCACGATTATGTTCTGATGCGTAATCTTCATATATGTCAGAGCTCGCAACGGGTATCCGTTAGCGGGTACCCGTCCAGCCATACCCGTCTGACCCGGCTGCGGGTTTCCGTCAGCAACTCAAAATCTGTGACAGTGCCCTAAATTTAAGTTTAGGTGCCCCAATTCGGCTGCGGGAATCCGTCCAATGTATTTCGTTTCACAAATGGATCACCACTACGTATTTCCTATTTCTTGACACTTGATACCATTACAGATACCACTCAGCCTTTTGAACAGTACCACGGTAAGTTCATAGAGGGTATGTAACGTGTGAAAGAAATGCGATATAAAGGTCAATAGTAATTTCGAGTTAAATATGAGATGACCTTTTTAGCTGATACAACCAGTCGGTTGGTTCTGAAAGGGTATTGGTTGTTCATGTGTTCAAAAGGATGAGAGGTATCCGTATGTATTTCATCATTACATGCCGAAATTTTCGGCTCCCTACATATAAATAGTATTTTTTTAGGAAGCACTGCTTAACAGGGAGGGAGACAACACAGTCAACATTTTCGAACTTAATCCAATCAAAGCGGGTATAAATTCCTACAGTAACTACTGTATGGTTTCGGGGCTTGAAATTTGTACGCCCCCCCCTTAAACTTGTTTCCGTTAATAGGATCTAAATTATCAGGTTATGGCCTAGCAGAAAATCAGACCCCTCGGATCGCTCCTTAGCTCTCAAATAAATTTCAGAGAACATATGATTTTTGTCAGTTTGTTATTGTCCAAAAAGTTCTTTAACCCCAGTCACGACTTTTGGTAGGACAAATGCTAGGACAAAATCACATTATACTCGATTTTACTATAGTGTATCAGTATTTTTGTCCTAGCCAGGCGTTTTCGCCTGGCTAGGACAAAAAATCTCAGCAAGTATACAAAATCCAAGATATTTAGTTTTTGTCCTTCCGTTTGTCCTACCAAAAGTCGTGACTGGGGTTAACCATTAGGATGTTACGATTGTACACTTCGCAGTCTGGTTGTTGCAATTGACATTGCTGGCGTGCCGCTGTGGAATTGTTGCTGTTGGAACACATTATTGCGAACCTAGTGCGGACCTAGTGGTATTGCTGGGATCTGATTGGTTAATCCCAAAGCTACTGCGATTCTGATTGGCTGAGAGAAGGTCAAGTTGAAGTTGCCCATTAGCATGAGATCTGTCACTGGATATCGGTCGCACCCCCGAGTCTCCCAGAAGGAGATAGGACATAAGACTTTGTGAGATTGTTAAGAGGACACAGGAGAGTAATTTTGATAAAGCAGATAAGCCTCATTCAATCTCAATCATTTTCAAATCTACTTCCTTCTACTCACATCGACTTCAAGCTTCGTTCTCCTACACTCCGAATTAAGGAAGGGTCACATTTTCACTTCAGTGCCATTCGAAGTTGGAACAACCATGATTTGAAAAAAACCGTATCTAATATTTATATCAATTTGTTTTGCAAAAATCTCAAACTGATCATTCCAGCGTTACGTCATCACTGATGGCGTAACGGTTTTACTTCAAGTATTACTTTTTTTTTCAAATCATTGAAGTGCACCAGCGGTCCATGATCTTCCAACTATGAATGCCATTGAAGTGAGGAAGTTACCACTTTCAAATGGTTAGATATTTTTTTTTACCATAACATACCGATAAAAAACATAAGTATTAAGTTTTTTAGAAACCCCAATCATACAAACCAACCTATATTCATCAGCGACACTGTTGCCGAACAGCAACAGTAGTATTCCGAGCGAACTCCGCTTCACCCCCTCTCCTATAAACCTAAACCGTTCCCCCAATACTAAAACCAAGCGATCACTATTGGCGATCAGCAAGAGTGTCACTGTTGCTGGCGTGATGTGGCTACACGAACACGTAATACATTACATCTGATGCAATAGGGGGGGGGGTCAGAATTAAGAAATGATACGAAAAATATCACATCCTTAGCGCCGCCAAAATGGCCAGACGTCGCAAAAAAAATAGCACCCCGGTCAGCTATGAGCTAGATGGTAATTTTCTTATTTGGTGAAGTTATTGTGCGTTCTACTTGAAGCGGCCGGTTGACTGAACCCATCCGGCCAAACCGGCCCCAAATCGATCTACACATGGAAACTAATGAACCATAAAGTGTGAGAGTGCTTGAGGACTCAGTTACCTTGCGGCCAAGGTAACAAATGTGCGAAAAGCACGAAGGTGCCGCCAACCACACCAGGGCGATCACGTCGTGAACGCAGCCATTCTCGTGTCTCTCCGTACCTTGCACCGCTTACTCAGCGTCCGAGGACGGTCCTCTGTCAACCAACTTGCCGCTGCCGCTATCCGTCCGGGGAAGACCCGTGTCAACCTCCCCATACCATGCTTCCCACGGATTTCCAAGTTCAGGCAGACTCAAGGTTCATCACGAGCTGCTGGGTGCTGGCTCGGTGAAGTTTCGACGTCTGTACAGTACTGTCGCTGCGAAGAAAAACAAATGGTGCTTAGCTGACTTTCTTGGTGTTTCCTATCGCTGCCTACCCTCTCTACGTTCTTCGACGAAGTCTCCAACGAGTTACAACCACTTCTTGGATTAAGTATTTTGTTGAATGATATATCCCGACTATACCGACAACTGACGCAGATATTCCATCGTGTGATGTCACACCCAGAAGCTTGAGGAATACGGGTGGTAGGTCGTGACAACACGCCACCTACATGTGGAATAGTAGGAGAAAAAGGATCTCGGTTTTTCCGTGTCTTCGATCACAGGATTGGAACAAATTACTGCGAGCGGTGAACTCACTACGACCGCAACCGATTTAAGTGCTAGGATGCCCGACAAATCCGATTCGTTCTACCCTATTGAAGATATCAGGGCTTCGGCTATGCCCGTGACGCTGACTCTTCTTAGGCGACCTTGTCATGGGTTCACGGCTTTATTTTTTAAATTCGTTGAACCCTACAACCCATCAATGTGTTCGGGGGTCGTGCGTGGCGATCGAGTCGCTAGAGCACAGCTTCTTCTCCTGTCCAGCTTTATCCAACATGTGGGAGACATTATTGCAACAGGTTGAAGCCATCTTCGGTGGCGACAGGCATTGGTGACGAGCGGCTACGCGACAGGTTAGACGTCGTTGGTGAACGGCGGCTGCCTAAGCAGCACGTGGGTGGATCTGAGGGCGCTGTGGCTGCGAGCAGTCGCAGTGTACGAGTTGTGTGTGGACTTGAGGACCGCACGATTGCGATCTTCGAGGCGAGAAGTCGCGCTGGGGTGCAGCACGACGAAGTGAGCGGCTGTGAGTGGACGACGCGGCATTGGTGGCTGGCAAGCGACGGTGAGCGAAGATCTCGAGCGGTGGCTGCGATCGAAGAGAGTAGTCGTCAGTCAGCAACTGGCCAAGTGGAGCGCAAGTCGAGTACTACCAGCGGTGCAGTCGTGACCCAGTGTTGCGGCAGTCTACGAACAGCGAGGGACGGTCTACGGTCGGCGCGGTCAAGTGCCAGTCGAGCGTTGAGGACCAAGGAGTGAGGAGCGACGGACGAGTGACGTAGTGGTCGAGTGGGTTTGGAAGTCTCTGTGAAAGCGGGGTCTTTGAGGTGCTTCGTGTAAGCGGAGTATTCGGTTACTGTTCAGCTAGCGAGCTAGCAGAGCGTTTATTGGTTCGGTTAAATAAATAAGACTACGGTCTGGCGGCTGAGGCGGCCTACAGGTGTTGAAGTTTTCGGTCGGTGACAAACAACGGACCTTGGAGTCAAGTCTGCAGCGGGCACGGAAGTGTGAGCGAAGGACTCGTCGGCAGGCAGGCGTAATCAGACCTGTTTCAATTATGGTTACCGTGGAGTAAAGTTTTTGCAACTGAGTTGTACTGGCGATGGCCCAAAGCTACGAGATTTTAACGAGGGATGGCGATCGCAACAAAAGACACTTATGCTATTCTGGCGAGCGCATACTACGATTGTGTTTCATGCTACATGGAGACTGCGGAATGCCATCCTTTTTCACGATACAGCATACAGCTGAGGAACCCAGTGCTCAAAACGTGACAGCTTCTTTTCAACGGCACTGTCAATGGATTTATGACCATTCAGGGGAACTAAGTATTGATGCCAAGGCCGTAGCCTCTGTCCTGGAACGATTGGGTTTTATCCCACCTGTTCCACGGAATTTACTGTTAGCGGGCCACATTTGGATTCCACATCCATAACTACCACTTCAGATTATTCGAAACGGAAGTACAGCGTAGCAGCTAGCAAAGTGATTTATCTTATAACTAGTTAATCAACTGCTGCTTCTTCTTCCCATACCATGCTTCGATTCGGTAGGTGCGTGAGGAGAACTCTCTGCCAGCTAGCTCGCTGCAGCCACTGAGAACGCACACACTCCAGACAAGATAGCAGGCGTCTGGATGTTGCACCCCCAGACCCTGGACAGGGCAACGGTTCCGTTAGCTGGCGATTTCACTCTCATCGCTAGTGAAGATTATCTACCCCACGTTGGCATAGTTTATAGCGATGGTCTAGCGTTTTAAGGGGCAATTGCGAAATCGTTGGTGTATTTGCGGTCGGAGTTGACAATTTTCCATGCGGCGAATCTGACAAGAAGGGTAAAACCTAATTTGCTTAAGGCACTTGGTGCTGTACTAGATCTTCAGGCCACTTTAATCAGGGGTTTTGTGGCCAGCTTCCCGTAGTCTACCTTTTACAAATTTCCAATTTGACATCCTGGATTTTATTTCTGTATTCGATGCAGCAACAATCTTTCGACGTCGTCGCTTAAGTCTTATCACTGGGAGCCACGCATCTTGAGTGTTGTGATGGGCTGCGGTTGCCACCGTTAAGGGTGAGATTGTAACCTGAGTGTTGGTCGATCGACGCCCAGATGAGAGACAGGGCCTGGAACAGACAAGAAGGATTTGCTACCAAGCGAGGTGCTGGTCTCTCGCAGGTTTTTGCATTTGATCTCAGTCTCGAATAGGACATCTAGGTATCAAAAGAGCTTCAGGAGAAGAGAGAGCTGAGTAACTGAGTAGGAATAGGAGGTCGTTGTTTGATTTTACAAGGCTTCTTCTATTAGTTAGCTAGAGAACTCTACTGCGGGCCTGAATCACAACATTGAGTGCTGAAGATCGTGCGGCTACAAGTAGCTGTAAACGATAGTAGGATAGCGAGGATTGCGAGGCTGAGACTCAGTCTCGGATTACCCGGTAAATAGTGAGTATCGTTCTGCATGAGGATGCTCCGGTTGTTGCTGCTCTTACACAAGTTCTCGCATTTCGTCATTCACGATGCCGTCAAATAGCAGGACTTCTTTCCAGCCCGGCGTACTAATAACGTTCACTACTACAATGTCCCGTTTCGTTCCGATGGATACAAGGCCCACCACAACACCGTATACCAAGACTTGGAAGGAGTATCAGAATTTGAAAGCTTAGGCTAAACGTGGATTTTGGATCGCAAAAACTACGTCAATACACGGTTGTCCCACATTGCACGGTGATGAGAAACCTGAGTTTGAAGCGAGATTGTTGCCTGTGGGCAGTCGATTCCAGGTTCTTCAACAGTTCCGTGGGGCTCTTGCTACAGTGTTTCCGAACACGGCTAGTGTGAAGTCTGACTTCTCCATTATTGGGTGGGAGGAGAATGAGCATCGGCGGGCACTGAGTGACTTCTCACTGGAAAGCATTCTTCACCTTCACGCTTAACAGGTCGATGATATTGTATCGACACTTGCCCAGATACAAGAGTGGAGGCGACCGTTGTAGTCATTCCAATACATTATACTCTTTTCACTATACAATACGGAGTCCCTCGGCTTACCTTTTATATGAGGGTCTGTCAACCCTTGATCAGCTTAATATCCGGTTTGCACGGGATTCCCCTTGATTAAAGTGGTCTACCGATCTTCAGGGTCCTTAGCAAAGGTCTAAAAATGGTTGCCGATGTACATAGCGCCCACTCGAATCGCAAGAATGATACTCCCCTCTCCGCTATGCTAGTAGTGATGTGCGGTTTTGAGAGCAGGGTAGTCCCTCCACTGGTGTCCTTAATTATTTATCCAGTTGATACTTAGATATGCAGATACGTAGGTACGTAGATACGAAGAACACGGCTTACATGGCGTCGCGACAGCAAAATATATGCCCGAATAGGGGGAGTGGCTGTTGCGACGATCAAGCTCGCCAAGATATTTTGATTTGTTGATTCGTTGATTCGTTGCTGCGTTAAACATGTTGATTTCATTGAGAACGTTTTGCTACATGGTACGACGGCAGCGCGATATAGGCCCGAGTAGGGTGAGTGGTTGCCGCGGTTCCAAGAAGCAAAAGACGTTCTGATAAGATTTTTAACAGAGAACAAAGTTGATGTGAAATGACATTGCAGTCAGTCGTTGGTACTTATGGTAACTTTACATTTGAATAAAAGTACACGTTATATCCACTTAAGTACGAATGATCATATATAATTAACTAAAAATAATAGTTTTAACGCTAATTAGGATGCTATTTAAACATTTCACCATTTCAACTATAAGCCCAACCCTCTAGTTAACAAAGGTCGACAGCATCGAGGACGCTTTTTTTACCCTATGAAAAAAATATACAAGTCGAACCAGAATTTTACTGTGATTCGATTGGTGTATTTTCGTTAAATTCTATCGAGCCAACATTTCAGAAACTTCGTATAGATACAGCTCTTATATGTGAGTACTGCACTCGTAATAAGGTGTGTTACAAATCAATATTTTCAGAATTTCAGCCAATCAGAATACAATTTTATTCAGAAATTTAAGTTTGTGTTAGTCAATTGTATCCAACTCCTCTTCAGACGCGCTCTCCTCCTCTTCAGATGATGATTCTTCACACAAATCCATCGCATCAAGATGCTCTTTCAACTTCATCAATTGTCGGTTTGCTGCATCAATACAGCCTTGAACTGTATCAGGCTGAAAATTCCTCAAAGCTCGCTCCAGCCGAGGGCGAATGTCGGAGAACTTCGTCTTTGTAGTGTACTGGCGGCCAACTTCACCTTTACGTGCGCCCAAACAAGCTCTATAGGCTGTAAATCAGAATGGTAAGGTGGAGTGAACACCACTTCGTGCCCTTTATCTCTTGCCTTTTTCACTATCACGGGGACAACATGTTTTTCGATGTGTGCTGAGAGCAATTGCCACAGAATGACCTTCGTAGCGTTGTCAGGAACGTTGATGCCATACGCCTTCATGGCTTCGAGCATCTTGGCCCGACTGCTGCCATGTTTTGGTGTTGATGCAGGTAGAACCTTGTGGTACTTAGCGTTGTCCATCACTATAATACAATTTGACAAGCGCATGTCGCTTAGGACGCGAAGTAATGTGTCCATCCAAACAACAAAATAGACGTGGCAAAACATGCCATGGTAATCTGCTGTCTGCTTTCCCCCCTCAAAAATATCCACAGTGTCCTGCAATAATTGAGCAGATTGCTCGGGGGTTCGCCCTTCATCTTCTACAGTGGGATCCTTGTCGAGAATAGCTGCAATGAAGCAAAGGCGCCTGCCTTTGTGCTTCTCTTTGACGTAGGTGTCATCTGTTGGGTCGACTAGTGAATCGTTATGTCTTGCATAGTGGTGATGAATATAACTTTCATCCATGTACACGATGCGACTTGACACACAGTCGACCCCGGTCATTTTCTGCATGTACTCAGCTCTGGCTAAATCATTAGCTGGTGACAGGCGTAATCCCTTGCCTTTATGAGCTCCGCGCGCATATCCACTCTGCTCCAAAAATCTCTGCACAGTCCGAAGCGCAGCTTCAGTACTGCTATTATCTGTAGGATCGAATGATAGATACTTTTCCTCCGCTAGCAAATGCATGACGTCCTTTGCCGTCGTCCTAGTACGGGTTTCACATCGGGTACGGACGAATTGACGAACCAAATCCTGCATTGTCACTGAGTTTGGCAACCGTGTCATGCGATCGCCACGATTACCAGGGGGAGCAGCTGTTAATACAGTGCCATCAGACACAAAAGTAGACCAAACTTCACCACACGTTTTGTTGGAACGGCCAAGTAATCGAGCAATTTTGTTGGTTACACTCTCCTTTCGAGGAATTACAGTGCGACCTGCACGTAAATTTGGTTGAGCAGCGAGGATATCCAGCCTCTCTTCTACCGTGAGGGACCTGTCGCGGTGAACCTTCACAAACGCCATCGCTCGAGCAGCATCGTCGCCTTCACGACGCGCTTTCTTCGACGACATGCCGACGGCTGATATCGAAATGTTGCATTTGCGCCGACTATGTTATTTTTGGCTACCCCGATTTGCAGAGGGAAAATCTTGTCACCTCTCCAATCTGATAAATAAATCAGAATCAGGTATGGCAAATTATAATATCATACAGTTGCTTTCCGCTGATATTACTGGTAGAAAGACGCGTAGGGTTGCGACAAAAAGAAAAGAATTATGTAGCTTCGCAGGTTTTGCTGTTGCCGTAACGTGTCTCTTGGCATACTTAGCCAGCCGCTAGCTCGGAACAGCCTGCAAATAGCAAGCCAGAATGATGAAAACTGACGGCGTTGTGTTGATAAGCGTCCTCGATGCTGTCGACCTTTGTAAACAACCGGTGTATTGCCACCACCCCTCTAGACCATTGGGATCTATTGGTTTAGTTCTTGCCTCAACTTCAAAAAGAGTTGGTAACCTTCATTCGCGGCGAGCTTGCTCTCAGATTTATTCTCCAGCCCGAGCATCTTCTTCACGTACCAGTCCGGTCTATTTGCCTTGGCCCAAAGGGAAATCTTAGTTTTCAACTCCGCTGCACTGTTGCTTCCCACGATGATCAGGGGGTTGGAACCGCTTTCAACACGCTGGAATAAGCGGTCGTCGTACATCGTGGCATAGCGCACGTAGGTCTTGAATGCGGTGCTGCTCTCGCGTTCAGCCGCAGAGATTGTATTTAACCCCAAATCTGACCAGAGCAAATTCGTGGCGAAGCCATGCGGGCCTTCGTTTAGCCACTTCTTCATCTGACGCGCTTCGACCTCAGACAAGAACTTCTCGTAGTACTTGTACTTTGGACTCGCCTGCAAAGCATTTCCTGACAGTCCGTCTATCCCTAGCGCCGTCTTGACAAAGGCTGCCGACTTGCCAGTCTTGATCCAATACTTCACTTGCATCCGCCTGAACAACGAGGTTAAACCTCTCTCTTCAGTGTTCGCAGAGTCAGCAACTGTTTTACCGCCTTGCAGACTTCTTGCGTCGTGAACACCGTCGCGGATCATGGGCATGGTACGGAGCGACTTCGTCCGAATTCTGGCACACGCAGCCCCCCCCCCCTCATCCTCCTCCTGTCTGCGATTTGCGAGAACGCCTAATGCTCGCAGGGCAATTGAATTTGTTCAGTGATCTATGCCCGTGCAATTCTTCATCTTTTCAAGCAAACAAACCATGGTACACGACTGAAAAATCGAGGACGTGAGGCGAGCATTTCCAAGCCAGACGGATACTAGCGTTCGGAAGCCTATGAAAGAGGTAGTTACATGTGGCCCACATGTGTGTGGCGATTAGCTGTTAGTAAAATTTACTACACACTAACTAACTGTTAGGACCCAGTAACCTTAGTGTCAGTGAGGAAGTTAGGAAAAAAGGGAAACATATATATACATTTTAGATTATGATGCTGGTGTAGCATCCGAACGTCTTCACCAGTCGGTAGTGACAGATACTGTGGCCATGCTACATTTAGCTTGGAAATTTGGAGTGACGTAGCATTCTCGATCGAAAAAAAAATCTAATTATACATTTGATAAAAAATTGACCCATAATCGGAATGGCATGTTTGGTATTGACATGTCTGCTAAATTTACTAGACACTAACTAACTGTTATTAACACGTATAGCTAACTATACTGTTCGTGTACAGGGAGAACACTACATGTGGGGTGGAAATAATGGTAATGGAGGATCGTGGGACGTGATGAGCGAAAGTCATGTTCACTGTAAAAGCAAGAGTATCACGATAGGTGCGACGTCATCGCCAAGCCAGATGTACGTGCTAAGCTCGTCCAAAGAGATATTTTCGCTGGTTTCAATTGAGATACGAGCAGTGCAAGCGTCCAATCGTTCACTTGTGTCATCGGAACACCTGAACAACGGACTTGAGGCTGTCGTTCACAGACTGTTCGAGATTCCAGAAAGTGAACTTTACCTCGGACCAGTGGACACAACCATCACCCGCAACGTCGTCAAGCAATCAGGACACTATCCGCGAAAAGATTGAGACGAGGGTGTACAAATCGAAGCGTGGGGTCTACCTTATTGTTAACAACTCCCGCATTTTTAACGGCCTTTCATTCAATCCAAGTCAATCGTCACGGCCAACGTGAAAAAAGTGATGCAACGCGCTCATAATGACCTGCAGGTATGAAGAACGCATGGACACCCTCCTCACCTCAGTTTACAAAATTGACGTTGTAGTGATGCAATGCACTCAAGTCAACTTTGAAATAACGAAGGCGCGGTAATCATAAAAAATCACATGCTCATGTGATTTTTTTTAGCTTTGTTTCTCATTTTGGTCACGAAACGACGAGTGCTCGATCGGTGGTTAGCTGAAAGCATGCAGGCCAAGCAGTATGAGGTGCGGTGCTACAATTTATTTGTTATAACGCCGATCTGCTGTAATGATATGTGTTTCGTCGGCGTATAGGAGCGGATTCTCAAGCTTCAGGATGCGCTGGAGATGCAGAAACTCAAGAATACATGCGAGTAGCCCCTGAAGGTTTTTTTTCAGCGATGCTAAATCGCTAAACCGCTTTGACTCGTGATTTGGTACCTGTAGCTCAGTTAGGGCGGATTCGGTAAGGCTGTTGCATTGATATGTGTGGGTGTACAAGTCAAATTACTGATTTGAGTGAATAAATGTGAAGTACCCTTGAAGACCAGCTAGACAAAGTGCAGACAGTGCTTGAAGAAGAACGAGAAGAAAAGTGTGTGCGCTTCGAAGCTGTTCAAGCATAAAGGCGAACCCGTCTCAGCTTCATTTGTTGTGGTTGCATCGGTATAGAGAGACGATTTTGAAGAACCGACAGACGAATCGACTGTTGATGGAGCTAAGCGAGGAGCGCGTACAAAGACTGCAGGATCTGGAAGAAATTTATGCAAAAGACAAGAGGCTGGAGGCACTGGCGGCTGAAATGGTATGTTAAAATTATTCTAGTTTGTTTCAAGGGAAGATATATGTCCAAGACACTAACGGAAAAATATGCTTGATTAACTAGTCAGCCACTACTCGAGGTATCAGCCAGGTCAACGAAGAAATAACTCACAAAGATGCGGAACTCGTAGGTTTACGGGCCACAGCGAAATGCAGTGCCAAGTTACTTCAGGTTTGACCTGCTAGCTCCTTGTGTGCCTTATCGGCATTCTTATCGCTGTTTCCCTTCGTAGAAAACAGAGCAAGATTTTCTTGTCACGCATCAGGACCTAGAAAACACACAACTCAAATTGCTGGATTGCAAACGGTAAGCGCAGCCAATTAGTGTCTTTTTTGTCGAACCCTGTCTAGGCTAACCTTTGCTTCAGCAAACTGTCAGTCAAGGATCGCGAGGTGCGCATGTGGATCGAGAGATACGAGCAAGTCATGATGGACCTCCACGCGTCACAGTTCCGCCTGACGCAAATGGCACGAGGTACGCTGGCGTATTTTACACCGGATCGCAGAGGAACTTCCTAATGGAGATCATTTTATCTCTAGACGCGAGCTCGAAAGAAGCAGCGCTAACGGTATTCATCGCTAAAAACCAAATCCTCTAATCTTGAGTTTTCACGCTGTCATTTGCTAACAATGTTCGTCTGTGTCTTTGGATTGCCAAAGTAGCGAGGGCTCGCGATAGATCTCGACAATCCCGCCAACGGAGTTGCAAGTCTTCGTCCTCGTCCAGTTGCTTTGATGAAGCCTGCCGGGCTTCACGACCGTGCTGTTCGGAGATACCGACGGGATCAAATTCCGAATCGTGCTCACTCGAGCACCGCCAGTATTACCAATTTGCAGTCAGCATCTCACTTGAAACCTGTACGATCGGCAGGGTCCCTTCCTCATGTTCATACTACAGGAGCATCCTCCGATCCGATGCTTGCCATTAGCAGAGATTGTTTCCAGTGTACAATGGCTACAACGCCACCTGCCAAGGCAAAGAAGAATCGGTTAGTACTGTGGTGTAAATTGACAATTGAGTGGCCTAACACCTTTCTTTTCTTGCAGAAAATCTGATATCGCTCGAGATGAACGCGAATCCCCGTACGAAGCTAGCTTGGTACTCCAGTGTCATGCACAATTGGGCTCACGCGATATGGTCATAACTTCCTCATTTTGTGCACAGAGAACGCCAGCCTGGTTCAAAGTATCTGGGCTATGGTCTCGGACTTCTTAAGAAGGATCTCGTCGTCTCGACTAACAACTACGATTAATAATTTGGACAAGTTGTTGTAGTATCATGACGAAATAGTTGTGAAGCCCTGAAGACGTTCATCAGATGACGCCTTGCACTGGTGAGCCACACGTCCGATAGCAGCTAGAAGATCCGTTCCTGCTCGTGCCAAGCTAACCCCGTACGAGTCCATTTGACGCCCCGAAACCCGACTGAATCGTTCATCCACCACAATATCACGGAAAGCTGAAGGAGAGAATCGGTACGCGCTCAGCTTCACATTCGGTGGCAACTCAATACTGGACGCATACAATGTGCCGATCGAAGCTGTTGTCCGCTTGGACAATGCCACAAAGACGGTTTGCAAATAAGAGAGCACGAGCTCTACCAAATCAATCAGCTCCAGCATCGGCCGGTGGTCATTGAACGCGATCGCTTCGCACACGATTCCGCATAACTCAGTCAGCAAAACACAGCTGCACAAGGGGTTAACAAAAAGTAAAAATATTAGCAAGGTTAGCTAAACGAAAAAATACCGGTGTAGGCAATCGGAGAAACGTACCAGATAGTGCTGTTGACAGCTTCTTCGCCAGGTATGAGCTTAATCATGCATTCAACCATCCACTCGAGGCACGGGTAGAGCTCATTCAGCTGAAAGTCGTGGTGAACGAGGTTGTCTACACTGCTTTCAGCACCATTTTCATCAACTTGAGTTGCACTTGGAATATGCACGTTCAAGTTGGCATGGTTGAGAATAGCGCGCACGAACTGGCACATGGGTACCATCGTTTCCAGCACGGAGATGGTGTCTTCTTGAAGGGCGAAGGAAAAGGTTTCCCTCATAAAATCGCCAAGTACAAATTCTCGAAGCAGCTGGAGGCGCTTACACGAGATGAGTGCAGGCTGAGCTCGTGAATGCTCGAATGACGTCGTGCATCTACAGTTGAAGAAACCACACGACAAGTAAAATGCTTCGCGGCGAACTGTCTTCGCATCAATATCCAGGCAGGAATCGTTGGAAACCTTGCTGTCTGGGTAATAGCTGTGAATTCCGAGAGGCCCATCTGGATCCAAAATGTTCACAAGCAGTGTTCTTAGAGGGGACGAGCTCCACCCAGTTTTGAAAGTCTGGTAAGTATCAGATGTCTACACCAACAACGCACACAACTACAGTCAACCAAAGGGTGTATAATGCATCAAAACCAGTAAATAGAGCGGACCTGTGCAAACCAATGGAGCAGACTTGGGTACTTCTGTCGGGCGAAAAAAAGTTGAACGCTGTCCACAAAGCTCATAGCAGCTGGGCAAATGTCCTTGCGCAGCTCGACGTTCACATTTCGCACCCCGCTTCGCTTGGCCAATCCTTGATCATCTAGTCGTTTGATTGCTTGTGGATACTCGGCACTATTCACTTGGCGGAATAGCATCTCCATCGCGTCGAAAAAGAGATTGGTGTCACCAATCGCCATCTCGCCACAGTAGAACATAAATGCATCTATGCATTGATACATGAATCGAAACATCGTCGTCAGCCCCGTAAGCCTCTTGTCAAAAGACTTAATTGTGTCGTCCATCTCGTGGTATGAACATCCACCTGCTGCGTTCACACCGGCCTGGCGAAGAAATAACTTAGCAAATGCATGCCAGTCGTGATTCATCTGATCAATCTCACAACAGGCTTGCCGGAAATTTATCTTGTACGCCCTATACCGAGTCAAAACAAGTAAAAAGAAGTTAGAGACGAAGAAAAAAATCCCTCGACCACTTTCAAATCTAGCATAAGCACTCACTCGAGAAATGAGACAAATATTCCAGACTTCGGGTTCAGCATTTTGAAACGAAACTGGTTCATCTCTTGCCAATTGCTCGAACGGGACAATTTCCAAGAGGTGCCTGCACTTTTACAAAATGACTGAAACACATCCAGATGAAGATCGTACAATGTTGCAACATCTTGGAGTCCAGATATGTTGTCACGGACTAACGACGGAAACTTGCATGTGGATGCAACTTCACGCAAAAGCTTCAACACGTGTGGATTCATCGCACCAAGTCCTAACGAATTTTCTCGCAGCAAATGATAGATGATTCCATCGGTCAGGATTGCCCAGTAGTCAGAATCACGCATACGACCCTGGCCGTGCGTCGGTGCTAGTTGGGCAAGCTTTTGTCCCATCCCAAACGACACGTCTTCCATCTTGAAAACGATCAGATCGGTATTGAGTGTTGAGACGTCAAGTGTTCCCAACAGCCAAGCGGTGGATAACTCGTGATCTGCTCTACTTTCTCTCGGGAAGACATTGCTTAGCCATTCCTTTTCGGGATTATACTTCAGCACAGCACTTAGTACGCGTGGCGCGAGATTGCGCGATTTGGCAGAAGTAGACATCATATTGTTCCAAAAAAATTGAACCTTGCACGTGGAAATCATCATACCCAGCAAATCGATCGTGTAGAGCTCATCAAATGTTGGAACATCGGATGGAGGGTAGTTGAGCGCAAGCTGCTGCACTGTGACTCGTAAGTTGCCTGTGATCAGTTGAACAACTTTGGATCTGCACTTTGTTACAGTCCATGCTGGAGCCGGTGTAGAGCTGTGTCCGGAAAGCACATCCTCCATATCAATGTTCGCTAGTGCATCGTCAAAGTCATCGTCAAACTCACCCTTTGGTGTTGAGCTGAGTGCGAGACATTGTTTTGGCTCGTCTGGTGCTCGGGGGAGCACAAGCTGGAATATCTCCATCGCAATCTTCAAATCCTTTCCCGTCACAAACTTTTGGATCACACCAGTCAAACATGCTTCCATACCAGCACCAAAAATATGCTCCAAGCTTTTTTCAACGGCAGCTCCGTACGCAGGTCCAACACAGATGCCCGATGAAGGTATATCAAGCACCTTCCTTATTAAATCTCGAATCTGGTAAAGTGGTGACATCGCAGCGCCTACATGTAAGAGCAAGCAAATAGTTGTCAGTTTAATGAAATCATTTAAATAAGCTGAAAATACTTACTTTGAAATAGTTGTCGACATTTTTCCTCATGCTTGTGCGCTTTGGTAGTATTGACAGTTGTACCAGCTGACTGCTTCGATGTAGGAGAAACGAAGGGGTTAGCCTGGAGATTTTTCATGGACGACACTAATCTGTCATTAAGACCCCCAAATATTGTGGGGAACTCAGTTGAGTTCTTTTCCAAAAGCAAGGCACCAAGTGTAAAGAGGGCTTGAGCCGCAAGAACTTCACACGCAGGCTTTCCCGACGTCCAACGAAGAATTTCCTTGCAGTAAAAGTCAACCTCCCGTTCCATATATCGGACGTCTTTATCGGGTCGCTTGACCGGAAATTGTTGCTCGTCACCGCACTCCAGACATACCCCGACAACAGCGAATGTGAGTAAAACTGCAGTGCTCATTTGTTCCTACATAAAATCACAAAAGGAAAGCTTGAAGTCAGATCCAAAAACACAGACTGTTGTGGCGCAGGGGTAACGAACCTTCCCGACTCCAGAACACGCGGGAGATCGCTGTCGCGTCAACCCAGGTGGTTTAGCTGGTTGTATATTAGCGGGTGCGTGCTGTTTTGGACCCCAGTCCCAAATTCCTGACTTTTTTTGCACCGTTTCGTGAGAAAATGCTGACGGTGCAAGTCCAGGTGGAGTCGGCTGGTTGTCGGGGGTATTTGAAATCGCATTTAGGACAGAGCGCCGGAAGCGACTCCGATGGACACGCTTTTCAAGCCTTAGTAGTTGAATCTGTGCATCAGGAAAGTCACAACACAGATTCAGTACTTACAAATTCGTCGAAGGCCTCAAAACATGTTTACCCAGATGATTTTGCACAGAGCCGTCGTTGAGTCTCCATCATCGTCGTCTTCTCCGGCGAACTCAGCAAGACGTAATCTCGAATTTCCGAGTTCTTTGCATCGAGAAATAAATTGCTTCAGGAACTGGGGAAGTTCAGCAATATCCTCTGTATGATGTGGTGCATCGTTGTCCCACAACTGGCGCAAAACAAGCTCAATGACCTCTACGACAAAGCCAAAAGAAACATCAGTGACGAGCTTTAAATTACATTGTACCAGTAAGCAAACCTTTGGAAGGGCGCCACAGCTTCGAAAATGCCATGACACGTGTTAACACGTGGTGCTTGTAAAGATCTGCCGAAAGCAGAGCTAGTTAGTTTTCCCGTACCGGCAAACAGTTTGAAGTGAATAGAACCATACCGGCATGGTGTCGATAATCTGATTGCAAATAGGTCGAGCTAGGAGGCAAGTTAAATGGGAGGAAATCCCGCTTGCCCGGCTGAAGGAGGTCTTTGACAAGCGCCCACTTTGCGTCAGATCTGTCATAACGTATAAAAACGGCTGTTAGCGCAGATCCCTAACATAATAGATGGACAGCGGAGTACTTACATAGCTTCTTCGTTCGTGTCGCTGTCAGCACCGGCATAAATCCGTGTCAAGACAGCAAGCAGGTCCCAGGTAGCCTCTAATGCCAACAACTGACTTTCGAAAACCTCATCACAGTCTTCCGTTTTGCCACTATCCGTAGTATTTGGCCCAAAGTCTCGTAGGTACCCTCCACAAGATTCATTTCGAACGAAAAACCGAGCTAACTCGTCGAAATAACGCTGACGATACACCGCTTGTAGCAATGCCCACAAGTGCTTCTCTTTCGTAGAGAGCGATTCTTGATCGGCCTGATCCACACCACCCCTACTTGTGCAGTAACCACGAATCAACATCCACAGCGATAGCGCCGGTAGTGGGCCGTTCGACAAGCCATCGGACCCCAGACGATGAGATGATGGAAGGTACATATTCAAGTCAAACAAGAAGAGCACAACAGCCAGAATGACACTGTTGACCGGCAATGTTCTCCGAAAAGTATCCTCGACCTCCTGCTTGGCTGTCGCGTGGGGTCCTGCGAAGACGTCAGGTATAGGTTGGAGAGCTACGAGCAGGTTAAGACAATACCAATACGTCCGTGAGACTGCTGTCAAGAGAGGAGTTGTTGCTGCATCTCTGGAAGCCACCTCGAAGAAGAAAAAATACGCTTTGCATCCGCTGAACAATGAATCACAGTCAGGTAGTTGTCGAATGAGTGCCGCAATTTCCTCCAAGACAGTCTTGAGGTAGTTTGGCCAAACCGTTGGAGAAACACCTTTCAAGGCTTCCAACAACTGAGCAGAAAAACTTGCTATCGCTTTATGATAAGCTTCCTCAAGCGAGACCAGTAAACCCCATTCGAGTGCGTTGGCATATCCTTCTCCGTCGATAGCTCCGAGGCCTCCTCTCGAAAGTGAGTCCATAAAACTGCTTTCTTGTAACCGGAGGTCATTCAGCAGCTGGCGAAGGCGAGCTACTCGTCTTGTGACAACGGCTCGAAAGCTTTCAGAGTATCCTAAGTCCCATTCTTCGTCGGAAAATAAATGAGGCGGAGCCAGTGGACCGCAAATCGGATATCCAAATGCCAGAAGTAATTCTTGTCCATCACGTGAAATTGCTGAAATATTGTCCCCATCGCTGAATGAGGCAGGATCATCAGACACGACCTCGAAAACGGCCTCCCAGTCGATCGAGTGGTGCTTGGAATTACTTGGGAGGATGGTAGAATTGACAGGCTCGGCCGGTCGCAGCCTTTTCTCTGGTGCAACGTCGTCAAAGGAAATACCAGCTGGGTACACAGCTCGGCTAGAATTGCGAACTGGTTGTGAGGCTGACTGAGCGACAAACGATTCATGTGATCGATGCGGCGTTGGCTGGGAACGAAATCTTTTGTCGCGTAGGTGCATTCGCTGCGTTTGAACGGAGACACTATCGTCGCGGCTTGACACATTGGTCGAGCGTACTTCATGGACCGCGTGCACACTTCCATAACCATTAGAAATTCCAAACGATGGCGGTCCAGTTGATCGCTCTCTGGTACCATTTCCAGTATGTTGCTGCTTCTTGCGGGCAATTCTAACCCAGTTCCAGCGAGGGTCAGACGGTAGAATCTTCTTTTGTCTCCCAAAGAGACGGAAATTTGACCTAAAGCCTTTGCTGGATCCTTGTCTTGGGAAATAATCATCCAGAGTTGTAGTCGTGATAATTTTCTTCCGGTTGGTTTGTTTCAATGTTATCGAGGCATTCGATCGGGGTGCTCCGTCCTTTAAAACGCGGTCGCGTTGTCGTTTTTGGTACCCCCTATTGCTAACACTTTCGGGCTCGTAGTCAAATGAGAAATCAATGTCGTCGGCAGGTGCTTCAATGCCTGCTGTCTCTTCGGGGAGATCACCAGTGTCGTAATCGTCGGCTGAATAGCTGCTGTCAGATGAATATTCTGCCCGGGCTACCTGTACAATCGGAATGTTCTCGTTCCGCCGCGCAAATGCATCCTCCACAGCGTTCGTGACATGACGTACCCACCGAGCACATTCCTTCAACTCTTCTTTCCATTCACTGATGGCGTTGTCTAATGGCACAAATGCGATAGGCTAAACGCCAAGCAATTCGCACAATTTAGAGTCAGTTGGCTCGAAAAATAGAGTAAAATCGAGGTACATACCAGCTTGCCACGCCTCTCAAGCTTTCTGGAAATTGTGTTCATCGCATCTTCGCCAGCGTTTACGAGCGTTTTCGTCAGAAATATCTTATCCAGGTCGAATACCTAAACTCAAGACAAAAAGTAGGTTAGATGCGTTACTGTTGCATGCTAAACCAAAATGCAATCACCGAGCTCACCTTACGATGAAGATCCTGAAGATCATTGAACGGCATCCCTGACAGGTCCTTCATTTTCTGATCCACCATCTTCTGCTCCTCATGGAAGTCGGCAATATTTTTCTGCTGCTGGGTGAAAATCTCTTGGAGTTGCTTCATTAACCCCTCTTTCGAAGTTGCCAGCCGTAGACCAGTTTCTCGGATGACATCTTCGGGGAGTTCAGCTGGGTCTCCTTCTGGTTGAATAAACATGCCATCGGCATCTTCTTCATTGTGTTCGTACCCGCCAATGAAGCGCCGACGACTCGACTTGTACTTTTTCCTTTTCCGTTTAGGATGTTGATTAGCGGGGTTTTCACGACTGACTTGAGCGCTGTCATCTGTGATAAGTGATTCATTGACTAGCGCGTCCGTTCGCTCGAGATGCTCAGGTAGGTCTGGACTATGACTCGGATTTTCACCTGTTTCGCCACTATCGCTGCTCTCTTCGTCACTGCTGTCCAGTATACGATGTCGCCGCCGCTGACTTGCTGCAGGCTTCACTGGCGTTTTTTCACTGTCGCTAGGTGGCCGAGTCGACGCTTCAAGCGAACTGTTTGCCTCCGTGAGAACAAACATCTGATCGTCGATTTTAGGCACTTCACTACGTCTCTCTCCAGCTTCATCCTCGCTATGCCGAACACTCTGAACCGGTTTGTCATGTACCCGTTCAGCACGAGTCGAACGGTGAGGACGTTTCCGCTTTCTTCCTTGTATTTCAGCTAGTTCAGGGCGGGCCATCATCCGCTCGCGTCTCTCCTCTAACTCCTTCTGCTTCCTCTGATGCGGCTTATTGATATAATCATCTAAGTGTTAACAACAATACAGAATCAACGTAAGTCTCCTCGAAGCACTGCAATAGCACGACTTTCTCCCAACGAACCATGATAGTATTCTCTGCCCACTTTTTTTCGGTCAGAATGTTTCTGTAAAAGCGCCGACGAGTGCACAAATTCACGTTCAATGTGTCTCTCGAAGCCTCCCAGCACGTAGCGCACGTCGTAGAAGATCTCCTCTTCTCCATCCTCCGTCTGCTCTCTGTGGACACGAGTAACGTGTCCAGCACCTCCCTGTTTGTTTATGCCTGGCCACGTGCGAGACTCCACCTCCACGAACGTCCCGACCTCCAGCACACCGTCCTCCTCTTGCTCTTCCCCGTCTGTCTCCTGTTGCTCTTCAACTGTTTCAACTGTTTGTTGCTGTTCTGGCGTCACCACCGCCGTAGTTTGCGCTTGTTCTTGCTCTTTGGACTCCTCTTGAAGATCTGCGACCTCCTGACGGTCGGCAGCCTCGAGTCTCTGACGAGCAAGTCGCTCCTCTGCGACCGCCAGTGTATCCATCATCTCCTGCTCGTCTTCATCCGAGTCTGCTACGAAGTCCTCGTCCTCCATGTTGAACTGCGTGCGCACTTGACGCGGAGAGTGCGGAATTGATTCAAGCTGTTTTTGGCGGGAACAGGAGTGATGGTCACTTTGATGTGCGACACACCCAGAAATATGGCATAATCCAATCAATTGTTTTCTTTATTGTAAACACACAATATGATTCAGTTTTCCAATTTTACCTGACTTCAGTATGGGTTTTCTGGACATTACTAAAATTACTCAAACTACTCAAAGATGATTATAATTTGCCAGAAGCTGATTATGGTCATTGCCTCACGTCGATCACTGCCAGACCGTGACACCAGACGAGAAGCTGTGAAGCCACCGCCATGAAGATCGAGGAAGTGCCTACGTTCAACGGGCTCGGCATCAACTCCGATCGCCACATCGCAGCGCTGCACTCGGCGTCCAAGCATTTCCCCAAGGACCGCATCCAGAAGGCGACGCTGCCCTCAGGGCTCACGATGGAGTACGCGATCGAGAGCAGCGTCGACGAACCGGGGACCGAAGATCTGCCCGAAGAGCGACTCGTGATGATCAACGGGTTCATGATGACAAAGGAGGTCTGGGCACCCATTATTGACATTCTGCTGGACAAGTGGGACGTCAAGACGCAGGGCAAGAAGCTCAAGATCCTAAGCTTCGACAACCGCGGTGCTGGAGGCAGTGACGCCCCGTTCACGCGCTACACGACGAGTCAGATGGCACAAGACACGCTGAGCTTACTGGACCATGTCGGTTGGGACTCGGCACACTTTATTGGCGGCAGGTAGAGGAGGGTCTGTGCATGGCTAACGCTGAAGAGTTGGTTCTAATTCGGTGTGGTGTTGTCTGCAGCATGGGCGGCATGATCGCCATTGAGCTGGCAGCGACGGTGCCAGAGCGAGTTCGCTCGCTGACGCTACTGGTTACAACACGTGGGGCGTATTTGCCGCACCCGAGGATGTGGAAACCTTTCCTCGGGTCTGTGCTGGGAGGGTCGATGCAGTGCGTCATGGAGTTGCTCTACCCGAGTACGATCCTGGATCAAACAATTGAAGGAAGTGACGGTCTTACAGTGCAAGATGTGCTGAAGAAGTATCACGCGACACCGCAGTCCGACAACGGATATCCCCCACTGCACGCGCTGATCGCTCAAGGCGTGGCGTGCTTGACGCACTGGGTGTCGGACGAGCGCCTGGAACTCGTGGCCAAGTCGAGCTTCCCGATCCTCATCATCGGGAGCAAGCAAGACATCCTAATCCCACCTGAGAACTCGGTGACGCTGATTGAACGTCTGAAGGGCGAACACGTCAAGACGCTGTTCTTTGAGACGGGAGGACACGGCGCCTTCTTCCAGTTTACAGAGGAGATTGCCGATGGTCTCCAACAAACCATCGAACGCGCGAAGCTGTGAAGAGTAAACAATTAGGACAACCTGTCGGCTCGCCTACATCAACAAGCGAGCTGGTGGTGCTGTAAATATGAGGTGTCGGAATAGCATCAACGAATGCATGTAAAACCTTTAAATTTGTGTACTTCGAAGTACCCAACAAAGTCAGCTATTACCAGTAATAGCTAGACGATGAACTTGGTATGTCGCTGGCTAGAACTTCGTCAAAGTGAGAGTGCGAAGCAATGCAGTGATTCGGTTTCGCCCCCCGTGATGAGGACCGCAAAACCCTGATCCCCGATCTTCATCAGCTTCTTGTCGGAGTTTTAGTAGTGATGGCGGAAATACCATCGCAGCTTTATCTCCATAAACTGCTGAAGTACGCACTGCGTGGAAGTGTTACTCAGGGCTTTGAATATATAAAACCGGTGGAGTTGGCGGCGGTGCTGTCGTAAAGTTTCGTGAAAACAGGTACACCGGAATGGCATTTTTTTTTTAAATATCGTCGCACGGTGCGTTGTGCTCGCTTCAACTACCTTTTTACTGGGAGGGAGGTAGCGAAGCTACATGTAGCTATCGGGAAGCTCAACGAGGATTAATTTGACGACAACTCAGTCAACGTTCGTGCAACATGAGTATGTGGTGTACACTACATTGTGTGATCCACACCATGCATTTAGTGAGTGAGTGAGTGAGTGAGTGAGTGAGTGCCGCATTTGCCGACACCATCCTATTCACCCTATTGTGCCTTCCAGACTCAATAACGAATCTAGTTGCTATCCTATGATACTGTTGTTGACGTGTCAGTATGGATTCGTTGGCGGAGAGCAGAACTCTCTAACTGAATCCCATCCTGACTTGGTGCACATTTGCCGGATGTCATGTTCCGCCATGGTTGCGACGTCTTCTTGCACGCTTTAATCAAACCCCAGGCACACTGTTATATTATTGAAGCTTATCGTTTGCAACAACAAAAATACGAACCCGCTTTCTATGCCGAAACCTGCGTCTCTATCCAAATATGCCTTGGTGAAAATCACAGGTGGTTTCTGCATTGGATGGCTTTCATCTGTATGAACTGCATCAGCTCATGTCGCCCCCCCCCCCTCCCCTCAGCTCATCCGTACCAAAGATACAGAAAGCGCTTTGCAAAAGAACGCCACGTTGAAAATATCGGATGGCTGGCCGCATTGAGAGGACACAAGTCTTTTATTAGTCTCTTGGCGAATACAGGACCAATGAAGTTCACGTTGCCGAAAGATGCACTCCCGCGGGTAGAACTATCCAGCCAGCTCCAGAAAGCGTTCATGGAAGAAGCTACTACCGTTGTCCATGATACACTCGCAGCGAACGAAGAATTTCTCGCACATGGGGCTCCTTTTCGAGGTTCAAAATTGAGACTGGTACGCGCAAAAGACGGTGTTAATGTGTACCACCAGACTTTGGCTGGAAGTTCCAAGCGCTCGGGAAAATCAAGATCCAAGTCCGCTTCGGCGATAGCTCAACCTTCGCCAGCTTCGGCCAGTACTGACAGTGTTCAGGAGGATATGTGTCATTCCGAGGGATTTCACCTGGTTCTGCATGGGACACTCGACGGAGATCTGGACGACTGCATGCTCGGAAGTTTTGCGCCAACGGATCAAGCGTGGATGTGGCGAAGCTCTCATATCAACGACCAGCTTAGCGACGCACGCATCTTAGCGAAAATCCGAGGACCGTCTCGGAACGACCCTTTTCGTTTCCTGGGAGTCAAGTGGTTCGCTAAGGCGATTCCGGCAGCGTTTTCGGGTATAGTTCAACGACGAGATTTCCTCGTCCTAGAGGCAACAGGGCTCACGCGCGACTCGAAAGGGGAGAAGGTTGGTTACTTCCTCGTGAAATCCGTCTCGATACCTGGTGTTCCTGAATTCTCAGACATTGGCTTAATTCGAGGAGAATTGAGTCTCTGTTTCATCGATCGCCAGCGTCCTGGCGGCAAAGTGGAAATGTTCTGCCGCGCCTTCACCGACATGAAGGGGAAAATGGTTGATCGAGTAGCTGTGATGATCATCACGGACAGTCTTATTAGCGTTACTAGCATCATCGACTACGCGCACATTAAGAAACTAATGTGGTTGAAGAAGCACAAAGCCAACCAGGTCGATACACTTAAACGTGAGTATGACCGCCGAAGGGGTGGTGAATTACCGACTCGCTGTGAGACGTGTGGCAAGAGCTTCACGAAGTTTGCGATAGGTGGAGTTGGATCGGGTGTTCCGTGTCAGATCTGCGGGTTTGTAGTGTGCGGGAAGTGCAGCGTCGTCAAGAAAATAACCGTGGACGTATCAAGCACGGGTTCAGTCACGCAGTGTGCTGTTCGAGTCTGTGTGGGTTGTCTGCTAGAAGCGAAAACTCAATCGGCGTGGGAATTGGCATTGGACGGAGTCGAAAATTCGTCAGAAGCCTCGTCAGCCTCTGGGTTAGCGCCATCGGAAGCGCTTGAATAGGGCAGTTGAAGTGAAGTGGTGGCACCCACTACAGTGCTCTTGTCATTCATGGTCAGGCTTGTGCTGTTCCTGTGTATCCAAGGGGTGACATGCCTAACCAGAATGAAGTTAATGTGACACAAATTACAGCGATAATTCCTTGAGAACCAGGCTACAAGCGTTAGAATCGAAGAAAAATCAAGAATTGTTGTAGCACCGTTGACTTACTCCTGGATGAAATCAAGCTCAGCACTCATATCGCTCTCACCTGTCAATAATCCTCACCTAGCTAGCTGGTGCAAGTTGGTTCGCACTCTGCACGACCTCCAGGACATTGTCTGCAATCTCATCAATGTGTTGTAAAAAGCAGCCATGTCCTGCATCCTCGTACAGTACGAACTTAGTGTGGTCACTGGCAAGTACCTTGTCGAAGTGAAGAGCGTGAGAGACATTGATGCACCGGTCCTGCTGCGCGCCAATGATGAGGATTGGGAACCCATGGTCTCGGATCTTGTGTAACTTCTTGTCCGAGACGCTGTGAAGCACCAGAGCTGCCGTTTGACCTAGAGCACCCGACGACGACGGTGCACCAAGCGTAGCAGCCACCTCCTTGTGGTACTTGAAAAACACGTCGTGCATAGTACCATTGTCTCCATTCTTGGTAGCCAGGAACACCTCCGGGTATAGGAAGGACAGAATGGCATTCGTGACTTTGTCCGGGTCTGACGAGACCAATGTTGTGAGAATCGCAGGATACGCTGAGGCATCTGGCGTGAACGATCCCGGGCTCGTCACAATAAGCGACAGCGACTGCACCCTCTCCGGAGCAGCCAAAGCAATCTCTTGGGAAATCATGCCACCCATGCTAACTCCCGCGATGTGGGCAGTCTTCCAGTCGATAGAGTCCAGAAGTGCCAAAGTGTCTTGAGCCATCCCCGATGTCGAGTATTTGCCCCACGGAGCATCCGTATCACCCACACCGCGGTTGTCCAGCGTTAGGACTTTGAGGGGTTTGCCAGTGTCCTTCTGCTCCCATTGAGTGAGTAGTCCGTCGACCAGTGGTGCCCATTCCTCCTTGCGGTAGCTGTAGCCCATGATCAAAACCAGTCTCGTCTCGTCTTCGGAGCTTCCATTGCCCACCTCCTGGATGAGATATCCCATTGTAATCCCCGTGGCCACCTTGACCTTCTGCACTGTCTCGGGCGTGTATACTCGGCAGGCGGCGTACTTGGACCCCATGTGTTGTTGCAGTCGAGAGATAGTCATCTTGATGAAAATGCCTTGGGTCGACGTGTGCAAGTTTGGTCCAAATGGGAAATGAACATGCAGGTCGCGTGAATTGCTCTGCAGGTCGTGCAGATGACTGACTCCAGGTCCACATAGAATATCAGCAAGCGGTTCAAAGTGGGACTCGCATTAAGGGGATCAGTTGTGTCGTGGTAACCAATGGTTTGGTTACTAACCATGGACAAGGCGAACCACGGTGGTTCGCCTTGTCCATTCCTGCAACTTGCAGCCCAAAACAAGCTTGATATTTTTTTCTCAGCATAATTGGGGTTTTCAGGATTGGAGGATACTGTAAGTATCTTGCAATTCATATGTACCTGTATACTACGTAGTATTATTGTATGAAGGATTGATTTAAAATAAGAGTCTCGAAGGCGTGTACAGCACTTATAATAGTACTGCACACGTAGTGTCTACCAGAGGTTGGAAAATAAAATATGTCATTGCATTTTGCCCAACCCGGCTCCGTAATATACATTGCAATGCTACACTTTTCCGTAATAAATAATTTCAGTAATTTCCATTATTTTTACAATATATCTGATGGGTTCATAGTGTTTTGGTCAGCTAGTGCGTCGAGTGAGGAAGGAATTGAAAGTGAGGAATCTTTGTGGGACTAAAGTGGAGAAGGAGAGCCACGTCCCGGTGTAAGCACGGCTCGTTTTAACCGCTTATCTTGGTTATCTTCTGGTGTAGATATTTATTGCAATGTTGTATTTTGTATTATATTTTCCTGGGAACCTTCAATAATAAATTATTTACCCGAAAAATACCATAGTTATTGTACGGGTATTATTTTTCCAAGCTCTGGTGTATAGGACAGTATCTTGTTGCTTATTGATCTGGGTTGTACCCCAGAGAGTATCAGAGTGGGTTGATATTGTGTATCAACTTTCAACCTTGGTACTATTATTTACTTCAAGTACCAAGAGATACCATGCAATTGAGATTGAAAATTTCTATTTCTACCATCGGTGCAGTCTATAATTTTGCTTGCCGGCGGAAAGACCGATACATTTTTTTTCCAACCACTGGTTTGTGTGTCAGCCAGAAGTGCATGTGCATGTGGGAGCGGCTGTGACCTCCGAGAAGACGAAATATCAAAGGATCACTTACCATTTTCTAAGTTGTTGGTCGCCGAACGGCGGCAGTAGATCACCTATGCGTCTCAGAGATTTAATGCGCTGTTTGACAGAGCCGCCAAGCTACCAAGTTTCTGCAATTCATAACTTATGAACAAGTAATTTGGCAATTTGCTTGAGGTATCCTTTGGGCGCTTACGATAACAGCATTCATCATCAGCATAACAGGGAATGAAAATCTGTTCTACTCGTCTATACCGTAGGGATTCAAACCAGAGGTTGGAAAACATAATATCAATACAATACCTACGGTATTTTTTGTACGGAATAACTTATTATTGCTCCAACCTCTTTGCCGTATCATCAAAATATCTGCAATAAAGTGCAATACTTTAGGGTATACAAAGATCAAGATTAAACAAAAACGGCTTAATATATTTATTGCAATAATTGGTCAAAATACCATATTATTGGCAGGTCCTGTATTGCAATGTATATTACGGGATCCTGAAAACCAAAATGCAATATATTTTCCAATCCCTTATTCAAACCGAAAACACCCTGATTAACTGTATAGTATGTGATGGTTGACCATGCGTCGTTTCCGATACCGAGCACCTAGCAGCGTTTTGATTGCTCCAGATCCAACGTCAATATTTATTTTCCATGCACACTGGGGAAATATAGCGGTGGCGAAGTATACGGTTTCAGTCTCTACAGCATCCTCGACGTCAAGTAGTTCGGCAAGCGTCATGCTAATTTCCAACCACCCAATTCCTGCTCCTTGATATGGATCTTGAGCTAGCTACGACAGCCAAATTAGCTCTGCACGACCTCCAGGAGATTGCCAGCAATTTCGTCGAGGTGCTGCAAAAGACAGCCATGACCAGCGTCTTCGTAAACAACAAACGTCGTGTGGTCGCTTGCAAGCTCTTTCTTTAAGTGCAGCGCGTTCGAAATGTTGATACACTTGTCTAGCTTCGCCCCAATGATGAGGATGGGGAAGCCTTGGTCGCGGATCTTGTGCAATTTCTTGATCGAGACGCTATGGGACATCGTTGCTGCTGCCTGGCCAAGAGCACCAGCCGAGGACGGAGCACCCAGGGTGGCCACCATCTTGCTGTGATACTTGAACAACACGTCCCGCATAGTGCTGTTATCTCCTTCTTTGCTAGTCAAAAACGGCTCCGGATACAGGAAGGACAAGATCGTGTATGTGACCTTCGTAGGGTCCGATGACATCATGGTCGTGAAAATTGATGAGTACGCCGAGGCATCCGGCATGAACGACCCTGAGCTGGTCGCTATGAGCGACAGTGACTGTACTCTCTTTGGAGCAGCTAACGCTATCTCCTGCGAGATCATTCCGCCTAAACTAGCACCAGCGATGTGAGCAGTACTCCACCCGATGGCGTCCAGCAAGGCAAGAGTGTCCTGAGCCATCCCCGACGTGGAATATACTCCAAATGGAACATCGGAGACGCCCACACCGCGGTTGTCGAATGTGAGGATCTTAAGCGTCTTGCCAGAATTCTTGTCTTCCCATTGAGTTAGTAGCTCATCAACCAGCGGCGCCAATTCTTCTTTTCGAGAACTGTGGCCCACAATCAGCACCAATCTCGTCTCATCCTCGGAACTACCGTCGCCCACCTCTTGGGTAAGGTACCCCATTGTGATCCCCGTGGCCACCTTGACCTTCTGCACTGCCTCTGAAGTGTACACTCGAAAGGCAGAGTACTTCGACGTCATGTGTTGTTCCAGTCGTAGCATCTTGGCTTGCTTGGACGCGTGCAAGACGAAGATTGAATGTGCCAGGAGCCGAAAACCACGTACGTACATGTAGAAGTGCATCCACTTATCAGTCATCGGTGCAAAGTTGAACCCGGTTCATCGAGGAGATCACTTGAAGTCAGGTTGTATTGTCCATTTTTGCTTAGAGTTGGTGGGCGTCCACATTCAACTGTTCATGGTCGAGCATTTTACTCTCATAAGGGCGGTGGCGCTCTCCTCATGGTCTCGATTACCTCTTCGGCAATTTCATCTGCGTACTGGCAAATTGCACCATGGCCGCCGGTATCGAAGAACAGTGTGTGCACGTGGTCGCCACTTAGATGCTCCTTGAGTACGATAGACTCGGCCGCTGGAATGACATCGTCCAGCATGGCACTGACGATCAGAATGGGGAAACCGGCTTCGTTCATGTCCTGTAGCCTTTCGTCCGACACGAAATGCGTTTGCACTGCAGCAGTTTGACCCATGACGCCGCTGAGAACTGGTTCCGGCCACCTCTTTAACTGCAACTCGTACATACGTGCAATTGCACTACGCATACTCTCGCCTGTTTCAACTATCCTCGTCTTGTCGACGTATTCCAGTGGGAAGAGCGTATCGACCATACTGTTCGCCTTAGCTGGAATTGAGCTGAACGAAAACTTCTTGCGAACCATCAATCCCAATGATCGTCCGCTGGCCTTGTATCTGTCTCTGCTGGTGGAGACCAGCGTTAGTGAACGCACACGTCGTAGATCAAGCAGTGCCAATTCCTGTGCAACCATTCCACCCATACTGTAGCAACACCAAAAGTCAGTCCAGTGAATTAGCGTAACAAGACATCATATCAAGTCAGTACCTTCCACCAACAATGTGTGCAGACCGCCAACCAATGTGGTCCATTAGTGCGAGAATATCCTCTGCCATGATGCGTGTCGAGTACATTCCGAAGGGCGCGTCTGTTCCGCCGAAGCCGCGGTTGTCCATCACCAGGATGCTGAGTCCCACACCGCGTTGCTTCTGGTTCCATTTGGGTAAGAGCGAATCGATGAAGTGCGCCCACGTGTCCTTGGGCTGCATGAAGCCGGCGAGAAGCACCACCTGTTCCACGCCCACAGCCGCGTTCATTGGAGGTGTTTCTACCACAGCATAGCTGACGGTGATCCCTGTAGAGATAAATGCTTCTTTTGCCACACCTTCGCCGAAATATTTGGGCGCAGCATACAACGCCTCCACTTGGCGCTGTGTGTGGATGCCTGGAGACGACACGATCTCAGGCTCGAACGGCATCGGACACTTGTTGCCTTTCGGGGCAAATCGCTAAGTGACTGCGCATACAGCTATGGACACGCGCTTGCCGGCCCGTCTATGGCGGTTGCTCACGGAGGCGCGTGCGAGGCGAGCTCTGATAACGAATCCCATTATTGGTGCAACTACATGTAGCAAGTACTGAAGTACAAGTGTAGCAGTGTTGGCTGCTACTTAAGTACATGTATGGAGATCGCTGTATATAGCTTTGATTGCAGCCATTATGAGAGCTCGTGCTTGTACAACCATAACACGAGGCATGATTTTTGCTTGCCTAAGCATTTCTTCTTTCGTCTGTATTATAAAAAGTAAATCATGGATTCCTAGTCGGCATACACTGCTATTGTCGGGTGCAACAAGGGATACCCATTCTTTTTTTGAGAAATCGACCCGATTTTGGGCAAAATCTAAGAGATCTCGGGCAATCTTAGCCGATTTCCCCACCCCTGCCCCCTATTTTTTACCTGCCCCAATGATTTGGCAGGTTATAGGCAAGTACAGTCAATCCTGTCCTAACTGGTCCCTTTCATCCCTGGTATAAATGATATGATAGCCGTCCACCGACTTCGTTCCCAGTCAACAGTATAGACTAAATTGATATCCTGTCAAACGCTAAACTTGTTACTGCTACAAATCAGTTGTGAATCTGGTCTGCAAACGGGGTACAAGTGAGCACTGACCAGTACAAATGATGAACAAACTGTTACAAACAACACAAACCGTGCCGGTTAAATTACGCGTAAGATATCAAAACTTACCTAAATATAGAGAAAACTCGACGCTGGCGTGGGAGCCAGTCGATTGCGTAGGTAGCACGAATGTCGTTCAATATATAAGGAACACATAATAGGGGGTGTCAGAATTGCTGAAAACCGCTTGCAAATGACATGTCATTCCACCGTCAAATAACATGGTATTCGCACCCAAATGACATGTTATTTGGAAATCACCCACCTCTAGAGGTGGGTGATTTTGAAATGTCACGTGTTATTTGCTATTCGTCGTTTTCTCGGCAAGATATCAAAAGCGGAAAAGGAAACCTTCAAGGTTAAGAAGCTCCGGTGACACCGTCTCTACCAGGCTGTTACCATCTAAACAGGCAGCTCGCGACAAGCATCGTCACTCACACCTAGAGCTGCGTGCTTAGTCGTCACTCAGCACGAGAACTGCCCACGGCAAGCGTCTTACTAACAGCAGGTTGCGTGTGTGCCTTTGGAGTAACCGAGCTCTAAACGTGTATTATTTGCTAAGTATGACTAACTACTTCCTGCATGTAGACATGACACGAAAACGCAATGCCTCCACCGAAAGCTCGAAGGTACACCTGTCTGTCGTCGACTACAAAGTGCTAGTGGATTGGATCGAGGTCGAAGCAAACTTCACGGCCATATATGGCATGGATTAAAAAACCACGGGTTTGAGGCCCGCCAAATCAGACCAAGAGCTCGGCATTTGAAGACATGGCCGACTACTTGTACGCCAACTCAACACACGGTGAGCTACCTCACCTGTCCGGCGAACAACTGCAGAATAGATGGCGGACCTATATGAAGAAGTTCAGGGAAACTCTCGACGCTAGTCTGCATCGCACCGGGCTGGGGCTGACTAAACGCGACCATGGCAACGGGATCAAGACAATCGAGCAAAAGTTGGAGGCTAAATGCCCTGAGTTTTCACGAATGAAGGCGATCTTTGGTTCGATGCCCAACATTACGCCCGCAGGAACGATTGAGCTTGGCCTTCCTGACGGAATAGCCCAGTGTAATGCTGATGCAAGCGCAGATCGCTCTCCCAGCGATGCTCCCACAATCAACACTTACAGTGGCATCGATTCCGACGCGAGAACCAATGATATCGACTGACCCGGAGACGACGACGACTCCGATGCGAGCACCAACTATGGTGAAGATCTCTGCGAACGGATGGAATATTCACGTGTCGTTGAAGGACAACACGATGTAACCTGTGGTTCCGCGGAATATGGCCAAGGCAGTGGTACACTTGACAGCAGTCTTTTAGAGGGGAATACTGAACTGGGCTCCAAAGACCATACTGCTGAGGGAGATGATGACAACGTTGTGTCGTTCGACTTATCGATCGGGCCAATTCCGTCGCATGCAGCAGACCTAAGCGAAGCTGCCGACGATTTGATTCCTGCAAGTAGCATTTTTGATGACCCCCAAAGAAGCCAAGTTGCTGAACGGCCGCGTCCACAATCACAAAAGGCCCAGCGTATGTTTCGTGTGGGTGGTGCCCAGCCTTGCGGACTAGCTGGAGCTGGTTTCGGCATCTCGAGCGACGATGAATCTGGAGAAGACATTCAGAACAACAATTCAGCGGGTGACCAAGCAAATCAGGATAAATCGGCAGGAGCAAAAGCAAAGAAATCAGTGCGCAAACCAGGTCTGGCAGCACGCCCCAATGTCCCTCAGGCTTCCTCGAAGAGTTCTGGGACAAAGCGTACAGCTGACGTTTCGAGTAAACCCGCCAAGAAGACCGGTGCAAAGAAGAAGAGACTTTCAAACCACCAGAAAAATCTATCGCTCGCCGAATCCCACGTAGAAGTCAGCTTGAAAAAAAACAGGAGATGCAGCGAGGCTTCCTTTACGAGTAGTTGGAGTTCAACAAGCGGAAGTGGGCCGAAGAGAAAGCTGACAAGCAGGACCAACTCGCGATAGACCGTGAACGTTTAAAACAGGAGTCAGCTTCGCGCAAAGCCTCAGAGCGTCGCGAGTTTATCCTTGCTCTGGTCAATCAAGGCATGACAGCAGCAGAGATAAAGGAGCTGCTCCAGATTTACGACGAGTGCTCGTAGATTTGCGTGTGTGTTTGGGTGAGAGCTGCTGGATTAGCAATACGAGTGTTGGCAGTCGTATGAGCTCGCAAGCGAGTATTGCATTAGGAGTTTTGCTGCCTGTTAGTTGCGTTAGATGAGACGAGGCGGGTGAACACTTATCGCCCAAGTGCGTACAGTGCTACCAAACTTGAGTTGGCAGGTATAACCCCGATTGGACTTCGGGTTGGCGTGTGACCTTGTGATATATCCTCGTGGGTTCGAACCACCAGACTTGGGATTTTAGTGCCACCGAGTTATTAGTATACGTGAGTTAAAATACAAAAGTGCAAGAACTTCCAGGGCCTACGGGTCCTTAGAGTCCTGAATGTTAGGAGAGAGGTCACTAACTAAGACCTTTTCCCAGATATAACCAAAATCAATACCTAGAGTTTGTTATATACAATATGCAGCCTGTCAAAGTAGTCAGCAGTCCCAAATACAGGTCAATTAGGGATGCCCTACGCGCACCACACCTGAACAAGTCAGGAGAAACAATACAAATACCTTCCGGTACACACAGCAATCAACAATAGGTCTCAGGGGCGATCGCTTACCAACCTCCCAAAACTGGGTTAGGGAATATGAAATGCAGTTGGCCACTCGGGGTGTCCACAGGCAACTTAGCAAATGAAATAACTGGATCAACCCGAGTGTCGGACTCGGCCCCCAAGTTAACTTGGACTGAAACTTACGAGAGCTTTCGTGTGGTCCGTGCACATGGCCTTGATCGATCTTGATGTGCTGGGGGCCCTCATTAGGCAGTCCTCCTAGTCACGGGTCTTCTTCGGCGAGATACACTTGGAAAACACAACACTTGCGCTTCACAATGCAAAACAAATTCTATTCTTTAAATTACTTTGGTCTCTTTGGTTCTTCTTTCTTCAACTATCTTGATCTTGGCCTCTCGCCGGGATCTTTGGCGGTCTCCCTTTGCTCTTGACCTTCACACATTCTGGATAACTTGATCTTTGTAAGCTTGAGCGTCGAGTCGCACTTGGCATCCAGAACCATTCGTCATGGATACCTTGGATCTGCTGCACTTGTACGACTCTTCAGCTTGATCTGACTCGACGCTTGAGTATGCTTTCAACTTGGCACGTCTTGGCTCGGCTTGAGTGTCGACAGCTCTGGCTCGACCTCCTTCACTTCATCGACTGCTTGACTGTCTTCTACATTTGGTCATTCAGGTTGCTCGTTCGTTCGGGTTGCTTGTCTTCGGTCATTCAGGATGTACTGCATTCATTCAGGTTGTCCGTCGGTTGACGCCCTTGAACGTGTCTTGAACTCTCATCAACTCGGGATCTTCACTTGGAAACTTGTGCTGCACAGACATCTTGAACAACTTCTCGGGTTCTTCATCTTGAGTGTTACTTGAAACTCTTGGGGTAGTTGCGATCTTGAGATCTGGGGTGGTTACTTCTTGGTAGCTGCTTGGTATCTTCGTATTTTAGGTAGCTGGGTTGATGCTCGACTCCGTCAATGTGGGTTGCTTCTCGGGATACATTCACCGAGGGCATTTCTCTCCCTTCCTGGGTACCCACCGTCAAGGAGTCGGCGGCTGGACTGGGCGCTTGTCGTGCATCCTGAATTATGGCCTCGTTCAGGATGTACACCTCCAAACCTGCGAGCCTCTCCGTAGCCGGGCATCAGCTTCTTCAACCATCACACAAACAGCACGCTCGAGTGTCCCACTTGCAACCCATCTTGAAACGCATCTTGTATCAGCCACCTTGGATGTTCTTCATCCGGGCAGCTGCGGGAGGCAACTGAAAATTTCAAGTTGCCTCGTGTCATAGACCGACTCGCAGACTTAACGTAAAAATTAAAAGTGATGCGAGGTCCCTTAACCCCTTGGATACCACGGCCTGTATCCTACAGGATAATTTTTTTTGTATCCTATAGGCTACAGGATACAAAAAACACATAGTTTAATGTAGTCATTCATACAAACTCCAAGTAGTCAGCAAATCATAATTTTTCACAGTGATGTAGTTAACCTCGGGCCAATTATTTGCACAGTGGGACATGTTGGTACAAGTCTCAATTTTCAAAAATCTTTGGCGCGCAGTTTCGCGCCTATCATTTCGAAACTCGCTGCCTGGACCTCTAGCCACACTGAAGAAGGTATTTCTCTCTTTCTATCATGTTATCTATCAATGTCAAGCTGCTGGCTAAACATGTATGTGCGCTGTAGATGCTCGGGAGCACATCAGCCAAGCCCCAGCTTTGCTCAGGCCGCTCCAGGATTGTAGATGTCAAGTTTTATTTTGCCTAGCGCTTGCTTTACGTATTCACTGTTGTTTGCTATGTAGGTGTCAAGGACTCGTAAATTGGTGACACCCTCACCACCTTCATCGGCGGCTATAGCGCATCGAGCAGCGACACCATCACCTCCGGCCTGGATGTTGTTGCCTCACATGCGCTTAAAGCGGTCGGGTGTGGTCGCCAACATCGACTCGGCGAGCGGTTGGATCGGCATGAAGATGATGGCCGTGTACGGCTCCACCAAGCTTGCATTAGCGGTCTCACGTTCGAGGCTAGTTCGGCATGAAAACGATGTGCGTACCAAGTTCGCACTCGTCGGTCTCGCGTTGGCTCTGCGCATGGAGCTCGAGCCGTTTAGCATCGGTGTGCCTGCTCTCCTCGGTAGTGTTCTACGTCTCCTCGCGCGTCTCCGTCTCCAGCGTCGTGCTCTTCTCGTCAGACGTCGTCTCCGTCTCCGTCGTGGTCTCTACCTGCTCGCCGCTGGCAGACGTCGAAGTATGCGTCGTCATCTTCACCGTCTTCGTCGCGATGCTGCCGACGGCCTCCTGTGACTGGAACACCTCCGTCTGCACCGACTCGTCGGGGCCGGCACCGTCCTCCACGGTCGTCGTGCTCCCAGAAGTTGTCGCGAGGCTGATATCCTCGGTAGTGGTCTCCGTCTCCGCATTGAGCTGGTTCGCATCCAAATGGGGGAAGACCTCTGGGAGCGTTAATCGCCACATACTACGGGAAATACATGTAAAATGGGAGCGGCTAATACAACCATCACAATGTCAAACGAAATCTCCGTGAGGTTTAGGTAGTCAACTTAGCAAATAAGTGGTGGTATGTACGCCCTTATGCATGTACAACTGTCGGTATGTGCTTGACCGCTTCCGTGAGATGGTGCTTTGTGATGGAGATCGCAACAAAAAGGAAGCAAAGACATGCAGCCAGGTTGATTCGTTGGTGGATAATGTCTAAATATAGAGTTAGTCTGTCTGACAAGCCCATCATCCTTTGTTGTCCCGTACAGGATATTGAGTAAGTCCTCGATCGTCACTATCCTGTAGGCTACACTATTCCACTGCGGTTAGGGGACGTTCCTGCACATCCTCGCCAAAAACTTCGCAAATACAAATACCAAGTAAAACACAATCCTGTATCATACAGCAGAAATCGCGCCAAAATCTTGGTATCCAATGGGTTAAGTACCATGGCAACGAGGTGCCCAATGTGAAGAAAGCAGGCGGAATCATTCCCCTCTTTACCACAAAATTCCCCCCGGGTCCGACCCCGTGTGCTCGCACGAGCTTTCAGTCGTCCGCGAAAAGGAAACGTGTCGTCATCCTCCCAATCCATATTCTCTTCCTCAGACGAAGAAGATTCGTCTTCCGAAGACGTCCACGTATCTTCGATACCGATAAGCAAATTGTGTAGTGCAACACAGGCCGTTATCCATCGTAGTACGCGCTCGATATCCTCCTTCGCTTTGATTTGTACGCGAAGTTCTCTAAGATATGACCACCGACTTTTCAGAGCACCGATTGTGTGCTCGCTGACGACACGTACGTGCGCCACGCAGGTATTGAACGCCTCGTTGTCATCGCCAGCTTGATTTTTCTTGTAGGCCGGTACCAACGTATTGTTGGTCTGTCTGCTGGGTACGCCGAGTCAGCCAGCAAATACTTACCAGGACTAAAAATGTGGGGTTTATAGCCGGCCTTAGCCAAAGCCATTTCACGATATACTGTGCTGTCAGCGCAGGAACCGGGCCACCCACCGTAAAATGAAAGAATACTTCGACGATCATCGCAGACCACTTGACCGTTCAGGCGGTACCGATGCTTTCTGTCAAAGAAGCACTGGCCGTCAACTCCTGGTTTCTGTGCTAGTGGAAAGGTTGTACCGTCAATGAACCCAACGCATCCTGAAAACCCCTCGCGCTTCATTCGCCGCGAAATTCGTTTCATCTCCTCCTCGTCGGGCCACTTGATGTAATTTTCCGACAAGTCGATCAACGTGATCACAACACGAGCCGTGAACAAGTCAAGTGTTCCTGTAGCAACGCCCCAGATGTTCGTCGTGGGTCCCAGTGATGCCCCATTCCCATTTGTCCCGAGCCGATAGAGGGCTACGGCAAGCTGGAGCCATATCGGGGCCTGTTGATGCTCGCTCTTGTTGGCAAACACGCGATGGCCCTCGATCAACTGGCAGATAAAGTCGAACGACTCCCTTGTGGTGCGTGTAAGCTGTCGAAATGCAGCATCATCAAGATTCTGGAAGTACTCCCTCGCGAATTCTCTGCTTCTTTGTCTGGTCACTCTTGCCGTCATGTAACGCCGTGATAGAATTTGTGCGAGGATATCATGCAGATCTTCAACCGTGGACTCGACGGGAAAACACACACTCCAGTCGCCGAAAAGAGAGGACACTCCGATGGTCTCGTCGAACCCCTCCTCGAGGATAGAGAGGGCAAGTAGATCAATTACCTCGGCGATGAGGAGCTGGCGCTCACTCGTCTTGGGCATGTTGGCGCGACTTTTCGAAAATTCAATCCAAGTTATTTCCCGCGCAATTCTGATACGCCTTGAACGAAACTTCAAAATGACACGTCGCTTCACATTCAAATGGCATGCCATTTGGCGGCGAAATGACATGCCATTTGAAAACAATTTTTGTCGATTCTGACACCCCCTAATATGTGTTACGTGTTCCTTAGAAATATTATTTGAGCGGTTAACCGAGTGTGGTGATGACGACACTAAAGTCTGCATTGCCTGCGTGACATCATCGACTGCATTGCAGCTCGTAGCTATCGAAGCTGCAACGCTATCAACAAGGCGCCGATACGGCCTTGGAAGTGCAAACTCGACTGACTTCTGGCTACGGTAAAAACCAACGAGATCAACCACGCAGCTTCCGATTGCGGCGACTCGTACCGCAGTGTGTGTCCCAACAAACGTGAAGGTGCTGCACACATCTACGTGTGGTCCACCCGACCGTATAGCACAAGAAACGTAGGTACATATCCGTTCGTGACCACAGTAGTACCGGTAGCTTGTTATGAAGGTAACCAATACAAACTAATACTACTGGTAGTACAAACTAATACAAACGAGTATGTGGACTAATGAAGATACTAAACGATCAAGCGCGGCGACGTGTTGTTGATGAAGCGATTAGATCGCCATCGCGATTGTGGGTCATCGCACAGCGGTTGAACTTGATCTGAAGCTCGCTAGTCCTCTCGTTCAGCATTAAAGTTGCGGGGATGGATGTCTCGTAGGCCGAGATTCCCTCAGTGTGCCCCACCATCTTGCCTTCTTCTCGCAAATTGGTCTCTCCCGCGTGAATATGTGTGGTTGTACGAACTGGATGCGTACTCGATTCAGCTGGGTGGTTGTCTGCACGTACTCCCTTACGTAGCTTTCGAATGCCTCCCGGTCGGTGAGCGACACGCGATCAACCGCCAGGACACACAACTCGAACAGGTCTTACTTCGCCTCCGGAGGCCAAAGGGGATCTTGGTCTTCCATACGAATGCTGTAGCATCTAAACAAGAGGATCCAAACGCTGCGTTAACAGACCATCTATACGATGGAAGGGGGGGACACATGAGGACGTACAGAGATGAAAATAAGCCAGGTCCGTGCGACGCGCGTCGGGGTGGTCCATGTCCACTGACCTGCTCTCACCATGGACTTGAAAGCTCTTGAACCCATGACGGTTCTGGAACGACTGCAATCATCCGTAAGAGAAGGTAATACGGTCCTCGTCAGCGATTTCCAACTTCTCCATCAGACGCATGCTCTTCTCCTTGACCATGTTGCCGTCGAGCATGATACGACGTGTTGGCAGTGCAACACCCTGTTGACCGGTGCCTCGTCGAGCTCCGGAAAATTCAGTGGTCTGGAACGCTTGATTTGAAAGTCTTCATCGCGCACCCTAAGGAAACGGTCGCTCTGCTTGAGGATGGCCGAGATTGTGCCTAGTACAGGTTGCTTTACCAAAGCAAATTCGGTCTTTGCTTTTTCAGCTAGTCGCGCCTGAGTTAATGTTGGAAAGTCGCGCTTCCAGAGACAGATCTTCTTCTTGTGTTCCTACGTAAGGCATGCTTCTCCCCCTCCCAGGGGAGACTGCGAATGCACCTTTAAGATGGAGATGTGCACGCGCTCGGGTTGATACCCGTCCTCCGGCATTTGATATTATAGCTATATCTGATAGAGGGTACAGCCACGGGAGTTATTAGTTAGGACAGGGTTTAATGTACACTGTACCGGATAATAAATGATTTCTTTTTCAATAACCCTTACCGTGGATAAACGTTTCAGGACGGAAATCTGCAAAATAGGTGGGAGGACCGTAAGGGCATCTCTCCTCGCTAAAGTAATGCGTAAAAGTTAGCGGGCTTAACCCCTGGGGAATACTCGAGGCTTTACCTTGTTTGGTCTAGGGCTGGAGCCCAAGCGACAGGTCATCAATAACATTCCAAACACCGCATTTCAGACCAACTGAGAGACGGTTGGCGGCGGCCGCAAGCGCAGTAGATGCATGGGTGTTTTTCATCGAGACCTTGTACGGAATGACTACATACGCATCCCTAAGACAGGCAAACCCCTCTGCACCATTAAGCTGAGACCGCGTCCTGCATACACTGTTTCTAAACCGTAGGCGGTGATTTCAGCAAATTCACGGCTTCATTTTCACCCCTCTCCGGCTGTTTTGAGATTTGTACCTGTCCGGTATTCCTTAGAGCTGCTGAGATCGGATGCACCGGATAACTGGCAGGTTTGATACATGTACCGGATATGGGCTCTGTCCCGTATATCTAGCCATCCGTCTTTTTCAAAATCTCGTGAATCGAATCGAATGCAATGTTCGCTACGTTGTTCACGATCTCTTACGATTGTCTATGTGTTGTAGTGCCAACTACATCGCAACATCATCTAAGTCTGTACAGTACTTGTACATGTAATCATGCATGATAGTGCCTAAAACCACAAGGGCGGTAGCCGGAGTTTCTACAATCTCTGAGAGAGGGCTAGGACGATCGCAGTGTGACAGAGATGCTGCAGATATCTGGGCATCAAAATAACGCTTGAAAATAACACATACGCGTACATAATGTTAATTTGGCCGCCAGATAGCCAGTGGCTGTGGTTCATTCAGACCCCCGCCGAAAGCGACGGGCTCCACCGTATCCGGAATCTAAGGAATCAGCCTATAAAGACGTGGAGGCGTCCCTACATGACTCGGACACCGACAACTGCCACAACGCGCTCCAAGCGTGCGTGCGACCGTTCCAAGCTTGCTGGATGAGACTTTCAACTAGTGGGTCGATTTCGAGGAGACGTTTGAAGTCTATCGTGAAAATACTTTCCGGGTGCGTTGGAGGCAGTGCTGGAATGTTGACATGAGAGACTAATGCCGTGTTTCACAAGGGGAAGCTCTGGATTTTATCGATTTTGGGGGTGTTTTCGCTATTTCCCTACGCGCAATTGTTAGGCGCATTGGGAGGCTGCACAGCGGGCAGAGCTTTTCCTTGTCGATAAGGCCGACCTCCATGCACCGGTCCACACAGAGAGCCTCGTCGCATGTGACCTTCATCGCTTTGTCTAATGCAAAGAGGCTCTCGTCGCTGATGTGGTATTGGTGTGGGGTAAACATGGTCGGTGCTGCGGAAGGTTGGTCGTCGCTGATGTGGTACTGGTGTGGGGTAAACATGGTCGGTGCTGTGGAAGGTTGGTCGTCGTGGTTGTGGTGAGCTTGAGCGCGAGCTGTCAAGTTGCGGAATGAGCCTAAGTAGAGTGTAGTGGTCGGCTAAGTAGAGGCTGTATCTAAGTAGTTGGGCTGAACCAGTAGTTGTATAAGCGGGAAAGCGGGCGTTAATTTGGATACCATACAATTTTCAAGAGAAATACGTTTCCATGAATGGCAGAATTCGGCGGGAAAGCGAGCCTGTTTTGCGGAAGTGGCCGGCTGATCGGGCGCCAAAGGACAGTTTGAAAGCGGTGTGGAACACACACCAAGGGTCGATGTGTCGGGTGTGTTTCAAATTTAGTTCTAAAAATTTAGATTTGGAAAAGCGGGCGTGTTCTGTAGGAGAGCCTGATAAAGGAATACATTCCCTTATCTTTACCTGTCATATTTGATCCATGTGTGCCACATTTCCATGCTATTTTCACGGATGCTACGGTAAAGCGTCTAAGTGGCGCTGAGTTACGAAGTGTTCGACGTCCTGGAAATAGGAATATCACACTTGTGAGTGTGTACCTAGCTCACCCATAAGTAGAGCAAGACGTTCCGGTGGTCACGTTGTCTGAATCGCCATAATGTGCCTATAATCGATTTTATTTTGCACTGAAGCGAGCGGGCTGTAACTATCACCATGATTGTCAGATTTTATTTAACAATGACTCGGTATGGCAAAAAGAGATGAATGTCCTGAAATAAAAAAATGCATTTCATCTCCGCTTGCCATTACCGAGATAACGGGAAATGAATAGGGAAGTGAAAGCTTCGAAATCGCTCTATTGGCTGTTTGTAGTCGTTGTTGTTTAGACTAGCTTCACTTACATGCATACAGAGTGGCCTTCAACCAACTTTTGCTTAGATTTTCGCGCTTCTACTGCATTCGAGAGTTATCGGCGAGAGGCCAACCGGGAAAGCTGTGTTACCACTACCAAGCCCTGGGGTAATTCTTTGTTTCTGTGTGGGGTCGATGGAGAACGGGACGCTGTGCAAGCTGATCCGGGTGCCGCAAAGGGCCTTGTCGAGAACGCTACGCAAAGCCGAAGAGGCTCTGTCGCGAACGCTTGACATCTTTGCCCTGGTATGCATTTCATGACCGTTACCGCCGAATAGAGCTGGCCACAATGGTCAAGAAACGCGAGCCTCTGTTGAATCACGCTTCCGAATTCACCGACGGCAAGAACTGTCGCGTACGTACTCATGCTAGCTCAACTACTCTCGATACTATGTGTACTAATTGTATTGCGTTTGCTGTGTATGCGTTGACGCAGGTCCAGCAACCAACGAACGCAGGCCTACAAAACGCCACGTACAACGGGTGGTTGTACTCGGTCTTCGTGATTGGCACCATCGACTTTGCAGCTGACGGCTGCATTATCTGGTATAACAATAATTGTCCCGGGTCGTGGAACGGCTCGGAGACACCACTCGAGATTTGTTCGAAGATCACGGATCCAACGTATTGCCCGGACAAGCGCATGGATGTGGTGGTCGATCGGCGTCCCCATGCTCCACAGCTATGGTGGGCAAAATACTGACTCCGGTGAAGGACGGAGACTTCGAGCAAATTCTACCTTCATTGCGCAGTTCAGACCGTACGCTGCATAACCCTATCACGCCGGTAGGAATGGGAAGCCTTCAAAAGGTCTGTAGTCGCCTGAACCTACCGCTGCCGTACGATCCGAAGCTCCGAGGTGTAGGGCTCACCAGCTTGTTCCGTATGACCAATTACCGTGTCCGCGCGGCCGGGATCTCTGAGATCCGCACAATGTTCACGGGCGCGACGGGGATGCTGCTGTAGAACTGCGTGTCAGTCTGCAAAAGAGTCCACGATGTTCTTAGTAAGCTTTGATTTCGATAGTTTCAATGCAGGTAGTTAGTGAGAAGTTCCAGTCAATACGACTGAAGTTGCCATGCAATTGGATCGTGTTATCATTTAGCTCACTACAAAGGGCTGTTTTCAAGATGTAACGCTACAATATGTACTTCCTCCCTCTTAGAACGAACTTCTCCAACTTCGGCTCTGAACACTAGAACACCTTCAACGCCCAGCACCTTAGCTCTTCTTCGTGAGAACTTCTATAAAGAGCATTTGTTCCTGTGAGCGTCCCAAGCCTCCCCTTTGTCGCGGCGGTAACACTCCTCCATCTCCATCTTTTCCTGGCGACGCCGTTCCTCGGCTTCCGCCTTGTTCGCTTGGTTGTGCGCCTCGCAAGCCGAAATGTTGTCGCGCCGACGCTGTTCTTTCTCAGCGTAGCGAGATTCGGCCCTGCGCTCATTCCCGTCTCGCATCATGAGAACTATCTCGAAGAGGTTGCCCCCCCATGGAAGTGGAGGTGTTCTTCAGGTCATGCAGCTGCTGCTTCAGCTGGGCGGCCGCTCTGGCAGCCCTCACGCGCTTGTTTTAGCGTATCACGCCTCTAGAAGCTCATCATCATCCTGATGAGCTCTCGTACGCCCAATGGTGTCACAACACTCGGTCGGATTGCTTCCACCGAGACGGTTGGAAGAACTGCTGATCTTTTTTTAGCGTTTCGCCTCTTCTTGGTCTCGCGTAGGAGCGAGAGACGTCTTCTCCGCTGGAACCGCAGTCGAGGTTGCATCGACGGTTGACCCGGTTGAAGACTCTCGTGTCCGTCAGGCTGGTCACCTTGGATCGCTATTTCAGCCCTGATGACCTAAGTAGTCGTTTCGTGGATTGCCCTGCGACTGGTGGTGGACGCGGAGTGCTCGCGAACGCCTTCAGACCTTCACGTACGGCAGCCGACTCAGGCAGACACGTGAAGTTGCCGCCGCTCTCACCAATCGGCACCGTCGGCGTGTCGGTGTTAGCGCCTCTGCCCAACTCATTCAACTCGGAGCGGTGAAGCGAGTCGCCGTCGGAGACGCGACCCGTGGCAAACTCGGATGCGTTGACACCGGCAGCGTCGCCGCCATCAATGTGCGAGTCAGGGTTGAAGTCGCTGTCGAAGTAGAAACAAGGGTCTGACAGGTATCCATCCTCCTCCTGCTCGTCCTCGCCAGCTCCGTCGTCCATATCCACGACGCTAGGCTTTTCGTCGACCGCTTGCTTAAGAAGCTTCGCCTCTTTGATGATCGAAGGCATGTCCGACACGCCCGTGTGTTTACGGGCGCCGTACAGCATCTAGAACTTGCGTCGAAGACTTTCATAGTCTCGCTCAGAATTGTAAGCGGAAGCGAGGCGCTCCCACTCGTCCTTGACAAGCGGAAGATTTTTCTCGACGGGAGCCAAGCGGCGTTGCACTTAGGTGAGCTTGTAGTACTTCCAGTAAGCTTGACCATCTGAGCATAACAACACGAACACGACGGAGTGAGTACGGAGCGACAGCTTCCTGCGCGGCCCACGCAGCGTACCAGGGAGCGGTGAGGGTGGCGAAAGGTAGTGGTTGGGTGGGTGTTCGAAGCTTGGACTTGACTGAGGCTTGGCAAAAGCAAAAATGACAGACCGGACACTGCTGGCGGCAGAGTGGTGAAAACAAGCCGAAGTGGTGCACTACCGGAAAGAACACCCCGGTCGGATTGTAATGCTCGCGGAGGTGGGCAACTCGATACGACCAGATGGCGGGCATAAAGCGATCTTGAGAGCGAGTAGCGCGTGGCCGGTCTGTACGAGACGAAGTGGGGCTCGTGCGCATTACCCCTCTCGGGTTCACCGAAGGGGTGGTAACCTCGTGGTGCTGGCTCCGGTGGCGTGGATACGGGTCAGCAGCTCGGCACTCCCGTCGCGAACTGTGGCGCTCGCGAAGCTGGCGTCCATACGTGAGCGAGCGAGAGACGCAGGCAGCGTCTCAAACAGGATCGGTGACGACGTTGTCGGGCTGCGTGGATTCCGAGTTGGCGGTGGCGGCTTGGTACACTCCGTCTGTTCTTCATCCGGTGGCGGATTCGTCGCCTTCTTCGGTAAGCGGAGACCGTGCAGTGATGGGTTGCACGGCGGAGTTGCAGTGCCCGTGGAGCTGTCGCTCTCCACGGGCGTGGCCTTGACATCTCTCGAGCGTGCTTGGGTGGCGTCGCGCTGTACGTTCGACGGTGTGTTTTCCTCCTCGGTGGAGGTGTCAGCGATGCAACGAAATTGCCAGTACAGGGATTCGTACGACGGGCATCAGTACAGATTCGATTCACACGCAGTTAGATTCAGCTATACCTTGGTTGGCGTAGTTGGCACTTGCAGACTTGGCCGCGATTTTCGAAAGTGACGAAGACTTTCACCAAGGCGCAAATGAGATTTTCCTCAAATATATACCACCGGAGTGATTGCGACAGCACCTAGAGCTATGGTCATCATATTCGATACGAATTTTAACATCTACAGTTAAGATGGCTACACGTCATAAAGCTAGATGTAGGTGAATTTTTCGAGACGATTTCTACGCCTTACGGGTTTATTTGACGATATGACCCGACTTATCTGCTGCAGTGTTGTTCAAAGGTGCCCTTTTTTACTAGGGTTTTGTTTTGGTGTGTTATGGTGGTGGTTCAAGGTCTACTTAGGGGAGTTTTGTCGGTGACCCGCTAAGGCTAAAAAAAGCACGATGATTGGTGGTTCTAACTAGAGAGCATTAGGCAACACGTAAGTGGCTCGTCCAATTTATCGGCACTCTCTAATTCTTGTCTACAAGCACACTCTATCCACTTCGACAAGCGACACAATAGAAGACCTAAACTGATTTGCCGAAAACTTCGTGAAGGAGACGCTTCAGCATGATCTTCACTTGTATCCGCTTCATTTGCTTTTCCGTCTTCAATTATCTCCTCTCGCGCTCTCTTGAGGTACCTGCGACGCATGAGCGTTTAGAACTCGGCAGCCTCAGCGTCGTCATGGGTCGGTTGCATGAAGAGTAGTATGCTGTTGTGGTCGTGTAGCATTTGATTGCGCTCCTTTGCAGCTTGAACCAATTGCTTGGCATACAGGATCTCCCACCAGCGCAGCTGACTATTATCCTTCTCCAGTTTTACTTTCTTAACTCCTCCAGGAGTCTCTCTGTCGTCGGTTCGCTTGGCCGTGTCTCCACATTCAGACTTCTGGTTGTACGTGTGGCGAGAGTTGAACTTGGGCGCAACATGCAGAATACGCCAGCATCCTACGTGATTGAATGCAGATCCCGTTTCAGTTTCGTATGAAGTCAATGCTGCTTTCATGATGTCGTCCTCTGACCAGCCACTTCTGGGAACGCCAGTAAAGCGAGCATAAATGTCTGTGAACTTGCCAACCTCACGTTGTAGCAGGCCCCAGCGGTTTTCAATTGCCCCAATCGTACGTGTCGTTTCAGTTACTGCGGCATCAAAAAGCTCATGAACTCTGCGCTACATCGCAGTAGCATCTTAATTCGTGCCGTCAACACGGTCCTCGCTGGTACGGAGCCTTGCGCGCGCCACGTCTTCATTCTCCTGGTCAATCTATGCTTTGCCGCGACCCATTACGACGACGACTGGTCCGAGTGAAGGCTGCAGATAGAGGTATGTGCTTGCGCCGAAGGCCGGTTTTGCTGGAATGAAGCGACGGAGCCGTCTCGAAACATCAAAGCCGGAAGAGAAGATACCGTCCTCTTCCGTAAGCGGCCCGTGTCAAACTTAGCGGTGAGCCAATCGCGTCTCACCATTCCGTTAGCCAGAGCCACTGGGAAACGTCTGTGACGTGTGGGACTCGCTTACGCTCTTCGTCTTAGCCAGTCGGACACGTCACATATTCTAGCATAAGCGATAAAAAAAAAACCGATAAACGACCTCGTCGCTATCGCTAAGTCATAAATATCAAATTAGAGATTCACCAAGTCCGAGTAAGCGATAGAAGGCCACTGATAAAACTGTCCTTACAATACTTTATGAACCACGGGTTTGTTGGTGTAGGTTTGGTGTGTTTAGTGTGTGGTTCACTTACTTATGAACCATGGTGGTGATTGGTTGTCAGTTGCCCTTCAAACCCGGGGGGCCCCAGGGGATGAGAATCATCTTGCGCTTGTGGGGTTTGAACCCGTGACCTCACGATCAGCGGGTCGGTTCCTTATCATTGAAACAGGTCAATTATCTCGCCCGACCCGTTGAGCGTGTTGTATATGCTTGACGTGCTGCTGTCCTCGGCCAGGTCCGCGAAGGTCTCGACTTCCAAACTGAACGCCACACCTGATGGCTCGGTCACCCGCGCCGAAGTGTCCACCGCAGTGTAGACTCGTACTTTTTTTACTCTCACACACAATAGAGCTAGCCTAAGCCAACTTCTACTGCTACTCTCACGTATCGTTCTCTCGCTCTCTCTCTAGACAACTCTTGTACGTCGTTCCGCGCCGCTCGCCGCCTCCGGGTTCCCACACAAGGACCCCTGCAACACCGCAGTAACGCACCACACCTCGCTGCTGCTGGTACACCTTGTCGCCGCCCGAAACTCAGCTAGCTCCGTACTAGTCCGCACAGTCGTCACCTCACTCCTCTCTCTCTGCTTCTCACACTCGTCACTTGTGACGTGCACCTGGTTCTCGGTACACGCACACACCTCGTACTTGGCAAGCGTCCGCTCGCTTATCTCCGGCACTTACGCTCCACGTCGCAGGCTCCAGTCACTCTTGCGTCTTCGGCCGCAAAATCCGTTCTGTCGCCAGCCCACTTCCATCGGCTCCCTGGATCTTCGCACTCTCAATGAACAACCGCTCTGCAAATCACGACGTCGCCTCGCCTTTCACCACTCGCAACACTTCGTCGGTTCCGCACGTCATCCCCTTAGCATCTTGAACCGTCACACTGCGATTCTGCAACTGCCTCAGCTTCATTCAGGTCCAGTTCGTCGACTCGACACTCAGAGCCTCCGGTGCTCCCACAAACTTCGCATACACGACCTGGTCCAGCAGCACGACGACACTCGGGAGGTTCACTGCCTTGTCCAGCTCCGTCGGATGGGCGTAATGGCTGCAACTATGTCGGATGATTAGTGCATTTTTGGTAGGCGTTCATAATGAACAAAAGTTTGTCAAGCGAAGTTGACTACAGCTACAACCGTACCAGTATGCATTTGCAAACCCGACAATATTGCAGGAGCTACAAGAGCAACAAGAGGTTGGTGAATCGTCTTCGATTCAACCATCAGGAATTCCGCATTATTGAAATTGCGCTCAATAATGGAGACCATGGTTCCAAAGTTTCTATTTTCCAAAACAGCCCCTGCCGCGTCGATAGAGGGCATGGCAAGCGGTAGGGTAGGATAAACTTGGGCACCCAGTGTTTCTGAGACTGATGCAAACGGCTTCAGCAAAACGCATAAGCAGTCAATTGCCAATCAATCCTTTAGGCGACCTCCGAAAGTATACAGACAATGAGCGAAATGATTGAACGATTTCGCGCATTCTTTTGCAGCCCATGTAGTACCTTATCTGCTAGCGCCAGAACTTCTTCAATTGCCACATCTCTAAGGTACTCCACTTCCAGTCCCTCGTTCTCATTTAATTCATCATCTTCTTCAAGTTCAGTTGAATTGGAATCCGGCTCATCGTCATCAAACGATGCCCATGCTGGCCGTTCCGTCTCGTATGACTTTTTTGCTTCGTCAATGCCCCCTGAAACAACAAGATAAAGTTCGTGTGCTAGACATGGTGTGTTGTTAAAGTCTAAACGCTCCGCAACATTCACCATATTTGCGCCTGAATCACGAGCGCATCTTGTACAGTTTTCATAACGAAGATCCCACTTACCCATCACACCTTGCAACTTCGCCGCTGTAGCTTCGCCTGTGTGATTCCCAGGAATCTCCATCGCCTCCAGCGTCTAGCTTCGAAGCTCGTAATTTTCAGTCACATTATGAATCGTAAAGGAGATATAAGTACATGCATTACGAGCTGTCCAAATATCACTGGTCATCGAGAAGTAGAGACACGACTTGTTCATATCATTGGGGACTTCAGTTCTCAAGTCACCGCAAAAAGCACGAAATATCCTCGCAATATATTCCTCCTTGGAATGTTCACGCGTATATGTCCAAGATCGAGAGTAATATAGGAAACAAATTCGAGACATCCTTCGTCCTCGATTATGACCAAGGGCCGAAAGTGTGACGCAACCCATTTTGCCAACAGCGTGTCCACTCGTTCCTGTTGTTCTGCAGTAATTTGGTGCATTTTTATCGGCACCTTCATCAAACGACGGCACGAGGGTTCGTGCCAACCTTGCTTCTTTTGTTTGACGTTCCCGCTCTTCATACTCGGTCATCTCAGTCTGGTGGAACTTCTTCATGTGAGAAGAAACCTTGTTGTTTGAAGTTACAAAATAAATCGACACTTTACACTTCTTACAAAATGCGAGTGTGCGTATCTGTTCTCAACTTCCGAGTCCGACAGGTACCAAAAGTCAGGGTGAACAAAGAGGTCAACAAAAAAACACAATGCCGGCTTGTGTTGGCGATTGTTCGGAAACAGCCGGGGTGGAGTGACCTCGAGACGTATTCCAGCTCTCAGCTAGCTTCGACGTCGAATCACGGTGAGGTGGCGGTTCTCAAGGATATTGGCCCGGATCGGGATCGGTGTTTGTGCTTGATGTCCGGTCCTCATTTGACGGAGAACCCCGATTGGAGCTTGAACGATTCGTATTCGAGCGAGTATTCGCACGCGGACGCTGTTTCTTTCGCGGAGGAGCTAGTACCGATCTTGGGCTGGTTGTAGTCCTTCGACGCTGCTCTTGAGAATTTGGAGGTTGCTTGGGGTCGGTGATGCGCGGTCTGAATTAGCCTGTGGTGTTTTAGACGCACTGCGTAGCTGGTAGCGGCACTGTCGGAGCTCATGCGATGGTGTCTCAAAGACGGTTGGGCACTTGAGAGGGGATTACGACTAGTAGCAGCATTTGGTGTGCTTTGGTCAGAGTCAACGGCATTCAGTATGCCACCGCTGGATCGTTGAGCACCGGAGTTTCTCTCCTGAGAGACAGGATCAGGGGGTTGGAGCTCGTCCATCGCGTTTTTCAAGTGAGCTGGCACGGTGTGCAGCCCCACAGGATCTTGCTCGGTGATCTACTTGAAATTTGTATAGGGGAGGTATTCGATGATATAGCAGGTACAACAGGTTCTTGGAGGTTGTTAACGGGGAAGTTTGTTAACGGAGGTTAACGTAACTGAGGTGGCAGCTCTACTGCTGGAGCAGTACAGAACCCGAACGTGATGATGCAGGTGTCCGCCAAGATATGGCTACATCAGGTGTGTTTAGTGAAAGAACACTGAGTGATATGCAAGGTGCAAAGCCCGCCAAGATGGCGCTAGATCGGCACTGGTGAAGCAGAGAGCGCACACAAGAGCTGGCAGTGGCCGGTGAACGAAGAGAGGACGGATGACACGAGCGCTGGAGCGAGGTATCAAGGCGGAGAGGCGTCACGAAGGACGGATGGCGTCTGGAGGGTGCCAGGTGAGTGTTTCGAAGGTAGTGTCATGCCTAGAAGGGAGACCGCCGCCTGCTATCAGTCGTAAATCTTCCCAGATGCAAGCAGAAGAGAACTAACAACTAACAAGAGGAAGAGCTTTTGTTGTTCATTCTTCTGGTTAGGTTCTCCTTCTAGCTAACCACATCCGTCTACGACTACACATCCCGAACCAGTCCAACAGAGCTCCGCAGCTACCCGACCCCGAACGACTTCAAGAGGGTGCGCGACATTTAGTGGAGATGCAGGGTAGATGCCTAAGCTCGGTCCACCTCGTGTACACAAGGCGTGTGGAATTATCTACGGTTCAAGCCCGCGCCCGAGACGTGCGGTGTCGACGTGGAAAGTCGATATCTGGGACGCATCGACGGAACGCTTGGTGTAAGGGGGTGTCAGGACGGTCCTTGCCCTTCTCGTGGAATGGAGTGAATTTAAGTGAGGAAGCAGTCACGACTTCGAAAGATCGTGGTGAAGACCCGGAGGATGGGCTGAAAAACACCGTCAGGGAGGTCAGTGAAGTGTAGATAAAAGCGCAGTAAGTGGAGGTGCAGTCTTAGCCAGAGCAGCAGACGGCTCCACCGCAGGCTGAGGCAACAGCACAAGGCTGTCCTACGACAGGTCCGGCGCCAGGAAACACGAGTGGAGGGAGTGCTCCGCCGGTTGGACCTGGAAGCCCGGACGTGACGACTCCCGAAAAACTGGGGGCTGTTCAAGACAGGGTGCAGCAATCCTCGTTAGAGTGGTCAATGTGACCAAGGTGACAAGGATGGCCAGGGTGTTCAAGTAAGCCAAGGTGGCCCAGACGCGCAAGGTGGACAAGGTACCGTGGCGGTGTCTGGGGCCGTGACAGGTGCCACGACGACTACACAACAAGAACGGGACCTCAGATGCGGAGCGTTCAACCGGGACGAGTGAGCAGCAAGAGACGACTCTGCCGGTCGTGCAGCAAGGGCATACTCTTCCTGAGGTTTCAATCCAGTACGGTGGGGCCAACAGTTAATGATTCAGCAGCGGCCAAGTCTTCTTCCTCCGCAAGGAGGTACGGCTCCTACTGGAGTGCCGCAAGGTCAGTCTTAGCCGGTTCTTGGTCAAGGTCTGCAGCCAAATGGTACAAGCATGCAACAAGTGCAGCCTGGGCCGACCAGTACGGCTCAGGACCTACAGGCGCAACAACCCTCTAACCAACTCGTGACGAGTGGTGCAGGTGGGGGTTATGTGAACCATGGGCACGCGTACGGCTACACTAACACTGGGCACGGCAACTAGAAAGTGGCTCCAGGGTACTCGTTCGGTTAGGCGACACTGGTGTAGCATTGGTTTCAATTGGTTTTGAAACTATGCGTGGTGTTTTATGGGGTTTTAAACTACGAGTGGCATTTTCTCAGTTTTCCATTTTAGGAAACAGCATGAAGTTAGCGTCCTACACCTAGATGCCGACCTCCATCAAGGCGTCCTCGCCCACTTTCGTGCCCTCCTCCACCAGAAAGTAGCTGCGTAGATGGTCGAACCTCACCCTCGCCTCCGCCACGTTGTTCAGCACTTGCGGCACCATGAACAGGGGGAAACGTAGGATGTTGAACAGCGCTAGACTCGTCAGAGCCGAGCTCACATCCACATGTTGCTTAGTATCACGTTCGCGCTGGACGGCACAACCGTCACCAGTGATAGCACAAAGCCGAACATCGTGTTCGACTCGCTGCGAGCAAACACGCACGTGCGCAGACGCGCCAGCTCCTCGTCGCGGTACTTCATCATGCGTTCTCCCACGTCTTCAGCTTTGCCACCTTGATACACGACAGCACCTCGACACAAATATTAATACACTCGTCCTTCATCTGCACCTGGCGCTGCTGCAGCTTGTGGATGGCCTTAGAGACAACCGTCATCAACGGGATGATCACCAGAATCACCGCCACGCCGGTGAACATCGCCACGTCGATCTGCTGTCACAGCAAGGAGAGTGCCGCGATGGTCTGGAACATCGCGTACCTCACAGCGTGCAGGTACCACATCATGTCTCGCAGACACTGTGCGTCGATAGAAATGAGGTTGGTGAGCTCTTCCGACGATTGTTGATAACGAACCAGCACCAACAGCACCAGGGGATTCTCAAACACGGCCGTGACGGTAACCTGCGCAGGATGAGTACAGTGGCAGCGTTGTCCGCCTCGAGACGCTCGTCCAGTGGCTGTGTCACGTTATTCCTGCCTAGGCGGTTGTTGACGAAGATCTGGAACCGCGGAGCCGACGATCTGTACTACAGATTCTGTAGCAACCAAAAGCAGCATAACTGCTAGCGAATCTCTCTGTGCTGTCATCGCGCACGACCCGGTCGCAAACATGCAGCTCTTGACGTACTTGCGCTTCTGAAACATACACAGTCATTTACCAGCAACGTTAGCCACCGCAGTAGAAGACGTACAATCCCCTCTGTGTGACGCAACGCACCAAACTCTGTGCATCCTGGTCTAACCAGCTTCTACTGTTCCGTAATCATCGCATCTTTGAGACTCAACGTCGCTAGAACCTGCGCACTCTGTCGTTCCTGCTCCAGACACATATATCGCTCTTTTTGCCATAGTGTACGGGCAAATTGAGGATGTCCCTGGGCCAATTCGCGCGCTATAAATGAGAGTACAATTGCTAGAACTTGTCCATCTATCGGTGCAAGTTGCATCTCGAGAATCGCTCTGTGCCGCACAGGACACGACGTCAGAGGAGATACCTCGAGTTCTGTTTGACAGCAAGCTAGACGGCGCTGGTAGCGAAGAATATGTCGATGAGGTCCGCGAGCTGATGAAGGTAGTCCAAAATATTACCCTTCAAGTGTTTAAGGGGCGGTTTGACAAGTTGAAACCCACTATTCTGGACTGGATTGCGTACTTGGACCCCTTGCATAGCAAAAACCGTGAGTCACGTGACGCCAGAAAATGCAACAGAAACTCGCAAGAAGTTTTTGAACGCTGTCTTGGGGTTGGCGGATGTTACTACGGTAGCAGCACATACCCAGCGATCTTCGAGACAACCAATGACTAGCCCAGACCCTCTATTGGATCGCATGTTTGGACGCAACGAACCTGACGGCGATTCTTCAATAAAGAAGAAATGCCGAGTTGAAATAAAAGTGGATCTGGATGCCGCGAAAGCTCTGGCCGTACCAAAAAAGCCGCAAGACTTTGATACACTCGCATGGTGGTCTGTCAGTAGAGCAACGTACCCCAACATCAGTAGGCTTGCGAGAAAATGGCTTGGAGCAGTAGCAACAAGTGTACCTTCGGAGAGAGCCTTTTCGTCAAGTGGCAATATCATTACTGCCAAACGAAGTTCGTTGGCACCTGAGTTAGTGCGTGACCTCGTCTTTATCGCTGAAAACTATCGCCGGATGAAGAAAGTTTGTGGTAGTTCCACCTGATACCTAGGCAAGTGCTCACCAACTGAAATCGTATGCGTAGTAACATGCGTGCTTTATTTGAATGAGTGATAAATTCTGTACTTGCTTGTCACGATGACTCCACCAATACAGCCAAACCACCGGAGGGGCTTCTGCGAGGCGGGTGTCACGATATCAACCACATGGGGACAACATTACGATGTGAATTACCCGAAATTTGTGGTGCTCGAAGCCATTTGAGTACCAAGGAAGCTGTGCAACCTGTGAGCAACGCCTCCTGACAGATAGCCGACGATGCACAGCAACGATGTGCTTGAAGTTGATGTTGGAGTTTGCATAGTGCAAGGGTGAAAGCCTGAGTACGAAGACGAAAGGGTTGGCATGACTCAATCGGTTCTCAATTTCCAGCATCCTCAACTCCTCTCGTCTCCCATACCGGCCGTACGTCCTCTCTAGTGCTACCATATACGCAACTTAAAATATTGCGACATTGCTCCTTTTCATTGACTTCATCTTCGATAACCTGTGTGACTTCGCTGGTCAAATATTCATATCCGACGCAAGAGAGCTCGAATATTCTTGGGTGTAAGTCACTGCATCACTATTTGGGCGTGCATGCATTCGATGTTAGTATTTGTTCGCATGGCTGTGATCCGCTCGATAGCTTTACCTCGCTCTCCTGCCTTTTGTTACATCCCAATAGAAGCCACATTAACTCTAGTGACTACTTCCATCTCCTCAGGATGTACGCCAAGTGTTTCGAACGCTCGGGGTACCCCCGATCTCTTCCTCATTATTTCGGGCGTTTCCAAGTCAGCATGGTCACCTCTGTGCCTGCTCGGGTATCTACGTGGCCGTCCCTTCGTCACGCACGTCAGGCTTAATGTCGGTCGTCTCGACTGTCGCTTCCGTCACCTCCGAGATATTCTTCTCGACCATACTCTCTGTCGGCTTGCGCTTTATCTTGCGACGCTTCTCCAACTTAAGCTTCTTGACGTTGTCACATCGGTCTCGATCTCGGCATCTCGGCCTTCGCGGGCGTTTCCATCGCTACACAATCTCGGGTATCTCCATCGTCACCTCCCTCGTTAACAGTCCTCCATGGCCGTCTCCGTGATGGCCTCTTCCGTCGCCTCCGTAGTCTCCCCTCCTCGGTTGTGTCGGCAGCAATCGGTTGTGTGCTTTCGCAACGAAATTTGCCACACACGTTGACATTCCTATCAATAGCGTGTCTACAAAGGTTAGGCTTGAAATAACTAGTAGATGATGCGGAATGAAGCAGTACCTAACATGACAACTTGACCCTCATTTTATGTTACATGTACGCCAAGCACTTGAGGTGCTATTGAACTGTGTAATTACTCACCAAACCTCTATACTGTATTCCACGGGAAGAAGGGCAACACCAACTGACAAGAGGTGAACACCTTGTCCTACTCTATTGCCCAGACCTCGCTCGGGCTAGAGCGGAGGAGAACCACCAGATGCACCATTTTCAGCTAACTCACACGCTAACCAATTGCCAGACATGAAGTAGACGATATGCGAGTTCAACTCAGCTAGTAACAAGCTTTACAATGGCGTAGCATTATATGCACTTCGGGAAGGACCGGAATATATTGTTTTGCCAATCACCGTCAAAATCTGGTCAAAATGGCGGGCTGTTACAGATAATGCGTGTTAAACTAAGTGTCGGATTTTCATCTATTGTGAACCACATAAAAGGGCAGAATAACGCAGGTACAAATACCTACTGGGAGGCGGGAGGTTCCGTAGGTTGTAAACAAACTACGACAGCAGGACTTGACCCCAGCGCCTGCCCGACCCCTGTCGGGATCGAGTCCCACCTCGATGCGGGACATCAGCATCCTTCGAAATGGCGAATTGATGATCGTGACCGACACGCGGTTTCTTGGAGATGGGTTGATGGCTTTGGACACCACACTTCGCTGCTACTGGTAGCGATTTCAATATTACCGACTTCAGTTATCGGTTGCAGTTACCGGCATTAGTATCGTGCAACGAATTAACCTGTTTTGAGCTGTCCAGCAGCAGCCTTTCAGACTACAGTAAACTGCTATCCCAGTAAAAGTGAAAATTCACCAGCAAATGGAGTACCCATTGTGAAATCTAAAACAACTAACAGACTTCGACGTCAGTGTGTCAGTCCCGTCCGAATGTCACACTTGCGTCCATTTTGACAACAGGCTCCCATTGGCTGCCGAGCGGAGCGAGGCGGCTCCCGATTCGATAAAACTGCTTTTTGCTGCCGAGCGAAGCGAAGGCGGCTGGCAACTGGCTAAAATATTTTCGTACCTACTTGAACATAATCGTATTTACTGCGTCCGTTTACGGTGTGAATGTAACATTTGCCCCCCATTTTGAAAAGCGACAGCGGCGGAGCGCCACGGTGGACAAGGTTCGCTGCGTGTATGCCTGTTAGTTAGACGTAAGAGCTACCGCCAACCAACCCACTCGATATACCGAGCTCCCGGGGCAGCTTAGGGGGAAGTTTAGTCTAGGTGGAGGTATTCCTAAAGGTTCCTATGTGTTTTTCTCAAAACCCTTGGTTCTTGCGTGTTTATTCCTGCCTGGGGGTCTGTGCTTTGGTGTTTCGGCCCACCGCCCACTCTGCGCGAATAGCACACAGTTGACAAGACCCGGTCCATTGACCACAACCCCTATTACCACCCGTGATGTAGCTGTTATATACATGCCCATCGAACCCGTGGCAACACAGGGCAATAGCGTCTTATTAAGGCTATCAAACCCTCGACCTACAGTGCTACCCGGGCGCCCAACCTTGGCAAACCGACTGCTCAATTATGCAACTAAAACCGTTCCGGGCCGCAAGGCCTGTTGACTATGGGATAAGCGATCGGCGTACTTTGATGGGAGCAAGCAAGCCCCGGGTTAGCACGCGCACCGACTACCAACCCTATGAAAGACTACCGCTATGTGCGATGTACTTGGACTTTCAGTCTAACGCGTCACGTTACCCTGTTTCGTTTCGCAGTGAGGCATGCCGCGCGGCAAGCGGAAACGCACACAAGCGGAGCTCGAAGAGGCTCTGACTGAAAATGAGCGGGTGAACGCGACACCGGCCGTGCCAGAGGAAAAGACCGTTATGCAGCGTCGCCAAGCCAAACGACGAAGACTACGGTACAACATAAACAAGGAATTGCAAGCCCTTAGCATTGGAGAGGGTGGTTCAGCTGTAGCTGCAGCGGGCGCAAGCAATCCAGCGCACCGAGCCCTCCTGCTGAGTCTGAGAGCGTCGAGCGCGCTGCGGTTCAGCAGGCAGCAGTCTCTGCAGTGTCTCGTACTGAGGCAGCTCGCGTGGCGGCAAGAAGAGCGCGTGATGCAGAGCGACAGCGAGCGCGGCGTGCAAACCTGACGGAGGCTCAAGCGGCGGCAAGTCGACTGCGGGAGACTGAGCAGCAGCGAGCGAGACGTGCTGACATGAGTCAGGGTAGCGTGGCCGCTAGGCGAGTGGAAGACGCGGAGCGACAGCGGTCGAGACGGGTAAACATGACTCCATCTCAACGAGAAGCTGCTAGGCGAAGAAATACCGAGCGGGCACGTCTCTGTAGAGCTCAGCTACGGGAGGAGCAACATCAAGCACAAAAAGAACAAAACCGACTTCACCAAGAAGGTCGACGTGCACGGTAGAGTCAACATGAACGCGATTGAGAACGAGAGGTGAACGCAACTGCCCAAGTGGATCGGCGATCGCAACAGAAAGAAGAAGAGCGCAATCAAGAGCGAGAGCGCAATCGTGGACAACAGTTGCATCGGAGAGCCGAATTACCACAAGAGGCTCTTGAAGAGGAACGAGAGCGGGTAAGAATCAGGCGTCGAACGGTCCGCCATTGTGAGGCACTCGCAAACCACGAAGTCTTCAACTCCTCCATTGTCACCGGGCCTCACATGGTCGACGGTCGACACAGACTACCCCCGACTACGGTTTGCGATCGGTGTAACGCTTGGAAATGTCCTGGCGAGCACAAGGTCGGTTGCTGTATCGAGGGAAAAGTCAAGCTGCCTCCTCTAAGACCGGCGCCCTCCCAGACTGCTCCAGCTGTATTGGGACAATCAATTTTGGAAGCACGTGAGGGCGTACAACCAAGCATTTGCGTTCACGTCGATCGGTGCATCCTGCTCGGATAGAAGCGTGTTTCAAGACGTCTGTCAGGACCACAGCGTTGCGGGTCAGCGCGGGATTTACACGTATCGAATTCAAGGCGCCATGGGGCATTACTTGGGTTCGCTACTGCCCTAGATTGATTGAAACACTGGAGAGAGGACGGCTCCCAAGTTTGCGCAGATCTACATCGTGGACCTGAACATGCAACGCCGTGCAGAAAGACGTAAGGGTATTTTTGCCGATTTGGATCCGGTTGCGCTGTTGGACATCGAACAAATGATGCAAGCGCATAACCCGTTTGCCCAGCAATTCCTAACGTTCGGCGAGAAGGTGCGAGAACACAATACAGACGAGGTAGCCGATGTTGTGTTCCGGCTGCACGAGAAAGCTTCAAGTCCAGGGACATACAACCTGCCTACAGTGTCCGAGGTCGGGGTAACTAGGATCGAAGACGAGAACCTGGAGCAGCCTCGGGACCGACTACTTTACACAAAGCAACACCGACTCTTGCGTCTGTTTGAGACGAACGCAATGTACGACCCTCTACAGTACCCACTTCTGCTTCCGAATGGAGAAGTGGGATGGGCTTTTTCGGACACTTACGAAGACGGTGCCGTTCGCAGAGGCAAAACATGAGATGTCGCTACGGGAACATGTAGCGTATCGACTATACCAGAAGGTAGACGATGAGTCCGCGCTACATCAAGGCGGACGTCTATTTCAGTAGTATTGTGTGGATCAGCGGGCCAAGTGTGAGCAAGAGCAACTGCGCTGGGTAGTCACGCACCAGAACGAGTTTCGCTCAGACCAGTACCGTGGAGTCCCAGATGCATTGCTCGATGAAACTACGTTTGAGCTGGGCGAAGGTGAGAGATTACTTTCCGAGTACGATAGCAGTACCGGTGAGTTAGTTCACCCGGATCGAGCGCGCAGTCGGAACCGACACTTCCTGAACCAAGTCGGCAAGAAAGTTATCCTACCATCGTCTCATTCGGGGAGTCCGCGCCAGATGTACCAGTCGTACCTAGACTCCATGGCTATGGTTCGGGAATACGGTAAACCAGACCTCTTCATCATGAAGACTTGCAGCCCGACGTGGGATGAGAATAAGGAGAAGCTCCCCGAAGGCCAAACCGCTCAAGACCGGCTTGACATCGTCGCGAGGGTGTGGCAGCAAAAGCTGGAAGCCCTTCTGAAGGACTTGGACGAGGACGTACTCGGCCATGTGGTTGCTCGGATTTATGTCGTCGAATTTCAAAAGCGGGGACTTCCACATGCCCACATTCTAACTATCCTGGCAGACGAGGACACACCACACACCCGACATATTATTGACAAGTTGGTGTCTTCAGAGGTGCCTGACCGAGAGGCAAACCCGGACCTTTACGAAATGGGTTATGATGTGCATGATGCACGATCCATGCGGAACTGCTAATCCAATGTGCGCCTGTATGAAGGATGGTAAGTGCACTAAGGGATACCCGAAGTCGTTAGTAGAAGTTACTCGGGCGAACGAGGACGGCTTCCCAGTGTACAGGCGACGTCGTCGACCGGACGGAGTTCTCAAGTTCAGAGGCAAAGACTACGACAACGAGACGGTGAATCAGTGGGTGGTACCGTACAATCCCTACCTTTCCCAAAAGTACAACTGTCACATCAACGTGGAAGTGTGTACAGACATCACTGCGGTCAAGTACCTTTACAAGTACGTCCACAAGGGATCGGACAAGGCGATGATTACGGTGGAAACCGGGCGCGGAGAGGGAGATTCCACAGGGCGGGAGCCAAACGAGATCCTTCGGTTCTTAAACGCAAGATACATCTCCCCAGTGGAAGCGTGCATGCGGCTCCTCGACTACTCGGTCCAGGGAACAACCCATGCAATCACTCAGCTTACCGTACACCTGGAAAACGAGCAAGTGGTCACATTCCGATCCAGCGATGATCCCGACCGAGTGCTTACGCGCGGCAGCCGTACCATGCTGACAGCATTCTTCGAGTTGTGCTCAAGTGAACACGTCGATAACCAATTGGCCAAGACAATCGTGTACAAGGCGTTCCCAAGTTGTTCAAGTGGGACGACAAGAGGAAGGACTGGGCCCGCCGCAAAAGGTATCAGGCTGCCCTGGGACGCATGATTTACGTGTCGCCTAGGATAATGAGAGGTTCTACATGCGCCTGCTGCTCAGCCATCGCAAGGGCCCAACATCCTTTGCCGATCTACGCAAGGTTGGCGACCACGTCTATCCGTCGTATCACGCAGCCGCCTTATAGTTGGGCTACCTGGACAATGACGCCGAGTGGGTTTCATGCATGGAGGAAGCCGTATCTTTTGAAATGCCGTACCGACCCCACCAGCTTTTCGCGACCCTGTTAGTGTACTCTCAGGTTGCGGGAGTTCGCTCTCTGTGGGACAAGTTCTACGCCGATCTCTCGCATGACTTTGCCTTCAAGCTTCGGACCTACCCAGAACCAGACAAGGATGACAAAATCAAGTTCAATACGCTCAAGAGCCTACATGACTTACTACAAGCTAGCGGGTTTGCTCTAGAAGACTTTAGAGATATGCCGCAGCTTAATGAGTACCCTGATTTCGTACGAGCCTCGCTTCGCCAAAACAACCTCATTCATCGCGAAATGACCTACGACCGTTTCAAGCTCCAAAACATCGTCGACCACGAAGACCAACTGAACCAAGGTCAACGAGCAATCTACAATGACGTCATGCAAGGTGTCGAAAGTCTCGCAGCTGGCAACAAACTGTTCTTCATCGAAGGGCCCGGTGGCACAGGGAAATCCACACTGATCAGGCATTTGCTTGCAAAAGTGCGTGTGTCAGGGAAGATAGCAATTGCGGTGGCGTCAAGTGGGATTGCTTCTTTGTTGTTGATGGGTGGTCGTACGGCGCATTCCACATTCAAGATACCGTTGAAGCTGAACAAGAACTCGACTTGCCCAATCAAGAAACGGTCCCACTTGCACGAGCTAATCAAGAAGGCCAGCTTGATCATCTGGGACGATGCTCCAATGACTCATCGACATGCGTTTGAGGCCGTCGACCTAACCCTACGTGGTCTAATGGACAACGGGATGAACCATTCGGAGGAAAAGTAGTGGTGCTATCGGGTGATTTCCTGCAGATTCTCCACGTGGTTGTTCGAGGAACCCCTGCGGAAACAATCGACGCGTGCGTAAAGTCTTCCGAGTTGTGGTCGCACTTTCGGACGCTAAAGCTCACGAAGAACATGCGCGTTCAGTCCGCTGATAACGAACTCACTGCCGAGGAGGTGTCGGCGTTCTCCGAGTTTCTGCTTCGAGTCGGGGAAGGGAGACACGATGTCAACCCGTCGCTTGGCTCCGAGTACATGAAGCTTCTAAGCGACATGTTGATCGAAAGACCGCCGGAGGAGGAAACCGAAGACGATGACGACGAAGAAATCCGACCTGGTGCATTTCCCAAGGGATTAAACCGGATCATTGACGAGATGTATGCGGACATCAACAACCCCGAAGTCGCAACCGACGAGTACTTCGCTAACCGCACTATTTTGACGACAACCAACGCGGTGGTGAGGCGTATCAATGATGCTGTGGCTCAACGGCTGGAAGGGGATTCGCATGAGTATCTGTCCAACGATTTGGCGGAAGATGGCCAAGGAAACTTTTTTGAACCAGAGTTTCTACATACCGTCAATATCAACGGAATCCTGCCGCACATGCTAAACCTGAAGGTGGGGGGGGGCATCATGTTGATGAGAAACTGGAATCCAGACCTCGGCCAGTGCAACGGAACGCGTCTTCGTGTAGTCGAGCTGAAGCCCCACGTCATCCGCGCGAGAATCATGACAGGCGAGCATCAAGGCCAGCACGGGCTCATCCCACGGATAGTGTGCGTCAGTGACGGGGCCGCGCGCGAGTTCCCGTTCCAATTGCGGCGCAAACAGTTCCCGGCGCAACCAGCTTTCGCCATGATCATCAACAAAACCCAAGGACAAACGGTGGAAAAGCTGGGACTCTACCTGTGGACTCCCTGCTTTTTACACGGACAACTGTACGTGGCGTTGTCGAGAGTGACGGTGCGGTCGAGACTCAAGGCGCTGATCGAGTATCCGGAGCTGGAGGAAGACGACGGAGTGTGCACGCAGAATATTGTCTACAGACAGATATTCGAGTAAGTGAGGAGTGTGCATATTTCATTTTAAAAAATAAATGCTCAATTGCATGGGAATTACAAAAGACTATCTGTCCCCGCCGAGCGAAGCGAAGGCGGGGGAATTGAGTAGTGGAGCGATATGGAACAGCGAGCGACACGGAGTGGGACCAACACTGCCCCACCGCCCGCAAAGCGGGCGGCACTCGTCTAGTTCACAATACATGTACATGTACTTAAGTATGACAAAAAAAGCACGACACACGACACTTCACGATTTGCTCTTCTTCCCGCGGTACTAAACATTTTTCGTTTTATTATTCGATTACACGCCATTTTCATATTTTCTATCGTTCCATCTACATGTACGCACCTTTTTAAACACGTTTTTGTTCACTTCGGCGTATATTAGCCAATAAATAGAGCTACAATGGCATTTTGCTTAGCTTTTTTTTAATTTAAATTTTTTAATTGTGTTTTTTTAGGATGACGGACAAAGCCACTTCCTTTTAAAAGAAGTAGCTGTTATCCTTCTGTATATACATTGTGAACGAGAAATTATTCGGTCGATCACTTCTCAATTCTCTGCGTACAACACAAAGCTTCATTACCAGCAGCAACGCTACCTGATGAATTTCCTCGTCGCTGTCATCGTTGCTGCACTCGCTATCGTCGAAGCCGTCACGATTGATCACGACCAGGTTCAACCGTTCGGTCAGCCCGAGCCGGTCGCGGTTTCCGAGAAGTCTGCAATCCGATTCAAGCCGTCTATCCTGGTCTTGGGCTCGTGCCACCCGTACCCGGCAGTGAACGCTGCAGGTGAGACCAGTGGTAGGCTGAAGGCAACAGGGTCGCCGAGCTCTGGCCGCAAAGGTTCTGAACTGGGATCACAAATCTATGGACGAGCGAGATGGTACAGCAATATGTGGGCCATCATGTACGCCTGGTACTTTCCTAAATACGCACCAATATTTGGCAAAGGGTATCGCCACGAGTGGCACAATGTCGTTGTGTGGGTCGACAATCCTGCCGCCAACCCACCGACGATCAAGGCCATATCAGTTGGCGATGGTGACTCGTACGATATTCATCGTACGCGGTTAGAGGACTACAGGAACGGTTCTTCCCCCAATGCCTTCTATGATTCCACCTCTATCGGCTACAAGGATCTAGATCTGACGGTGACTAGCTCAAGCAGGGAATTTCAAGACCTCATCATGTGGTAGCAATTGACTGACGAGGCGCGTGTTGGCCTCGAGAGTGCAGACTTTGGCAGCAGACAAGTGCCATTTAAGAATGCTACGTTCGAGTCGAAGCTTGACGGCGCTTGGCCGACACGTGCCACATCGGTCGACACCGAAGGAGAACTGAACTTGTAAGCCTTCATTCCAGCTCTGTTATGGGATTAATGAACTTGATGCTGCACGACCGTCAACGTTGCGACTGGGTGATTGCTGTCGACCAGCCGAGCGCGTGAGAAGTTTCAAGCTGTAGACATCTCGTTTTGCCATTCCTTGTTCGTAGATAATCATTGGCTAACCCTGTGGGTCGATGTCAACTAAAGTCGGCCACAAATTATGATAATAGAATACCACCTAAATAGGAGTCGGTCACTTCAACCTGTTTGAAGATAATTCTAAACACTATGACTAACAATACAACGGAGTAGTGGACTGAGGGCACTTCGAAGATGTTGGCAAACGTGAGCTGCTCTAATCCGAACAAAGGGTACATTCACTTCACTAAATTTCTTGCACAGCGCGACTTCGTCTGCTGATGTTGGAAGCACAAAAGTGATATTCAGAGCTGTTTCGTACGAAGACACGGCTTTGTTTTATGAAAATTTACTTCGAGCTAAACTTGCTAAATGAGTACATGTATACGCAAGTCCACGGCAATGGAGAAATGAGAAACTGGAGAATAACAATATTTGAGAAACTACAACTTCTACAATTCTTGGTTCATGTACAGGTCCCTTTTCAAAGAGCAGGAACCGCCACCGCAGCGCACGCCCTCATGAAAAGCAAATACAAAAAATTCCTATCGAGTCTTTTGAAGTACGAGGTAACTACGGTAGTCATTGAAGTTTTCGTTATGGGGGAATTGACAGCGAAATGTTGTGGTGTAGGGTGACAGACTCGGTACATTGTGAAAATGCAAAAACGTAATTGCTGATACAATATAGTACCCCTGTCGGTTTAGTTAACAATCTGCCTCCTGACGTGGACGAACGCAACGTATGTTCGATTAGCCACTGAACACACACCAGTGGATTGTTTCATGAGGCATTTTAGGGACATGTACGTCTGTCCATCGAGTTTTTATTTTAATAATTATTTTAATTTTAAAAAATAGTGAGAAAATTGAGCGTTAAATCATGTGTTGCATGCACTACATGTATACAGTAAAAGGGAGTTAGGAATATGCACATAAATACATGTACCAGGGCAATCTTTGCTAGAAATTCTAGCCTATTATAGAATCAATCGCAGGGAATTATTACCATCCCAAGCTAATACTGAGAACCACCTATTGAGCAAGCTGCTACGGGTCTTTACAGATAACGTCTACTTGCTGGGCTCAGTCATCACTGATACGTTATGCATGTCGTCATCACGCAGGTCGCCTTGTGGCTGCATTATTCTCTCAAACACTAACTTTAGTCACATTATCGTGGATCCATGGAATTCTCTTATCAGTGCGCGCATACCCACGAGACATTTCTTAATGTCCAGGGTCCCTTGCTTGGTCCTGTCTTCCAAAAGTATATTTACCCCAGGATCGCAGGCAGGCCCAGCTCACCAGAAATTGGTTATATACCGCTAATTTGACGAACAATACAAAGAAGTGTAGCACAGGATTCACCGGTCATTCATAAGCTTTGACATACGAAAACGCAACAGCACGAAATTTTCGCCAACACCTCTGGACACCCGTCGATGAGGCTCACTTTGCATTTGAGCTCCAGGCCCCAAGACTTTCCACGATCCAAGCAAGACCAACCAATGCGCTTCTGCTACACGTTCCTTCTGGTTGTCCCCACCCTCCTTGCATCTGCAACCGCAGATTTGGGCCATACATCGCTGTCCAAGCCGATTTCGACTGCCGATAACTTCCAAACTACCATCAATTATAAAAAAGCCCAAGAAAAATGGAAAGGAGATGAATTTGAGCCTTCCCAGGAGTGGACCAAGAAGTGGACCAAGATAATGAATCGCTGGGTGGACGAAGGAAAGGAGCCCATGGAGGTGACCAGATATTTTACCAAGCACAACTCTCGTGACGCGGATGAAAAGCTCAATCTGTTCGTTGACGCATGGCTGAAGAAAAATCCGAGTGTTCCCACGAGCAACGGGGCGGTTTGAGAGTTAATTGCCGTTGCCAGGGTAGCCGTTCCTCATCTGGCTATATCGTTGAAATCAAATGCAGTTACTTTTCGTGAGATCGATCTTGGTTTCGGTGCTACTTCTTAACACACTGCAAACGAGCGTTTCCACGTAAAAATACTACCTGGAACAGCTCGTAATCGTCACATTAACTAGGGCACTCGGAAGTCGAACAAATCACCATGGCTGCCATGGGGAATGCAGGCGCGTTCTCCATGCTCGCGGAGACCGCGGTACGCCATTCACAGCTACTTGATAACGTTACTTTCGCACGGTTGAATCGTTCCTCCTTTTCACCTTCCCTGTTGTTTTACCATACAGGAGGAGTTCATCCAGCTCGAATGTGCGCGACGACGGAACCAAGCGAGTTTAAGGCGGCGACCCTCTCTTCCTTCGCAATTCCATGTCTCTGGTCATAAATCTCGTCTCAAAGAGAAGCTTGCTCAAGCTCAACGCCACGCATTTTTGCTGCGAGCTGACAATAAGGCTGCACTCGTCGGAATCATTGACAGCGTTCGAGAGCTCGCGAATAATGGTGAAGAAGGTCGTGGTGGTCGTAAATCTTCACAACGCAACGGGCCAAGTCCATTAGAGCGCGGTCGATTCATGGCCTGGGCTGCAGACGTCGAGAAACTACTCGCAGAATTTGAACCAAGCGAAAATCATGCTAATGACCCTTTGCTCAGAATCCTTGAGCACCTTCAATTTCTTCAAGATGGCCATGTATGCCTAGCCGAAGCAGCAATGGATGCTAGGGCTCTCCTTGAGAGTTGGGATCGCGCTGGCGTCTTTGATTCAGAATCCTCCAGCGAAGATGAGGACGAAGACAACGACGAATTTAAGTTGCACATTCCACACAATCATGCGTTTCTCACCCCGGATCCAGTTAAAGAAAGCCTCCGCCATGTAGAGAAGTCGTACGCTTATCAGAATGTGCGGCAGCGCGCAGCCGCAAGTATCATCAAGCGCAACGTGCTCATTTGGGTGCGATCGAAAGCTTCATTCTGCGAACGCGTTGCTGAAATCGAAATCTTCGGACGCACCACCGAGGCACTCCTTAAGGAACTCAGCCTGACATCCTCTGCTCTCTATCCAAATGCAGACATCTTTGCACTTGCAACTGGACGATCCAACCCAAGATCGAGGTACAACGGTAGCATCGCGTTCAAGGACTTACTCCAGTTCTCCAAGCACTTGGCACTTTTCCCTGTAGACCAGGCGCTACGCACGGTGGAAGACGTAACTCGACGTCGGTATCTCTTCGACTCACGTTGTGTGTTGAAAATTCAAAATGTGTGGCGTCGAGTTCGTGAAACGGTACGAGCGCGTCGGCTGCATCGAGCAATGGAGGAATTGCGCCTACAACGGGAAAAGGAAGCCCAAGCTAAACGTGACGCTGCTGAGGATGCTAAAAAACGGAAGGCGTCAGAAGCAAGAAAACGAAAGGGTACCAAATCGCTCAAGCGATCTAGTACAACCAGGTCATCGGTAATTTCTTCAGCAGGATCAAAGCTTGCCGCTGGATCAACACCACTTGGAGATGAAGAGCCGGTACCACTGAAGGAGCCCCAAAGTCGGGAATCACCAGATACCGCTAGTGAAAAGCGAAAACCATATTCTCCACCAGTATCACCAATCGACACATCACATCACCGAGCAAGTACTCGTGGTGGAATAACCTCTGGCTTTGAAGACAAGTTCAAGTCGCCGACATCAACTCCGCGAAGTAGACAGCGAGCATCTCGAGCCATCGCTACCAGCAACAATGACAGCGATGATGACACTACGGATGTTGAGGCGGCTTGGAAGTCCTTTATGGACACGGTGGCAGCAGATATGCCTGTACAAGAGCATTCAGACGAGATTGATGACAACCCAGCCCCAGAAGAGGAGTCCGCCAGTGATCCGATGCCCCCAGTCACACTGCCACCGATGGAGGACACATGGGAATCATGGTCAGATGACGAGATTGTGGTGGGCAATAACGAAAATCTCGAAACGGATGATAAGCTTGGTCGTTCACCCACGTCTTCGAAGCCGATAACTCCATCGACGCCTATTACTCCCCGAATTAAGGTTGTGGTCTCTGTCAATAAGAGTCCAACTCATCACGTATCCCGCAAGGAGGCGACATCAAGGAGGAATCAAACTCGCCCACCAACAAATCCAAGCACTTCAGGTATTCGGCCACCTTCTTCTCTTCCGTTTGATGCCACATTGCACAATCACACAGGTCCATACACTGGAGCAGGCCAGCTGAGCTTGATGGCCCCCTTTATTGATGCCGATAGAAGCAAGAAATCACAACCCACTGTCGTTCCTGAACGGAAGCATTTGTACGAGCTTGACTTCACCGGTTCCGAAATGCAGGATGCCTCGTTCGTTCATGTGGCTAGAGCTCTTGGAATTTTGCGCGATCACGAGCTACAGCAAGACCAAGCTGCCCCAGCAAGACCGAGAACTCCCGAGAAAAATGGAGTTGCAGAAGGTCCACGCGCCAGCTCAAGAAGAGCAACAGTAGCTAGGCTTCGAAGTATTACTGGAGACAAGGAGCAAAGCGAGCGAGTACGCAATTTGCTTAGTCCGGACAATCAGGAGGTATCGAGCGGTCAGCAGCCCGGAAATGATGATACAACTCCCGGGGATAGCAAATCAAACCAGCGCGGTTACTTCATCTACGGAGCACAAGGTAAGACATACTTTGATCTAGGCGCAGACTCGAAACATTTGTGTCTTGTTTCAGCGTGTTGACACTTCTGCTTGGTTTTCAACAGGCAAGCGGCGAGAGGTAGTATTACGCAAAGACTCGGTGGAGTATTCACCACCATCTGGGCCACCTGAAGCCGAAACGGCAAATTCAATTGAGCCGGGTGACATGGAAATTAAGGCGTGGCATCGCTCCACAATCGCCGCAATACCACAAGCCTTAACAGCTCCACACCCTCCAATTGATCGTTTCCGTTCTCGTCACAAAAGACGCACGAAAGGCCCACAGCGGGATACATGTACTATCACCACCGACATCGCAGACCAAATCCAGGCAATGGATCCTTCAGCGAAAAAATCGCCCAAGAAAACCGAAATACGCAGCGAGCTTCCACTACTGCTAAGTCGAGAAGCTGGTCGTCGAGAGATCAAAAGATTGAACACTCTTCCAAACGACAACGAAGACCATCCAGATATTCCTGCTCCAGACGCAAACAAGCAAATGTGGAAGCGCGGCGGTGAGCTGCCGGATCTGGCACTGGCACAGATTCGCGACCGCGTGGGATACACGCGTCGATCTTCACATCACAAACGTAGGTCAATCATCGCCGGACGCGCTCCTCCTACACCAGGGGCTCAGATCGACGACAACTTGTTCACGACATCAGCTGCACTTGACGAGCAGGTCGAGATGGTTTACCCTGTGGAAGAAGAAGAAGATAACGAAGAGGAAGACAGTGCGGCACTAAGTGCTAATGAAGACAACTATAGTCCCGATGGATCTGACAGCGACGAAGAAAACCAGGAGAGTGACGAAGCTGATACTGACGGTCAAAGTAGCAGCAACGGTCTCGATAGCGACGAGCTGAGCGAGGAATTACGGCGTCTGCACTTGGCGAGTCGTGACCGTGAACTCACCTATCATCGGTCAATGCTTGATCAGTTACAGAGTGAAGAAGACGCAGCTGTTGCATATGGTGATCGTCGACGGTCGAATGACGTCGATCAACCGAAGCGCAAGGGGATGTGGCGTCGACGCAGTCGAGTGACGCGCAGTACCAAGTTGGCGAGCGACGTAGCGGATCACTATGATGTTGACGTGTCTGCGTTTCACTATGGATCGAGCAACGACCGAAGACTGCGCATCAAGACGCGGGCCGCCAGAACGGATCTGTTCGCTGAGCTTAGCGACGACGAAGAAGATGAAGGCGGCGATGAAGAAGACAAAGGCGTTAGGATTCACGATGGTATGGCGCAGCAGGAGCGCGACGCCGCCTTCCAGAAACTCCTGACGCAGTATCTCGGACTGCTGCAGTGCGCACCGGCCGAGGTGGCCCGTCGACTTCAAGTCAACACATGACCATCACTCTTGACAAAAAAGTTGTAGTTAATGTGTACTACACAAAGTGATGTAAACCACATTAAACGTAAGCGACTCCCAACCAACAACCAGAAATACTCAATGGGCAACCAAATTCTCCGTCGACAGAGCTTCGTCTTGCAAGTTGCTGCCATGGATGCGACCGCTGCGGCCTCCCACGACGATGAGATGCTGGCGCTGACGCTACAGGAGGTCGAGGACTCGGAGCGACGTCCGCAGTCCAAGCCACGCGCCTCAACTGACGCGTCGTTCGAGACCTTCACTCACGAGAACGCGGAGCCCAGCGAGCCTCTGTCCATGCCTCTGACGCTGCCCTCGTCACCCACTCTACTGCCACTAACGTCGTCGCCATCTTCTGCCGCTACACACCGCCAGCAGCTGAGCGTGCAGCAGTACTTCCAGAGCGACAGCGGCAGCGGGGATTTTAACGCCGAGATGCAGAAGTCTAACGACGAATATCGACGCTTAACCGACGCAATCAACCTGAACGTATCGACTGTCACCGGTTCGGTTACCGGTACAAATGGACGACTTATCGCCACTTCATCTCAGGTAGACATTACGTCCACCTCTACCCCATCACGCAAAGGCAAGAAGCGGAAGCAGGGTACCAACGTGAGTATCGACTTGCAGACCAAGATCCGCATCATTGAGGTTGCCGAGCAGTATCAATATGATCCCAAGAGCTCCAGTCGCAGCAAACAGGACGGTGGGGGCATAACTGGCCAGCACGGCAAAGAGATCGTCAACGGCATCCGTCTGGCTGAGCAGTTCGGCCTTAATAAGAGCACGGTGAGCCGTATCTTAAAGCGCAAGGAGGAGTTCAAGAAGGCTTACTACAAGGACAACATCTCCGGCTGCTCGAAGCACATCAACAAAAAGTCCAAGTTCGACAAACTCAATAGGCTCGTCGAGAACTGGTTCGACATGAACCGCGAGAAGAACGGCACGATCACCGACACACTGATCCGTGATGTTGGGAAAAGATATGCGGAAGAGCTCGGTATTGAGGATTTCCGAGGCTCAAACGGATGGGTGCGCAGTCTGCGCAACCGTAAGGAGCACACTGCACGCAGCAGTGTGACAATGGAGGAGCAGGAGGCTGAGAAGAGGAAGAAGGACAATGAAGCCATTGAACGCATGCGGAATGTATTCCCCAACGGGGTCAAGGACATGGCCGGTTTTTTCAAGGACCTCTCGACTTATTTGGAGAAAGATGGCGCTGGTATGGGTGGATTCGGAGATATGAATGGCAACACTAGCAGTAGCAGCAGTGGCAGCGCTCGAGATGCTGCCGTTGTACTGGCTGGAGCGTCATATACGGACATGGACGAAGATATCCCACGCGAAGATGACGGAGCGGTGGCCGAGGAGTTCCTCAAGAAGAAAATGATCGACTCTCTTCGCATATGGTCACAAGAGCTGATGGCGTCCGAGCTGGCCAAGCTTAAGAAGCGCATGAAACCGCGACAGGCAGCTATTCTATAGTGGTGTGGGCTTTTCTGTGAGTTCATCAGCCATTGTCTATCGTATATATGCTGTAACTTCTACTGCTTGTTATTCAGTCTACCCTACTCATTTACTTTCAGACCCACGAATTTATGACTGCAGACTAAAGGCCGACGACCATCCTCCGCAACGAAACTTACCAGGTAGTATTTGATGTGTGTGTCGTCGATGAAGCTACAAGAGCTAAAGTTACCGTGCATACCCCCGAGCCATTACCGGGCATGTTATTCGTGAGTGAAGGCTTCACGAAGACCTCGAGGAGCGCCACCAACGCCGAAGTTAGTCTACCAAGCTTCAATTTTTTGTGGGGGCTCGTCCTCTTCGTTGCCGACCCGATGGTTATCGCCGCGTTACGACGGCCGAGTTTTCAAGTACATGTACTGATGCAGAACCCAACACAACAACAGCCAGTGACAGACTGGCGCTGGTGCCAACAGTAGACCTAACAAAGTTTGTACTACAGTAGTAGTTAGCAACTTCGGATGAAGTGTTGTATCTGTACGCTACATTTTCCCTTGACGACTCTGGAGACAGAATTTTTGTCATGTAATGAAGATATTCCACCGTAGCATTTTGAATGGTGATGCAATGCTTTGATCGCATTCACCCCAGTTTACCACTACAGAAAATCAACGGGTTTCAATAGATGTTTATACATGATACAGTATGCATCGCTCTTGTCCAGGACGAGCCTCAAACCACATATTTACAACACCTAGGTTGCTTCTTAACGCAACTGCGTTCACTTTGCACGCTCAATTGTTTGCTGCAAACCGTCCGCAATCTCCTCCACAAACTGGAAGAGCACGCCATGCCCTCCAGTCTCAAAGAACAGCGTGCGCACATGTTCACCTTTCAAATGCTCGAGCAGGGTGACGAAGTTTTCAAGCGGCATCAGGATGTCCTGCTTGCTTCCGACTATAAGGATCGGAAACCTGGACTTGGCCACATTCTCTAGGCGTTCGTCCGACACCCAGTGCGTCAAGCACGCCACGCCTTGAGCGGCCAGAGCGTGCAGTGGGGGAAATGCTTTGTCAGACGGTGGTGTTGCGTGGTAGTTCTCGAGAACATTTTGCATTGTCAGTCCATCGCGACCTTGAATTGGTTTATCCAGAATTGTACTCGGATACATCAGCTCCAAAGCACATTGCATCGACCCACCCAGCACCGTCCCCAGGAAAGGCTTCCACATCCTCGGATGTGGCAAATATCCTCCACGTGTCGTGACCAAGAGTGTCATCGAACGCACCCTCTTCGGTGCCGTCGCTGCTAGTTCGATTCCGATCATCCCGCCCATGCTATAGGCACACAAGACTATAAAATTAGGTCTCTAGATCTCCACCCAACTCAGTAATTTCCGTACTTGACGCCGATATGATTCAGCAATTTCAGCGTGTCCTGCGCTATCTGACTCGTTGTGTAGCGCGTGAACGGGGAGTCGCTTCCTCCAGACCCGCGGTTGTCGAAGCTGAGGATCTTGAGTTTCTTGCATTGCGTCTTGGCGTCCCACTTGTCCAGTAGGATGTCAATAATGGGTGCCCAGCTCTCTTTAGTCATCATGAAGGCGTTGATCGTCACGATTCGCTCTTCAGGTAGATCTTCGGTCTCTGGTTCGTCTGCGCTGCTCTCGATTGCGTACTCCATCGTGAGCCCTGAGGGCAGCGTCGCCTTCTGGATGCGGTCCTTGGGGAAATGCTTGGACGCCGAGTGCAGCGCTGCGATGTGGCGCTCGGAGTTGATGCCGAGCCCGTTGAACGTAGGCACTTCCTCGAACTTCATGGTGGCGGCTTTACGGCTTTTCGTCTTGGGTCGCGATCTTGAAGTGATCGACGTTTCTGGCATATTATAATCAGTTTGTATAGTTTGAGAGATTTGAGTAATGTATGGAAAATACATACTGAGGCCAGGTGAAAAATATGTAATACTGATTCATTCTTGTACGCTTACAATAACGAATACAAATGATCGGATTATGCAATTGTGTACAGATTCCGCTTCCGTTTATGATACCACTAACTTCTTGTGTCCTCTTCAAATAGATTGAAATCATTTTAACGGGTATGGAGTGATTGTCACACAAATTGAAGCAGTCATCCTGTCGACCTTCACTCACACTTTATACTGTAACCGTTGTATTTTAATACCCTGAGTAAGTAGATTCAAGGATGGATATCCGAAGCGGGAGCCGTTTCTGTACGACACACCATCACTTCAACGAGGACCCCTACTAGGGGTTGTCACGGTTGGAAAGTGAATTCGGATGGGCGTGCGTGCTAACGGAGTCGCCACTTCGTGTGACAACCAATCCGACACCGAGGTGGGCAACTTGGAAACGCGAGTCAGGTGTTTTCAGTTGCTCCTCTCTGACACCGGAATGAAAATTGTATACGAGATAAATGTTCTTTTAGCTTGAAAACTGCAAAAATTTCTGTCGGCAGGTATGAGCACTTTAATCACGCTCGTAAATTTCTCGGTCACAAAAAAGAAAGGAGTTTAAAGCCTTGTACTACGTAGAAATTGATCAAACGTTTTGTGCGAATTCAAAATCTAAGGGAATCATGGCTGTGGTGATGGAATTTGATGATAAAGCTGTGCAATCATGGTTTTTACTACCTGAAGTACACTCATTTAAAAAAATGAATGCAGGCATTGGGCTGGCACTCAAGTAACTAAAGCCGTTCAAGTTTTACTAAGATTATCGGAAACAGAGGTAAGTAAAGAAGCAGACCCACTCACCGTAAGTGGGATGTTAGTAGTGATTTTACCAATTCTAGTATTCGCCAGGAAGTGGGAAAAGTGGTCTGCTCTTAACCACTGCTGTGAGTCTGGATTAATCCATACGTGCCCAGCCCGAAGAGTCCCAGTAAAACAACGGCCCACGCGATTTTCTGGAATTTTTCGCCAGTCTCGATGCCGACACCTTTGTGTTTTGCCACGACTGATCCAATCCTTTCGAGCTTTTTCTCGGTTAACGGTGTCGGATCTTTTGCAATGGCAGTCGAAAATCGCTTAAGAACAGGATCAGTTTTGATACTGTTGACGAGGGCTGTGTTCTTTTGCAAGACCTCGACTTCTTTGGACAGACCAGTATTCGTTCCCAACGCCTTTCCTAACGAAGGATTCTTCGCTTTGAAAAACGACGCCATTTTGCTGAAGGATACTCGTTCTTCGTCTGTGTCAACCTTATCGGTGTCGCTGTTTCCCTTTAGACGACGGTGGGTGTGGTTGGAGCCAGTCCCCGGGATGACGACCTGTGCCGCAGTATCTGTGTCGTCTAGGCCCTCAACGCAGGTTATGACCGTGAGTAGGAGCACCATGAGGAAGTTTATTTGACGCATAGCGTTTTCGGGTCAAGTCTTGGGGGCGTTTGATGGTAGATTACCGAATGACTGATGAGATCGGAGCCTTCATCCACCCCGTTCTCTTTTTTCAGGAGCCAACGAGCCCGTCTGAAAATGCCACGATGTTTACGAAGCGACTCTTGTGCCAGAATGTTCACGAAGGAGGGCGTTTTTGCGCTCTACGCAAAGCTTTTATCTAAATATTGATAAAGGGATTGCTGCAGTGGGCTTTGTGCTGATCTCGGTGGCACCAATATTAAGGTAGATGATGCTTGGAAGTAGGATAGTGCATCTAGTGCAGCTCGGTTTATCTGATTGTCGTTTGGTAAGTAAAAGCCTGCGTGCATTTTCAGCGAAGTTTATATATAAGAATAGCTGTAATGACGAGGAACTTCATAATTGGGTGGAGTTGCTCTACACTTTACATATGTACAAAGTGATTCAGCTCACTACCGGTGACTGGTATAACAATTTTTGAAGAATGACAAGTTCATTTCGGATTAAACTCGAATTCGATTGCAGCCTCAGACTTCGTTAGCTGTTGCTCATTCTGGTGTTGAGCGATCCAATACACCTTGTTCATTGTTAAGACGATAGTATGAGCTGAAACATTGTCGTTTCATGGCGAAAGTTTCACAGCGGCTAGAAGAGCAGCTTCTAGATTGTAATTGTCGATAAGTCTTTCACCCTTCCGTAGATCGGTTGCCTTTATTTTGGTTCTTATGCAGATCAGGTCTAGCGATTTGATCTGGATTTGAAGCGATTCAGATCACTCTCGGGTGATGTTGTATAAGCTGCTAAGGTAAAGTGGATTCAACATCACCAACCCCAGCACTTAATTTGCGTCTCATAAAGCCATTCTGCATCCGATTTAGATTCAACTGAATGTACTTAGTGGTAGTATTACCTTCACAGATGGCGCCCACCCTGTCAGATCAATCGTACTTAAGCGAGAGCAATTGTCTTGAGATTTGTATTGAAACCTGGACTAAAATCAAGACCAGGTCTAAATAAGACCCATTTAAAAATCTTCCCAGTAGATCATCTCTTCCGTGTTTTGCAGCATACATCAACGTGTAGGCCTCCAATGTGGCGTGCTTGGGATCGCAATTCGGGAGCGCCAGAATTTTCTTCAACGGCAACTTGCAAAATTTCCTCTGTGTCATCACGTCAAATAGCTTCCTCTTGGTCTCGCAAACGAGCGAGAGACGCCTTGTTCGGTCGACTCACAGTCAAAGCAGCATCGGCCGTTGGTACGGTCGAAGGAGCGACTCGCGTTTCCGTCACACTGGCCGCCTTGGATGGCTTCTTCAGCCCTGCTGAGCGAAGCTGTCGTCTCGTGGTTCGCCCTGTGTCTGGTAGTGGACGCGGCGTGCCGGTGAACACCTCCAGTCCTTCATGTACGGCGGCCTGCTCGAGCAGGTCCGAGAAGTCGCCGCCGCTCGCATCGGTCTGCACGGTCATCGTGTCGGTGTTGGTATCTCCGTCCAACCCTTGCAACTCGGCGGGTTGAAGTGAGTCTCCGTCGGAGGCGCTACCGGTAGCAAAGTCGGAAGTGTTGACAGCAGCGTCGTTGCCGGACATGTTCGAGTCAGGGCTGAAGTCGTCATCACCGTCGAAGTTAAAGCAAAGATCCGGCTGATACTCCCCCTCCTCCTGCTCGTCCCCGTCGGCGCCGTCATCCATTTCCCCGACACTGGCCTTCTCGTCGACCTCTTACTTGAGAACCTTCACTTCTTGGATGTTCGGTGACATGTCAGACACACCCGTGGGCTTACGGGCGCCGTAAAGCATCTTGAACATGCGTCGAAGACTTTCATAGTCTCGCTCAGCGATGCCGCGGCCACTATCGGAGTTGTAAGCGGAAGCGAGGCGCTCCCACTTGTCCTTGCCAAGCGGGGGATATTGCTCGACGAGAGCCGAGGCGTTGCACCTCGGTGAGCTTGTAGTTCGTACTTCCAGTAAGCTTAGCCATCTGCACATAAGAACACGAACACGAAAGAGTGAGTACGGAGCGAATGCTTCATGGACAGGTCACGCAGCGTACCAAGGAGCGGTGAGGGTGGTGGGGGGTGTTCGAAGCTTGGACTTGCGCGACGCTTGGCAAAAGCAAAAATGAAAGACTGGAGACTGCTGGTTGCTCACGGAAGGGAGGCGACGGCAGCGCAGCCTTGGGAAAGAACGGGTTTCGCGCCAAAACGAAAGCCCTGTACGTAGTGCAAACTGCGTTTGAATCGTGGATAGCACGCGCTCAGTTTGGACGCGAACCCGTGGTGTGGATTCCTGTAGACGCCCATCAGTTCCACGCTTCACTGATGGTATGTTGGACCAGCACACGTAGCCTACAGAGCAGTCAAACTTCGTATTAGTGAGCATCACAAGCAACTTCAACGTCGAACAAACCTGTCAAAGATGAGTACATGTACGCATGCATCACACGGCACGCTTACCTATGCTGCAAATCTCCCACGCTCACTACATCTCCCTCTTCAAATGTGGGCGCGAACCTACGGGCCGCCTGGTCTTGAATCGCGCGGTGGCGGCAAACGTCAAGACCGCAACGGCAGACGAACCACAGGTCGTCGCCGTAGTCGACAGTGACCTCCTCCCCTTCACGCACATCCTGAGTAGCGGCAACGACGACTGTCGTCCGGCGGCCGTTCGCCACCTCGAGGAACTGTGCCACAGGTGCACAGGAATGGTTCACGAACCGCATGAGCCCGCCCAAGTGCTCCGCGGTGATGGCGACACGTATCGGGTGCGTGGGTCTCTCGAACCTCTGCGTCATCACCAACCGGTAGCCCTCGTTGCGCGGGCGATTTGCATGCGCAACGCTCACGTGATCCAATTCGCCAAAGTACTGGCCCACCACCTCGCCCGCCTCGATGTCTTCCGCCGCGACGACGGACAAACTGCTTCGTACGGGTGTTTCTCGCAAAATAGACCTTGGACGACTCCGCTAATCTGTTGCCACACTTGGTATCGTGCGGACAGCAGCCTGGAGTGCAGTACAGCTGCATTAGCGAGTTCCGGCAGGTCCCCACTCGGCATGGAGAAGCACAGACACACCAGCCGAAGTGGGGCACTACCGGAAAGACCACCCCGGTCGTGTTGAACTGGTCGCGGATGTGGGCCACTCGATACGGCCAGGCGGCGGGCACGAAGCGATCTTGAGCGCGAGCAGCGCGTGGTCGACCTATACGAGCCGAAGTGGGCTCGTGCGCATCAGTCCTCTTGGGTTCACTGAAGGCGAAGTAACCTCGCGGTGCTGGGTCCTGCGACGTGAATACGGGTCAGCAGCGGCTCCGCGCTCACGTCGCGAACTGTGGCGCTCGCGAAGCGGCTGTCCATGCCGTGAGCGAGGGGTCGGCATAGACGGTGTCCCAAGCAAGACTGGCGACGACGTCACCGGGCTGCGTGGGTTCCGAGTGAGCGGCGGTGGCGACTTGGTGCAGTCCGTCGCTTCGTCTTCCGGTGGCGGGTTCGTCACCTCCTTGGACACGCGGACACCGTGCTGCGGTGTCAGCCAAGGCGGCGTTTGAGTACCGCCGTTGCTGCCAGCACCGGGGGGGGGGGGGGGGCTTCGTACTGCCCGTCTGGTCTTGGCCGTCCTCTCCCGGCATGTTTGGCGGCAGGTTCTCTTCCTCGCTGGAAGTGTCTTCAAAGTAGCGCACACGCCAGTACAACGCCGAGTGAACCATGGTTCCTGAACGTACGGCAGGTGTCAGTACAGATTAGGTTCACATGCAGTCAGGTTCAGCACATACCTTTTTGTTGGGGTAGCTTGTCTGGGTAGCTGGCACTTGCGCACTTGTCCGCGATTTTCGAAAGTGAGGAAGTCTTCAACTTGGGCGCAAATGAGTTATGCCCAGATACATGCCACCGGAGTGATGGTCATCGTATTCTATACAAATTTCAAAATGTACGGTTAAGATGGCAACACGTCATAAAGCCAGGGGTAGGGGAGTTTATCGAAACGATTTTTATGCCTTACGGGACTTGTTCGACGATATGACCCGACATACCTGCTGCAGCTATGTCGGGTGATTTCTTCATTTCTGGTAGGCGTCCAATCCCGCTGTTTGGTTACGCAAGCCTACATATTAGTTATAATAGCTCAGATCATAAAAATATTTTTAAAAAATACCTACGTAAAAATACAGGCACCGCCCACAAACTGAAAAGGGTGGACCTTCTAAGTTCCCAGAGGGTATGTACTGTGTACAGCAAATCGGACATTGCAGTGCCTCCATCACCAATACTGAAGACAAGCTGAATTTGCAGAAAGTACGGAATCCTAGTTAAAGCGAAGCTCAAATCATACCACTTTTGCAAGGGTATAAACTGTATGTGCATTTCAGTTGTGGGCGGTATCTGTAATAATATCAGCGCATGATGGTTCGTCCAATCACAACGCGATTTTTCAGTTGACGAAACGATATTGAAGATCACTTCGCGCATATCGCCGACGATGGAGCCGTCGGTGTGGGAGCAATGGCCGCACGCCTTCATGGAGACGCCTGAGGGCATCCGCCTGCACTACGTGGACGTTGGTCCTCGGGACGCACTCCCCGTTGTAATGGTGCACGGGTGGCCCGACCTCTGGTTCGGCTGGCGGGTATTATTATGGATAATACTGTACATCACGAAAACCTTTGTGTATATTCCGTTTACTCAAATCCAACGATGTTGTTATCCATACAGCACCAGATCCAAGCGTTCAGCTCCAAGTACCGACTTATCGTACCGGGTACAATACTTTATCAACAAAAAACATCATTAAATTCTTCAAGTCTAACGATGTTGTGCAATTTACGGTAGATGTCCGTGGTTTCGGTCAGAGTTCGACCCCAGCAAGTGTCGAGGCTTATGGAGCCAAGAACATCACTGACGACCTGGTGGCTCTGCTGGGTGAGTTGTGGTTTCAACATGTGGTGGAGCTCTTGGTCTCCGATATGTCGCACTTGTGACTTACATTTGTTGCTTTAGATGAGCTGAAGATTGCCAAAGCGGTGTTCTGCGGTCATGATTGGGGTGGAAGGATGGTCTGGCGGATGTGTCTGTATCATCCTGAGCGAGTTATCGCTGTCTGCGGAGTCTGCACGCCGTACGACCCACCGAGGAAGACCTACCTGTCATTGGAAGTGGTGGTGCAAAAGGTGCCGCAGTTCAAGTACCAGCAATTCCTGGCCAATACCGACGTATCGGGGAAAGTGCTGGATGCTTCACCACGTCGACTGTTGACGGCGATGTTCCGTAAGCCATCGGAAATGGGGCCTCGAGAGAGGAGGATGTCGCTACGGAAGATGTTGATGGCCGTTGACTCGGATGTTGATCATCCGGTCTTCACCCAATGCTCGACGCTGCTATCCCAAGAGGAGCTGGACTACTACGTCAAGCAGTACTCGATCAGCAAGTTCGCCAGCACTTGTCAGACCTACGCGACGGGCAAGATCGACTTTGAGAACGAGCTGGAACTGCCGCGAGTGATCAAGCATCTGGCACTGTTCATTGGTGCTGCCAAGGACGCGGTGCTCAAGCCGGAGATGGCGAGAGGGATGGCCAAGGTTGTGCCAAATTTGGAGACGAGGGTTGTTGAAGATGCCGGCCACTGGGTGCTTTGGGAGCAGAAGGAAGAGGTGAACGCGATCCTGTCTGAGTGGTTGAGTAAGATTGCGGCCAGTAGCAACCCGATTGCGAAGCTCTAAGACGCTGACGTCTTCACCAATGTTTGGACGAGCTAACTGGACTGGTCAATGGATTGCATTTCTTGTCGCGAGTTCTTTTAGTGCGTCAGCGAATCATCCGGACGTGAGAAGTTCATGGCGTGGATCGTCGGACTGAGTGAATTCTTCCCAGTTTTTGGCCTAACCTGATTGCTTGACGTGAATGCCTTGTCTATCCAGCTGTCGATGATCACAATCTCAAGGATTCAAGAGCACTGGCCCAAGTCTCAGTTGCATGCAACCAAAGTTAATCGATCAGCGCTGCTTCGCTGAGCTCAGTTGGCAATTTCCAAAGTCCGCAGCAAACCAAGAAGTGAACATGGCAACGTCTCGCAAGTACATGGACTCTTCCGTGTGGAATCAGTGGTCGCACAACTTTGTGACGACGCCCGAGGGTATCAAGATCCACTACGTCGATGTTGGTCCGAGAGATGCTCCTCCGGTCGTCATGGTGCACGGATGGCCTGACCTCTGGTTCGGCTGGCGGGTAAGCTTCATGCTGCTGGGTATCGAGTTCATTGTGAATAGTTGCTAATGTATTGTCGTGCAGTACCAAATCCAAGCGCTGTCGCCGAAGTACCGATTGATCGTTCCGGATGTCCGTGGTTTCGGCCAGAGCTCGACGCCACAGGAGCTGGAGGCATACGGCACCAAGAACATCACCAATGACGTTGTTGCTCTACTCAGTACGTAACAGCTCTTCCAATTGTGAGAAGAATGCTGTAGTTAACGGCCAAATTCTTGTACTTCCCGACAGACGCGCTGAAGATTGAGAAGGCTGTCTTTCTTGGTCATGATTGGGGTGCGTTGTCGACTTGGAGGATGTGTCTTTATCATCCGGAGCGCGTACTTGCTGTCTGCGGTGTGTGCACGCCGTTCGTGCCGCCTCGTAAGCAGTATCTGTCTCTGGAGGACATGTGCAAGTATCTGCCACAGTTCAAGTACCAGTTGTTCTTGGCGGACGCTAAGAACTCTGGCAAGGTGTTGGATGCGTCCCCGCGTCGTCTTGCGACTTCCATCTTCCGCCGTAAAATGGAGCACGGTCCGAAGGAGGAGGCACTGCCACTGCACGAGTTCCTCAAGGTCGTCAACACGGATCTGGACCACGTGATTTTCCGAGAGCGCTCGGAAATGCTGTCCGAGGACGAACTGCAGTACTACTTCGACCAGTACACGCAGAGCAAGTTCACAAGCGCCAACTGGGTGTACGCGACCAAGAAGATCGACTTCGAGACGGAGAAGGACCTCCCGAGCACGATCGAGCACCCTGCACTGTACATCGGTGCGATGGATGACCCAGTGCTCAAGCCGGAGATGGCTAAGGACATGCCGAAGGTGATTCCGAACCTCCAGGTGGAGTTTGTTGAGGATGCCGGTCACTGGGTTCTGTTCGAGCAACCTGAAGCTGTCAATGACATTCTGTCCGAGTGGCTGGCCAAGGTTACCAGTCCGTAACTACAGGTCAAAGTCCAGTGTACGTCTTAGGCTGCACCACTATAATTCAAAATGCTAATAAGGCTATAAAGTTTCTCGGTTGACTTCATCGCCTCTCCTCTTCAACATGATCACGGTCATCGCCGCTACTGTGGCAAGTTACCTGCACTTTCCGTCACCGGAATTTGTTGATGAAAACGGTTCATGACACGGAAACAATGCACATCGCAATGTTCTTATCCTATGACTTCCTTCCTGCACTGCACGGTCAAGTTCATTCGCGATTCGTCTGTCTACCAAGCAAGTCTACTCAAGAAAAATGGCGGTTGCTCAAGAATCTCCACTGTCTCCGTTGGTATCTGCTAAAGGTGCGAATACTCAACGCCACGTTGATGCTCTTTACGCCAACTCGAAACACTTCGCTCCAGAATCCAACGCGTGAAGCCACGCTTTCGAGGAATGGTCAACCAAGTGCTGGCAATCCGCACACATTGGATTTCGGACGAACGACTTGCGTGTATCAACGATGCCGGTTTTCCGATTCTCTTGATTGGTAGTGCGATGGATATCCTCATTCCGCCACGTGAGATGCAGACACCTAAAGGGAGACAACGTGCAGACACTGTTCTTTGAGCAAGGCGGTCATGGTGTTTTTGTTCAGTAACCCGGAGGAGATTGCGGCTGGGTTGACGGAGCTGTTTCTGCGTTGCGAGCAGGTGAAATGTTAGTAGCAAGAGAGGAATATTTTAGAGCTACGGAATGGCATACTGCGGCCAGCGTTTTCCACCAATTCATTCCTCCTTTACAGCTTTTGCTGCAAGTATCTGCTGGACACCATTACCAATTGCTGATAACGTTAGAATGGTGTTGTACGCTCTGATTGATGAAAAATGTAGTGTGCAAATTCGTACAATGAAAACTCATCAGTACATCTATCGTTGCCAACTACTACAGTACTACGTAGTATTCGTTGATGAATTTTGCGTGGGTGATACATCGGTGTTGGCGACTCAGTTGTTGGGGCTCCAAGACTCGGTGTCAACGCTGAGCAGGGCGTGCCAGTAAAGCCAACGCCAGGAGTAGAGCAAGTATCATCGACACAAAAAGCATAGACGCCGTTGAATCAAGGTTGACTTTGTGATGAGAGCCTCTAAGATTAAAAACCTAGGAGTAGAAACATTCGCTTCAACAAGTCGCGAACCAACCACCTTACTCGTTCTTCTTGTTCTTCTCGAACGCTTCCTTCTCGTACTTCTCGATCTTGCCCTTAAAAAGCGTCGGGAGCAGCGCCACGAACTGCAGCAAGAAGAGTACGGCAAAGTTGAGTGCATTGCTGCCTCCAGAAGCTCCCGCAGCACTATTCAGCGTCGCACCCGTCGAAATGTGCAAGAAATTGGCTGGGACCAACCCAATCAGCGTAGCCAGGAAGAAATACTTGAGCGGGACGTCCACCAGCGGGCACGCGATGTTGACGAACCAATTGGGCATCAATGGGGTGATCCGCAGAAACAGCAAATAGTAGAACAAATTGCTCTGATTTTGGGCAATCTTCTCTTTGAAGCGACCAATCATCCCAACCAGCAATTTACTGAAGACCCCACGACCCAAAAAATAGGACAACATGAAGCACAGTGAAGCACCCGTAGTGGCACAAAAGGCCACGAGCAATTGGGCTTGCAGAAATGGGTACATGGCTCCAGAAAGGATGCTCAGCACGATGGGGCCTGGGATAGCGAAGGTCTGCAAAGAGATGTACACGATACAGAAGCTGCTGAGCACGAAGGCGGCGTGGTGCTCGCGATACTGGCTGGCACATGCCCATAAGCCTCGGACGGTACCCATTTTGTCATTGCGACCGTTGAGCCATGTTGGCAACACACCGCGGATTACGTATGACACGGAAATGGGCTCACACTCGGTACTGGTATTTTCGACACATTTTTGACAGCAATTTTTGACACGTTAGAAATGCGGGATTCAGGTCATACGGAGAGAGCGGTTTACGTACAACTCGGCCTCGGGGGCGTTCTGGAAGAACAAGTAGACGCCCGTTACGGCACTAGCCACGACAAGAGCGAGCAGCGCCACGTGCGAATGCGATTGAGACTCGGTAGCCATGGCGGACTTGTCAGCTTTTGCGGGCACTACACTGACGTGGAGGTTCAAGCATTTCAACCAATTAGAATTGCCCTTGTCCTATGCGCAACTTTATTGGTGCAACTTTCGAGCAACTTTGCACATGAGTCGAAATCTGGTCCAGATTATCTGGATTGGCCTATAATAATTCTGATAAGGTAAAATGCCAATTATGGCACGGTTTCGAGGCCGCTCAGAAATCGTCTCAGAAAACACCTAAAAACGCAAAAAATAAATCGTTCAGAAGCTAAGTGATAGAAAATGCAAGATAAAAGCTCTGCAAGGCAATTTTTTGGTGACAACGGTCATACCTACAACCAACACTATGAAATCGCAAAGTCAACGGTGCATTTTAGGGTAATTTTAGTCGGACCAATTGGTGGCACGGTCACAAGTCTACCTGCTAGCGTCGCCACGATGCGTCCTGCAACGTGTAAAGCAGCAATCTTACGCTTTTAACCCCACTGACGACCTGGGACGGGAGCGAGGAGCAGTAGTTTTCGGTTAGCACCTCTTATAGTGCTTCGCCCATGCGCAAAATAGTGTAGACACTCCATCATCGCCAACGCCGCCCCTAGCCCACTAGATGCTATACTTGCATGTTAAAGAGAGAGGAGTGTCGCTCTAGGAAGCGGAGGATACCTTCCGGTCGTCAGTACCCAGTCAGAGCGGAGCGGGTGGACATTTACGGAGCTGTGACGACCCCCGCGGCAAGCTGGCCTTCGTAGTGCCATTTGTGCGCCCACCAGGTATGTCCTACAGCGCTTCATGGCGATACACACACAGGTAGGTCGTCCTGAAGCTCCAGAGGCACCGGTGGAGTTGGTGCTGGGCGTATGGGCCCACTGCCACGAGCAATTGCCCAGCGCGGTCTTCACTTGATCTCGGTATTGATTGCCACCTCAAAACCCGTGCCATCAATTGATCCAAAAACGGAATAGCCAATTAGAATCATGAACGCAGTTTTTGACATCTGTGATTGGTAGAAAGTTTGCACCGTGCCACAACTGGCATTTTACCTTATTATGAGATTTCGGCAAACGATGCGTTCCTCGCTTCTTCCTGCCACCCTGATCTAGAATGAATAGTGACTCCTGAAGACGGATAGGGGGTTTCAACGTACTCATTAATAATGACTCTTGAACGGATTTTGCAGGACATACGCAGGACACGAAATTGTCCACATTATATCCAATCAGATTGGTGATTTAGATAAGTTTTGTCCAATTACCTTCACAACACGCTTCCATGCACTGGTAGTACTACAGTAGCGCATGTAGTAGTAGATCCCCTACGTTGCTGTCCTCCCATGAGGTGCTGAGTGGCATCTCGACGCTTTTACCGGTAAAACACTCCGTGCAGATGCTGATCAGCATCTGCCAGTAATGCAGTAGGTATTAATTGTAGAGCGAAACAGGTTGGGAGACAGCGGAGACACTGGTGTGTCGACCTCTAAGCTTGCTGGCCATGCCCCAGATACTAGTAGATAATGTTCATGAGCAGTCCGCGTACGAACACGGAAAGCATGTGCGTACCCAGGTACATGTGCAACACAGTCAACATTCAGAGCATATAAATGGCTTCCCACGCGGATGGCTGTAGTGGTGAGGGTGGTAATGATGGTACTCGAAGTACTAAGCAAAGCCAGCTTGCATTCGTATTAGCACGTAGTACATGTAGCAGTTTGAAATTCTTCAATTGCCTCAACTGGTAGATTCGGATGCTGATACACCCCGGTATAGTTTGGCCCGCTCAAAATAAGTTCCTTGTTGCAACATATCGATTTTCTTCACAACGCTTCACTGAGGCGCTTCTCGATGTTTCTTTAGGCATGTCAGTGCATTTTAATAGAGAGGTCGTCATGCATTCTCGTGGTTGCAAATGTGCCTGCCAGGCACTGCCTGGGATGAAGTGGCGAAGGTTCAGAAGGCGGCGAGACTGCCGGCTTGTGTGTGCTTGCAACTCCAAAGGACATGCTGTCCTGCAAAATCATGAAAAAAATGCGTTTATCGCAATTATACTGGTTTTTGTATACCTTCAATATTTCGACATGGAAAATCCAGGACATTCGGTCCTGCGCTAAGGTGCGCACACCACTTAGATGTCCTGCAAAATCTGGAGAATGAGGATTTTTTTATAAACGATGAGCCAAAAATGACACCAAAAATGGACCTCGGGGGCCCGGCTATTTTTTCCGCAAGCTGATTTTTTAATTTTACAAATCAACTGGCTTTGGTAAGCCTTCTCCCCTCGTCGGACACGGACCTTGGGCACGAACGGCAGGACGGAATCAGCTTATGGGACGGAAGCAGTTTATGGGACGGCCGACGCGAAGGGGGTAGTCTTAGTGTCGTGCGCGTGCTTTGGACGCGCTCGAAGAATATTCTAATTTCTTACCCCGTTTCAAAGTTTGACTTGTGATTAGAGCTGGAAAAAAAATGAGACTAGTTGTTGGTAAAAAAAAATCCTCATTAATGAGTACTTTGAAACCCCCTAATGGGCTGATGAAACAGGAGAACAGAATGGATCCTAGCTCCCATATCATATGAGTCATATCGCAACGTCTTCACGTCGAAGTTCCCAAATAATATTTTTTAGAGCAAGGAATTTGTATACCTGGATGTTTGCGCAAGAATGTGTTGTTGCGGAACCATCTTGATTTTGGTTATTGAATTATAACTCCGTGCTAAGCGAATTTGTGACGTTAGGTGCAGTAGTACATAACTCATCAGCCTAGAAACAGCGCCGTTAATGCGTCCGCGATTTCCTCCGGGAACTGAACAAATATACCGTTACCACCTTGCTCGAAGAACAACGTCTGCACGTGGTCTCCCTTGCGGTGTTTGCGCAGTGTCTGCATCTCACGCGGAGGAATGAGAATATCCATTGCACCGCCAATAAGAAGAATCGGGAAGCCCGCGTCGTTGATGGCAGTAAGGCGTTCGTCTGAAACCCAATGTGTGCGGATTGCCATGAGTTGGTTCATCAAGCCGAGAAAACGTGGTTTCACACGCTGCTTAGCGTGAAATTCCGCGTAGTCGTAGAGAAGTTCACGTCTTGTCTTGTCTCGGAAATTCATCGGCTGGTCCAGGAAGACATCACTGTACAGCAGCTTCAATTGAGCCTTAGCAACATCCTCGGGCTTTTTGGCATCCAAACTTTCCTTCATGAGCTCACTTGAACGAGGGTCTTCGATGTACTTGTCTCGTGTCGTCACCATAAGTGTAAGTGACTTCACACGTTTCGGAGCAGCCGATGCAAGTTCCAAAGAGATCATTCCGCCCATAATCAAGCCAACAACATGTGCCGACTCCCACTTGAGGTAGTCCATTAGAGCCAAAGCGTCTTGAGCCATGCCACTGGTAGTGTAGCGCCACCAAGGCACATCAGACCCTCCGTGACCTCGATTGTCGAAGCTCACCGGCTTCACATTGACAGCTTCATTCCATATGTGCACTAACATATCGATCAATGGCGTCCACACCTCATGGAGAGTAACAAAACCATTATGAGGATCACCCTTTCTTCAGGTCTTTGATCTCGTTCTCATGGATCGCACACTCGACGGTAATAGTGGAGAGAGCAGGACTTCCGGGATGAAGTGCTTCGACTTAGTTGGGTACTCACACCAATTTGTACCAATATTCTTGGAACAGAAGGCTCATTCCAGAATTTGCGGCCTTGGAGAGCAGACACCATGGCAGGACTGAAGTGGTTGCAGTTGACATATCGAGACGGAACAGAGGTGGTGTCTTCAGTAATTGAGGTGCAAGTACAGCAGAATGCCAGAGTTGTTGTTTTCGCGAGGGAAGTTTGCAGAGAAGTTTCCTCTCATTTACCGTCCGACCTCCTCGCAGGACAGCTCAAAGTGTTTGCTAACGGGGAGGCATACAGACAAGAAGAGCCTCAAAGTTGCCACTGAATCGGGTACTTTTGGGGAACGTGTAGAGGACCCGCTCATCGTGGAAGTGCCCAGGGCCTGGTACCAGATGGTAGATGCGGACACTGCTGCTGCATTCCCCGGCATCAGCGCCGACTGGGTCCCTCTAACTGACGAGAGCAACGTTGGAAATCTACTGGATGCTGTGTTCAAACGTATATCTCCCGGGTATCCTAAGGTGATTAGAGGGAACCTACAAGTTTATGACACCGTCGATGCTTGCAAACGCAAGCAACCTCTGACATTTTCAACTGAGTTGGGTGATCGTGGAATCGATATGGCCCATCCGCTCATTGTGGCGATGCCAAATTTCGTGAAAAAGCGAAAGACAGAGACAAATTTGGCTGTGGAGAAGAAACCAACTTTGATGGCGTGTGAACCTCCGGGCGTTGACGAGCACGAGTATCAATTGGATGCGCTAGCCGAGAAACAAGAGAGTCAAAACCCAATCGTGAAGACTCCGAAGTTGCACAAATTCTGGGATGGCTATGGGTATTTCCCACCGAGCTATTTTGTTCGGAAGGAAGAAGTCATGGTCTGGAGAGTGATAAAGGGGTACCTTGGGAATGTTGACAAGCAACGTGTTGTTCTGCTGGGCTCACCTGGTGTCGGCAAGTCGTGTTTTCTCATGCTTGTCGGGTTTTACCTGGTGTATGCCATGAAGGAGAAGGTGCTCATCATACGCCGAGTGAAAGAGGGCGACACAAACAGCGCAGTAGTGTATTTTGATGACCAAGGATCTTGGTCACGAACAACAAACGTCAATCCCGATAAGCTGGTCACTGTCCGCAAGGAGGTTAGAGGCGCCAAGGTTCTCGTTGATGGCTACAGGCAAGATGAGCTGAGTTTAAACGATGGACTTCTCCCCTTTCACTTTCTCGCGACATCGTGTCAGTTTGACCAAAAGAGCGATGACCCTGGGCATTTGATCGTTTTACCTGCGTGGCATGTTCGTGACTTGCTGCAGTATGCCAAGTTGACAAACTGGGTTGTCGACACTGGGCTCTGTATAAACAAAAATCAGTTGACGGATTCGACTTGGCCAAAGCTTGTGAAGGAGCAGTACTTCTACAGTGGTGGGAGTTTGGGCGAGTTTCGCAGAACGCGCAACGAAGTTAAACGTCGAGTTGCAGACAATTGTGCTGTCGTTCCAGCTGGCCACAAAGTCGTTCTGGTGTGTGGGAGGAGTCCGAACCAAGTGGACCGGATTCGGCGTCATTACATCACTGATCCTAACAACGAAAACCACTACGAATATGCTACTTACTGGAAACTATCTGTGGATTCTGGGTATGCACTGGAGAAATTAGGAAAACATGTTTCCATGGAGAAGCTGTTGGAAGTTTACAAGTACGGGAAATCTATTGATGCTGGCTTCTTGGGCACTGCGTACGAGTTATTACTGCACCGTGCAGTGCAGGAAGCGATGAAAAAAACAAGACCGCTTGTTTTGTCGATACGCAAAGGGCCCGAATACAAAAGGATGGAGATATGCGGCCCACACTTTGAGTGCAGTGGTGACGATGAGGAATCGTGCTACACGCACTTGGCCAACCTCAGAAAGAATACTTACTGGCACCCGGACTATCCCTTCTTCCCTTTCATCGACGCAGTGACCATGTGCAAGGCCTTTCGGACTGATGATAGCACGGAAGCGGAGATGATTCTAATTTACATCAAGGTCACCATTGCGAAGGAGAAGAAGTTTAAGCTGGACCGACTAGAGAAGTTGAACAAAGAATTGCATAAGAATGCCGACCTAAAGGAGCTCAAGCGCGCATTTGTGGTGGTGGGTCCATCTTCGGTTGGTTGCGAAGGATTTGAGCTACGCAACGCCCCAAACAACTTTCTAACCATGGTGGGCTGTTTTGACCCGGAAGAGTTCGACCCAAAACAATGAGGCACGACGGGAATTTGGACTATTGGGGGAAGTTAATATTTTGCTAGATGCGGGGGCTGTGCTGGTGCAAATTCAAGAACTGCTTGAAATTGTTTTTGTTTATTTGCTGTTTTGACAGTGACTAAAGTGATGCACGTGGCAGTGTTTGCAGTGAACAAGCACGGTGAAGTATCACATGCAGCTTGGGTCGAAGACGTTCTTTTTAAGCACAATTTCCAATACACATTAATTCATGGGGAAGAGCACTGCTTATTGAGTTCACAACTCGCACTTTCCGAATCTACACCTCAGCAAATGGTGTCTCGTGACGATCACTCGCTGCTTTCGTTACCGCCAACCTTTCCACTAGCTACAAGTCAAACTTCTCCGTCGTTTGGAGACTTCGGAGATACTTCAGAAGTAGTTCGGAGCACTCAATACGTGTCAGTGAGGATTCCTGATGAACTTCAAGAAACTCGGCTATTCCCAAATTTGCCAGGAAGGGATGTTGATGTGCGTATCCATCGCAGATGGAAGCGGCTTCGGGGTGAATATCCTGAAGTCCGCTAGAGTTGGTGAGTTAATGGATTCAGGTAAGGAAAAGAACCCACGAAAGGTGAATTGCGATGTTTCGGATATCACGTTGTACATCGCGAAGAAGGCGGACGGCACCTGGCTGCAGACAAGCGACCCTAGTCTGGAGCAGCTAAGAAAGGGAGTGATCATTGAAGAGATAAGCGCGATAATGAGGAAGAAGGAAAACAAAATGGACCTCACTTATCGTATTGACAATGTTGCCTTTGGCATCCCACCCGAGTACGAGGCTGGAGAGGGAGACATTCATGTTCTCGTGGACGTTCCCAAAGTTGCCAGAACTTCCAAAATGGAGAAGAATTGGCATTGAACCTGAAGGACCCTGACAAGAAGCGTGCCATGCACTCGATCGGAGTGGTAGAAGAAGCTGGTGCTTCGGAGTTCGGAGTGTTTCCAAGAGCGACTAACGCGTGGTTCGACTGCTACGGTGGTCGATTAGCTGATCAAACTCAAAACTTCTTAGGAAACGAAGTTTGCGTAGTCTTTGAAGTCAAATTGTGCGTTGTTAACTTGAAATACCCACGCACAGCGCGAAGTTTGGCCCTTTCACCCACCAAACGATCAATTGTTATAGACAATCTTGTCGAGTGCGCTGCATGCTATCTGACGGAGATGGTACTTAAGTACTTCGAAACCTTATCACCTTTCTTTATTGGTATCCCGATAGCATCACGATCAATTGTTATATAAACACTTGACATGGTGAATCCGATGCTAAGCTTACCCGCGCTATGTGAAGTGAACAGCACTACGTGGTAGTATGCCATGGCATCAAAAGTAGCTAGGCGAAAACTCAAACGGAGACTCAGAACGAATTCTCACCTAGTTAGTTTCCCTAGCACACATAGTAACTAGCCGACATGCAAAAAGTAACTATCCAACACCTAAAAACTAACTAGTTGACAACTGACAACTACAGTACACAAAATTCTGATTGGAAAACCGTTCCCCTTCAACATCGCTCGCTTCGCTTGGCTCACAATCACGTTCCCAACGTGAGCTCCTCGTTTGCACCGCCAATTTCGCTTCGCTCATGGCGGGCAAGGCGTCGGTAATTAGATACATGTAGTACCTCCTTGTTAGGGCAACTACTCCGGCCCACGCGCCGACCATTGCAGACCTCCGCTTCGCTTCGGTTATGCAAACGGTCTCTGAGGCCTCACTAGGGTTAACCTAAATAAGAACAAAATCACTTAGGTACGATTGAAAGCGTACTTAAGTGAAAGTAAATATATGACGCGGTAAAAGTGACTACAGTCACACCTAGGGATGGGTAGCAATAATCTATTGATCCGACTCAAGTCGGATCGTGATCGGATTGGCTAATTAATCGATCAATTCGACTCGATTGGGTTGGATCGGGTTGGATCGGATTAGATCGGTCGCGCTGGCTAATGATCGTCTATTGGACGAAAAGCTGTACCAATAGCAATCTTTGTCCTTCATATGTTCATACCTTGTCCAGCAAATATCAAAACTCTGCAGGTTGAACATATCCAGAATACCTGGGGTAGGATGGTGCTGCACTATCATGCACAACACAAGAAAACAAGATGGCTCAAGCTACTACGCCTCGTTACTCGGTTGACATCGACCGCGGCATGACCTACTCGTGCGTCGGTGTGTGGCAGAACGACCGCGTGGAGATCATCGCCAACCAGGGCAACCGCGCCACGCCGTCGTACGTGACGTTCACGGACTGGGAGCGCCTCATCGGCGACGTCTCCAAGAACCAAGTGGCCATGAACGCGGCCGACACAGTGTTCGAAGCCAAGTCGGCCGCAAGTTCTCGGTTCCTGTTTTGCAGGCCGACATCAAACACTGGCCGTTCATGCTGACGTCGGGTCCCGGCGACAAGCCGCAGATTACGGTGTAGTTCAAGGGCGAGGCCAAACCGTTCCAGCCCGCGGAGGTCTCGTCCATGGTGCTGGTCAAGATGCGCGAGGTGGCCGAGGCCTTCAACGGCAAGGAGGTTAAGAATGCAGTTATCATGGTGTCGACTCGCTGCGCCAGGCCACCAAGGACGCCGGAGCCATCGCCGGCCTTAACATGCTGCGTATCATCCACGAGCCGACGACCGTCTCCATCGCGTACGAACTGGACAAGAAGGGCGGTGAGCGCAACGTGGTCATTTTCGACCTGGGAGGCGGCACCTTCGATGTGTCGCTGCTGAGCATCGAGGAACGCATCTTCGAGGTAAAGGCCACGGAGGGCGACACGCGAAGACTTCGACAACCGCCTCGTCGAGTACATCGTGCAGGAGTCTTAAGGACAAACACCGCAAGGACATCACGGAGAACCAACGCGCGCTGCGTCGACTCCGTACGGCGTGCGAACGCGCCAAGCGTATACTGTCGTCATCGGTGTAGGTGTACGTCGAGATCGACTCGCTGTACGACGGCGTGGACTTCAACTCGACAGTCACGCACGCGTGCTTCGAGGATCTGTGCAGCGACTACTCCCGCAAGATGATGAAGCTCGTGGAGAAGGTGCTGCGTGACGCCAAGCTGTCCAAGAACTAGGTGGACGAGGTGGTGCTGGTGAGAGGCTCGACGTGTATCCCCAAGGTGCAGCTGCTGTGTGAGTTCTTCAACGGCAAAGGAGCCCAACAAGTCAATCAACCCGGACGAGCCTGTGACGTACGGCGCCACGGTGCCCGGCCATCCTGAGTGGCAACGATTCGCCAAACAAACTGCAGGACCTGCTGCTGCTGGGCATGACACTGCTGGGTCTGGAGACGGCGGGTGGTATCATGACGACGCTGATCGCGCATAACACGACGGTGCCCACCAAGAAGTCGCAGACGTTCTCGACGTACGCGAACAACCAGCCGGGCGTGCTCATGCAGATGTTCGAGGGCGGGCGATCCATGACGTGCGACAACAACCTGCTGGCCAAATTCAACTTAGACGGCATCCCGCCCATGCCGCGCGGCGCGCCACAAATCGACGTGACGTTCGACATCGAAACGAACGGCATCCTGAACGTGCCGGCCATGGAGAAGTCGACGGGCAAGGAGAACAAGATCACGATCACGTTCGATGAGGGCCGCCTCTCGCAGGCCGAGATCAATCACATGGTGGCAAAAGCTGAGAAGTTCAAGTCGGAGGACGAGGCCAACAGGGTGCGCATCGAGGCGAAGAACGCGCTGGAGAACTACTCGTACAATCTGCGCAACAGCCTGAATAACGAGAAGCTGAAGGAGAAGATCCCGGAGGCCGCCAAGAAGGTGGTGGACAAGGTGACGGAGGTGATCCAGTGGTTGGACGCGCACCAGTCGTCGGAGAAGGAGGACTACGAATCGAAGCAGAAGGAGCTGATTTTCATTGATAGCCCCCGTGAACAGTCAATTGCCAAACGAGAACTTGGCGGACACTGAGCAGGCGATTGTGGACGCGTCGATGCTCCCGCTGTGTAGGTAAACGTGCTGTGTTGATGAATGCCTTGTAAACGGACCATACTTGTGCTGTTGTTTACCGTCCATCACTGTGATCGGAATGGGGGTGGTCCCTGGGTACGTTGTTTGAAGTGTTTTGTAGCGATCCCGTCTCAACGACGGGTTCGCTCACTGACTCACGCGTGTTAACCTTTTTGTTGCGCTGCAGGACAATAATATTATAAAGGTACTGACTGGCACTCGGCGAGGCGTGAAGAGCATGAGGATGGCGCTGCGTTGCTGCAGCGTGTGGACAGCAGTTGCAAGTTGCAGGTGGCTGTGGAGTTGCAGTCTAGCAAAGTGATCTGGCTGAAGGCGGCCGCGGCGGTGTTGGCGCCGCACACTGTCAAGTCACAGACCGTGACGGTGTCTACCAACGTGACATTAGTGGACCCAGCGTCGACTTGGTCCGTAATTGTGGAGGTGTCACATGTGGTTCGGAGCATTTCGGAACCTCGGTTTCTGGTGGCTTCGGTGAATCTGCGTCTGCTCGTTGTGGAGAGCACCGATGGCTAGGCGGTGGTGGTGTCGCTAAGCGACCTGGATGTGTTCAAAAGGTCGCTAGATAGCGCCGCGGTGTGGTGGAGTACTAGTCCGTGGACGGACAAGTTCACGGGCACGACATTGACACGAGCATGAGCGGTTTGATGTTGGACAGCGTGCAGGCGGAAGGACAGGAGCGAGCCGGCGGTAAATGATGGGAGTGTCGAACGCGTCGGAGTCTGCTTCTGCAGCGGGCGTGTAACAGGTATACAAGGTGGCGTCGTTCTCTGGCATGTTCCGTGGTTTTCTCGTGCTGGTGCTCCACGCCAAGCGCAATTCTGCGCGGAAGGTGGAGGTAGTGCGTCCGCTGTCAATCTAGTGGCGGCGTTTCGACCGGGATCTGTCGGTGGAGCTGTGCATGGTGGTGTTCGTGCGTGAAGAGCGTGGGCATGGCGCTGCCTCGCTGGAGCGACTTCGAGCTGCAGCAGCGCGTGGACAGCAGTAGCGAGTGGCAGGCAGCTGGTGAGTTGCAGTTGAGCAACGTGAGCTGGCCGAAGGCAGCCGAGGTGGTATTGGCGCCGAGCACACTCCAGTCGCAGACTGTTGTGAGGACACCTACCGATAAGGTATGGAGACAGCATAACTCGCAGCTTACTTGTTTAAACATGTTTTCATTCGACATTACCCTTTTGCAGTAGAGAAATACTCGCAGAACAAGCTGTCACAGGCACCCATATCTCCATCGACATGTCCCCAGCAGGTTCAAACCCAGCAATGCGCGTACAACGTCCACTTTCGTCCTACCGTACGGCGTTGTTATCGCTCGAGCAGAGCCTTTTATTTTTAATGTAGAGTTTTGCTTATAATATATTTGATATTGGAGTATGACGCTACAATTGGCCAAAATGAGGGGTTAGCGAAGTATCGTTTTGCCGTTGTTTCCTTATTCCTCGTGTAAAGAGATGCATTTCCAAATCTGTTTTAGAAGGAAGTGCTGTATTTTTTAATATCGATCGAGTCACGGGTGAAGACTTCAAGTCGTGTTTCAACCTCTTCAGCTGCATCTACGGCATTGGAACGCTTGGTATGCCGGGTAACTTCGCTCGTGCCGGTCCGACGATCGCTGTGATCGCTATGGCCTTCATGGCGTTCGCCAACATCTACTCGTCCATCACAATGTCCAAGGTCATGCTACTAGCCCCTCGATCGGTTAAGACGTTCGGTGACCTCGGTGAATGGAGTATGGGTGCAACCGGCCGCTGGTTGTGCATCCTCTCGCAGATGGGTTCCTGTCTGTTGATCCCGTGCGTGTTCCTGGTGCTCGGTGGTCAGTTGCTTGACGGTCTCTTCTCCGGAGCCTTCAGCCAGACTACTTGGACTATTTTCATGGCTTTGATGGTGCTACCGGTTTGCCGGATCAGATCGAACGATCAGTCGGATCCAATCGATAATCGACTTGAGCCAATCCGATCCGTCAGAAGGTACGTCTCGATCAATCCAATCGGGTCTATTACCCATCCCTAGTCACACCTCCTTAAATGAGCCTCTATAAGTGAGTACGTGATATTTATCTGATTACCAACCTTCGCATGCAAACGGGACTATATGAGTTTCACTATACCGAGTTCTCTAACTTACCAAAAACCTCTTTATTCTCTAAATGGACGCCGAGATGGCCAGCTGGACTCCCTATATGAACGTGTCACAGACTCTATCAATGATGATGTTGCCATCAATTCCCACAATTCCCACCCTGATTTCCTCATACTGAAGCACTTTATGTCCTAAGTACCCTAAGGCAGCATGGACTCAATCCTGTTTAAGTTTTACGATATCTCTTCGTGGCATCTAACTATTATTGTCAGTGATTTAACACTGTAATCAGCACACTGCATTCTTCTGGAAATTACTATCTGCCCGACGATATCTACATGTACAGTAACAGCTTGATGTGAGTGCTCTTTTCAATCGTTGCTTTGATAGGGTCTGGATGAATTTTAGAGTCAACCATACTCTAACAACGATATGTAAAGCGTAAAGAACGGTCAATGTAGCCATTATTTGATGTAGCCATCTCTATATCTGACCAATTCTTTAACTGAAAGTGCCTCTTGGCCCATTCAAATGGGGTGTCAGTTATAGAGGTGTGACTGTAGACGGAACATTATTGTGAAAAGTGACCAGTTCAAAATTATAAAGTGGCTAGTCGAAAATAAATACCCAAACCCAGTGTGTACGGATTTTTGCCATGAGTTGGTTCAGCAAGCCGAGGAAGTGGGGTTTCACACGCTTCTTAGCGTGAAATTCCGCGTACTCGTAAAGAATTTCACGCCTCGTCTTGTCACCGAACGCGATCGGCTGGTCCAGAGAGACGTCGCCGTAGAGCAACTTCAGTCGAGCTTTAGCAACATCCTCAGGCTTTTTCGCATCCAAGCCCTCCTTCATGTTCAGAGCCAAAGCGTCTTGAGCCATGCCACTCGTGGTGTAGCGCCACCAAGGCACATCTGACCCTCCATGACCTCGGTTGTCAAAGCTCACCAACTTCACATTCTCACAGGCAGGGGGCCGGAAAATTAAAATGTTGGATTTATATGAAGGTCGATTTCAACAAAATAAATAATTCAATGAATTCTATAGATTGAAACCAATTTTCTGCTGGCCCAACTAACCTTTTTTACACATTTTAACCATAAAAGGTTTTAAAACGTGTACTACATAGCAGTCCATTTTGCGATCAAATATAAAAAAGAAGCTAAAAATTTAATGATCACAATTGCAAGAATGGTTGAGTATTCATGATAAAACGATGTAGGTATGGCTGGCGTATCCCCATTTAACCTTCAATATAATTCTGGACAGTTCATGAACAAATTAAAACGCTCAGAATTAATAATTCAATTTTATAATCCTAATTTATTTTTTCAATAATTTAATTTTTCGCACCCCTGTTGACCCATTTGTGCGGTAGCATATCAATCAATGGCGTCCACGCCTCATGGAGGGTAACAAAACTCATGACGAGGATCACACGCTCTTCTGGTGCACCGTCGATCTTGTTCTCGTTCTCATGGATTGCATACTCGACGGTGATACCCGTGGAGAGAGCAGCTTTGAGCTTGGCTTCTGGACTGAAGTGTTTCGAGTTGGCGTAAAGAGTATCGACGTGGCGTTACCAATCAATAGCAGATACCAGCGGGGATAGCAACAGCTTCTCGGAGGATGCCATGACTTATGCCACAACGTCGCCTACAGTCTTTGGCCTGCACTGTCCGTCACTGTCAGTGACTAGTACCCGGTGCCCATCACAAAGCTCTGATCCTGTGGCTTTGTTCAGCGCACATGTTGATCAAAGTGGTCTTTCGCAATTCTTCCGTTTGCTAAACAAGTCTGTCTTCAAGAACGACATCCATGGCGTCCCCCCAGGAAGCGTCATTGTCCCCGCTTGTCTCTGCGAAAGGTGTGCGTACCCAACGCCATGTCGATGCCCTTTACGCCAGCGCAAAGCTCTACACTTCGGAATCCAAGCTCAAAGCTGCTCTCCCCACGGGTATCACCGTCGAATACGCAATCCACGAGAACGAGAACAAAGTCGATGATGCACCTGAAGAACGAGTGATTCTCATCATGGGATTCATGACTATCAAGGAAGCGTGGGCACATTTGATCGACCTGTTACTACACAAGTGGAATGATGCTGTTGAACACAAGAGGAACGTCAAGATCGTGAGTTTTGACAACCGAGGACTGGGAGGATCGGATGTCCCTTGGTGGCGCTACACTACCAGCGGTATGGCTCAAGATGCTTTGGCTTTGATGGACTATCTCAAGTGGGACACTGCTCATGTTGTCGGTATCAGTATGGGTGGCATGATCTCTCTGGAACTTGCATTGGCAGCTCCCAAGAGAGTCAAATCACTTACTCTGATGGTGACAACGCGAGGTAAATTCACGGAAGACCCTCGCTCCAAAGAACCGATGAGAGAAAGCTTGGAGGCGAAAAAGCCTGAGGATATTGCTAACGCTCAGCTAAAACTGCTCTTCGCCGACGTCTTTCTGGACCAACCGATGGCTTTCGGTGACAAGACAAGACGTGAAACGATGTATAAGTACCTGGAAGATCGAGCCAAGGCACGTGTAAAACCGTCCTATATCGGGCTAATCAATCAGCTACTTGCCATCCGTACGCACTGGGTTTCAGACGAGCGACTTGAGGCCATCAATGACGCCGGGTTTCCGATTCTTCTCATCGGGAGTGCTTCGGATATTCTCATCCCTCCTCGTGAGACTCAAACGTTACGTGAATTCTTCAAGGGAGACCACGTGCAGACGTTGTTCTTTGAGAAAGCTGGCCACGGTGTCGTCCTTCAGTATCCGGAGGAAATTGCTGATGGTTTGGTGGAGCTGTTCCTGCGTTGCTGATGCGACTCGGCATGATCTTCAATGATAATTGATCGTTTAAAGGGCCATATTTGACACAATGCGGGGGGTATTTCAAGTTATCAATGCACAATTTGACTTCAAAGGCAAAGGCACACTTCATTTACTACGAAGTTTTGAGTTTGATCAGCTCGACGCTAACAAGCCCGTAGCAATTGAATTCAACACATCTCTTTCGCACCAAGGTTTACCAACCACGCGTTAGTCGCTCTGGGCAACCCACTCGTACTCCGAAGCACCAGCTTCCTCGTTGCTCACCACTCCGAGCGAGTGCATTGCACGCTTCTTTTCAGGGTCCTTCAGGATTTTATTCAATGCCAATTCGACCAACTTCTCCATGTTGAAAGTTGTTGCAGCCACACCTTCGGGAACGTCAATGAGAACATGAATGTCTTCCTCTCCAGCATATTTCGCGTTTGGGATGCCAAATGCAGAGTTGCCGATACGATAAGTGAGGTCCATTTTGTTTTCCTTCTTGCTCATTATCGCGACAATCTCTTCAGGGATTACACCCTTTCTTAGCTGCTCCAGACTAGGGTCGCTTGTCTGCAGCCAGGTGCCGTCCGTCTTCTTCGCGATGTACAACGTGATATCCGAACCATCGCAATTCACCTTTCGTGGGTTCTTCTCCTTAACCGAATCCATCAGCTCCCCAACTCCAGCGGACGCCGAGATATTCACCCCCAAAGCCGATGAACACGCACATCAACAATCCCTTCCTGGAAACTTTGAAAATTGAAGAACGATTGCGATTGACTTGAAGTGACCAGTGTTGCTCGCTGACAGGTGTGGACTACCCCAAGCTGTCTGCGAAAACACTTTAGGAACAAAACCAAGCGAGTTATAACGAGATGGTGCTTTTGTGCATACCGCATTCCTCCGCTTGTAGAGGACAGGATACATGCCGGTACAATGTACCATTCATAAAAAGGACGTTCCGATTTTAGCTACCGGTGTCAGTACCGAAATTGCGATTTAGTCCAAATTGATTACCTTTTTGGTCCAAATAGTACACATATTAGGTCATGTATTGCTGCGTGGTGAAGGGCACAGCAACTGCGGGTGTATTCGGCACGGTTAAAGTCCTTGCTCTCATCAATAAGCTGTGGCGAGCCGTCCCAACTTAGCAATGTTCGATGCATCAAACTTGTGCATGTTGTAATATACGCTGGATCTCTCGCTAACTAAGTAGAGGTAACAGGAACATCCTCCTTGTATTAATACATGTACATGTAGACATCATTAACCCACTTCACCAGCTCTTCTTGGCTTCCGCCGAGGTCTGCACTGAGTTGACAAGAACTCTTTAATCCACGTCCGCACATCACGCGAGCCTCCACTGGCTACGCTCACTGGTGATCCAGGCCGAATGCACAAAATGGATGGTGACTGTATTACCGGTATAAATGTATTGATATGATTGTTGCATTTCTGTACCGGAACTTATACGTGGAAGAGGAAAGGATGGTGAAATATCGCATGGTGATTGGTCGCTCTTATATGAAGCTGTCCTCTACAAGCGGAGGAACCCGGTATAATCCACGAACCTGGACTTCGCAAAACAATTCACAGCAGTTTTTCGATTATCGCAACCAAAAGCTTCGTATCAACATCATATCCGGATACCGGTAGACATTAATACATGCAGTGCGACTTGCTTAAAAGCGACGGCACCTGGTGCCGAAAAATATGTTGTCACTAAACTATAGGTATCATGGGTAGTGTAATGGCAACACGCAAGGGGCGGGAAACGCAACATTTCCTGTTATTCGTCTCCACTGTCCTCTCCGCTGACGATATCTTGGACTTCATGTGCTTAGCGCAACCTGAATTGTCTGGGTGTGCTGTTTGAAGTCGTAGACACGAGCTGAGCACGAAGCGGTGTCGAAGAAATCAGCATTAGATAGCGTTGACCATGCGTGTTTATCGCTACCGAAATGTTTCTGGTTTGGGCTAACACCGCAGGAATCCACGCCTCAACATCCTGAATGATGGCCTGTTGAAACTTGACGTATTCTTCCGACAACCTTGTGCAGTTGCTGCTGCCTCGAGCCGATGGTTAGGATCTGGAAATATGGGTTGTGCACTCTCGTCCGAGACTCGGGACCTCACATATCTGCAATCTGGGCTAGGCAATTAGATGGAGACGCAGCGCAAAGCACCGTTGTTGCTGACAGACAGCAACCGATGGCTGGTCATCGTTGTGAGGCTTACAATGTGAGCATGACAAGCTCGGCTCGTTTGCTAGGTCCATGACCAACACATGGCACTCATACCACAGTAGCAGACCACCACGACCGCCAACTGATCCCGTGGTGTCGATACCAGCGCTGACAGCGAGGCAGGACCTCTCGATGTGCGGACACTAAGAAATCCCCCGAGACGTGCGCACTCCACCACCAATTGCAACCATGAAAGTACCGATGAAAGTTCCGGTCGTCGCTTCCCCGGGGCTCACCTCAAACCGACACATGGAAGCGCTACTCGCGACATCCAAACACTTTACGGAGGAGCACGTTCACACGGCGAAGGTGGCGACGGGTATCAATATGGAGTACATGATCGAGAGGAACGCAGATGCACAGACCCCGGCGTGCCGGAACCTGCCCGAGGAGCGGTTGGTACTGATCATGGGTTTCCTCCAGCTAAAGGAGCTCTGGGGGCCTGTGATCGACATGTTGATGAAGAAATGGGACGCCAAGAGCCAAGGCAGGAACCTCACGATCCTGACCTTCGACAACCGCGGCGTAGGTGGCACCGACGCGCCATTGGGGCGATACACTACCAGTCAAATGGCGGAGGATGCAATGAGCTTGATGGACCATCTCGGATGGGAATCAGCGCACTTTGTCGGCATCAGGTGAGCTGCAAACGTTGTGAGATACGATTGTATCCGCACCGTACGCCAATCTCTCTCTCTAATCTGACTTGGTTCTTTCTGGTTTGTAGCATGGGTGGAATGATCTCCATCGAGCTTGCGTGCACGTTTCCGGAGCGTGTGCAGTCCCTCTCGCTGTTGGTGAGCACCCGAGGCAGATACATCCCAGACATGCGCTCAATGATCCCGTTACTCGGCGCCATCTTTTCACCGACCCAGACGGGTGTCGTGAAGAACACCGTGTCGCTCAACTATCCGTCGGACTTCCTCGATCGCCCGATAGGCGACCAGGACGTGCGCAGCGTGCTTGAGCGGCACTATGCCACACTTCCAAATCGACACAAACCGGCAGGCTACAAGGCGCTGGTGTGCCAGGGTCTGGCTGTGCAAACGCACTACGTCTCGGACGAGCGACTCCAAGTCATTGCTAAGGCTGGCTTCCCCGTCCTGATCATCGGGAGCATGCGTGACATCCTAATCCCACCCGAGGAGTCCGTGAAGCTGCTGCAGAGGCTGCCGGGCGACCAAGTGCGGGCATTTTTCTTTAAGAACGGCGGCCACGGTATCGACACGCAGTTCGCTGAGGAAGTCGCCGACGGACTCGTCAAAACTATGAAGCGCGCCCCGACTGTGACGTAAGTGAAGATAACGTAGATGGACCCCACTGCAACTTACCACGAAATAGGACAAGTTGAAGTGACCTGTATACAAAATGGCATATCATTTGTGTACCATCACGAATGACGTGCCGTACAACAAATCTGTCCGTCGGACACCTGAAGTGCATCACAAGAAACAACAGCCGGGCGAAGCAGGTGGTGGTGCCAGCATTGTTTGCCAAGAGGATCCTTTGCTTGCATGGATCCCCATACATGTACATGTATCCATCCATGCGTGTGGATCCCTATTAAATCAGTCAGGTGCCTTCGAGAATGCTTGAAATTTTGACGTGTGGGATTGATTGATGTGCGATGTGCAGAATAATAGGAATGCCTCCAAGCTACATGTACATGTATATCGGTGGAGCCCAGCTGATACAATGTAACTGGGCCGAGGATCATGCTGAGATAGTCTCGAACAGTTCTGGGGCCGTCGCGTTGCGGTGGATCGGCAGGCATGGAGAATTCTGGACACTGTCCATGATTCAGATTCAGCGCGTCTATCTGCTCTCGGGATTGTGGTTGAATGAGCATAGCACAGAAACATCTGCGTCCCGCTTCAACCGCCCCAACTTCTATTTTCAACCAATTCTCAGATGTTTTCAAAATTACACCCACCAATCAGTTCCATCCGGGCAAGTCGAACCGGACGCTATAGAATGCGGTAACCAGGAGTCGGTTCAAGCAAAAAAACTTAGGAATTCCATGCAATCATTAGACAAAACGGCCGCACGTGCGCACATTAGCTGACCCCCTTAGCGTTCGTCACTAGTAGTCATGAGGGAGAGCCTAGCAGCCACGCGCATGAGCATGTCACTCATGAACCAGTCAGACCCCAACGCACGTGAGCTTCGACTGTGGCTACTCGCGGCTACGACGCACCATGGCGTCACGTACTACCGCATCGCTGGACGCTTCATGTCGACTGGTCAGACGTGGGAAGTGAGCCATCGCTACTCGGAGTTCCTCAAGCTGCGTGACCAGTTGGTCAAGTTCCTGTCCTCATCCACGGACAAGTGTCCAGGCTGTCGCAACTACCTGCACTCGATCCAGCGCTTCGACTTCCCCAAGAAGCACCTCTTCGCGTCGAGAGTGCCGCCTGTTGTTAACTACCGCGTCAAGGCGTTACGCTCTTTCATCAATCTGCTGGCTTCCTGGGCCTTCTCCAAGACACCCAAGTGCCCGACCTGCGGAGGTTATGCCTTTGAGGTGGTGCGTACCTTTGTGTTGGAAGGTGACGACTTGTCAGCTGACGCAGACATGAATTCCATTCGGGAATCGGTGAGAGTCGAAGCCTTTGCTGAGCAAAACTTGGCCAGTACAAGGGGAGCCACACACATGCGGAAGAATAGCTGGATGACGACCAGCTCGTCGATGGATCCGGATATGACGCAGAGCATGTATATCCCACGCAGCACCAACAGGTCGAGTCAAGGACCGACGCCACCTCCTCGACCAAGCCAACAAGCGAGACCGAGCCAGATGCCGCAGCAAGAGCAGTCGAGATCGACGTACCAGCAGCCGAGACCGACCTATCCGTCGACGGAGCGGTGGTACCAGCAGCAGCGCAGTCGCCATCAGGATGATGACCCCTACGATGCCTTTAACGACTACCTGCCGGAGAAACAGTCGAAGGTCAAGAAGGTGACGCAGCAGAACATGGAACAAAAGATCCAGAGCGGCAAATTCTCGTCAAGGCCACTGCAGGAGTCGATTGAGGAGAAGAAGCAACGTCATCTCCGTGAACAAGAGGAAGCCAACGCGTATCAGCAGAAACTGGTGAAACACCGCAGTGAACCGAGCAACCTGTCGGCACGTCGTCCATTGGCGGAGAGTGAACTGTCGGTGGGCACCAGCGCCTTCGAAAGTCCGCACTCAAGTAAGAGAGCACCGAGTCGGAATGGGTCCAACTTTGAGAGTTTCATCTCTGACGTGAGCATGGCAGCTGAGCCCATCTTCGTCCATGGCGACGAGCTGCAACGTTACGGTCTCTCAGACGACGAGCGCAAGGCCAGGAGTGCTGCCAGCAGTGTGTACTCTGGCGACGATGAGATTGAGCTCACGGGTGTAGCCATGGCATCACCTCCGCGAGCGAGCAAGAAGAAAAGCACTGACAACTTGTGGCAGCCCTGGGAACTGGCCAGAGTTGCCTAGGAGAGACCTTGATGCAGGTCTCTCACCTGGCACGACCATTTTATTGCCAGGTACACATTTTATTCATTCGTCGACGCTTTTGAGCTGGAAAGTGTAGCAGCAGAGCGAATGCATTTTCGGATCGGTGGTAAGACAATACAAAAAGGAAGTAAGTAACGTACACTGTACTGTAGATACCATGATCGACGTGAATCCGACGTCTATGGCGGAAACAACTCCGATCCAATGTGGTCTTGCACCATTTCGCAGGACGGAGGCCAGTGCCATGCCGGCATCAATCCCCTTCCCTCCCGCCCTGCTGAGTTTTGATCCTCGTGGGTGGAGACTTTGCATAAATGAAAGTGTCGAGGACGTGTGGCGGCCGTTGCAGTGCGTTCATATCTTCTCACAGTCAATAATGGTAACTGCTGCTGTTTGTCTTGGCTTTTGTATGGATCCAAGTCGTAGCAAGACTATTGCACCGTCGCTGTGAAAAACGAAACCGTGGAGACACTGTGCGACATATAGATTTGACTTGTACTGAGTATGAACATTTTGCGATTTGCAACTTTCATCTAGTCCTTCTCCGGACCAAATTGGACCAATTGGCGTTGGATAACCCCCGCAAGCCGGCGCCCCTACACAAGTCAAGAAGCGGCTTCGACGGCGTGCGTAAAAATACTCGCCACTTGCTAGCGCCGCCCCCCGTCCGCCTCGCCACCCGCCGGACTCGATCTTCTCTTTCGTGCGCCTCTCGATGCCGACTAGCGTCCAAGCCTGAGTTGCCATGTACGTCCATGTCTACAATATCCACTAGGCGTATTTTACGCGTCTTTTTGCGTAATTTTCCAATACATGACGTAACTTTGGATGCTAATGAGGAATTATGACACTGTAGAATTATATTGTAATTCACGCATTGGACAGCGAAGGAAATCGGTGCGTCTTGCAGAATAATTCGATCTGGTATTTATACGATGAGATAAAACTGACACTTTGACTATTGTTCCTGACAGATCAAGCGCGTATGGAGTCCGATGGCATGCGAGCGTCCTCCTCCAAGTCGAAGGAAGGTCTGTGGTGGCGCTGGACCCACGGAATGAGCGGCACCACAGCCTCCAGCAGCCACGTAGGCTCGCTCTACGACTCCAGTAGTCACACCAATAGCAGTAGTAATAGTAAACCAGCAGCCACAACGTCCCCTTCTAACGGGGTGCGGTGGCAGAAACGTACCAGTCGGACCCCTAAGGAGGAGACTTATCCGGGCTGGTCCACCTCCCCTGATGCTGGGGGGAGCTCATCTTCACCTAAATTCTTCTCACCTACAGCGTCGTCGACGGCACGTAGCTCTCGAGCTCCAGCCATTCCCTCCAAGAAGAAATCGACCACGTCGACGTCGCTTTCAAGTCGTGGACTTCGAGATGGTCCTAGTAAGAAAGCGTCACTTGGGGCGTCGTCTTCGTCGACGTTCATGTTCTCGACACGCGAGGACAAACGTGCAGCTTCGTCGGAAATCTCGTGGTCGAAGAGCAAGCGACCGGCAGCTAGGAAGGATAGACGGAGCACCAAGAACTCGGCGTCCATGCTGTCTAGCTCTCGACCTACACGTGTAGTAGCGACGAGGAACACGCACTTCTTGCCTGACGTTAGCGAAGACACGGAGATGAGAGCCCCAGATGCAGGTGCGAACATGTTCGCTTTCTCGACGCAGCAATCGAAGCCTAGTCGAAGCACTGATCGTGGAAGCTCGAGTTTTACGACGTCGAGGAATGAGAAGACAGACAAGTTCACCGTACCGGAAACCCCGATGTTCGACTTTGATGGAAACTTTTCGAGGAGCAAGCCTGCATTCCCACCAACCTCGCCCTCGGCAGCATCGACGGCCTCGACGACGTCATCGTTCAGCTCGCAGTCATTTTCGACTGTGGATCCGCTCGTGAATTGCGCTCGTGCTGTCCTGCAGGATTGCATCAGGAAACGCAAAATGGAACAGAGCAACGCTCGAAAGCGCTCGATCGAAGGATGCTTTGATGGAGATCTCTTGGAGAGCAAAGATTTCGGGTGGCAATGTGACTCGGTGTCCAAGCACAGCGGGTATGGAGTCCTGAGTCCTGGATCAAGGTGAGCCTGGGCTAGTGTTTGTAATGCCTTTTGCGTTTTTATTGACATTGGTTGCCTGTATTTGTGCAGCAGCAGCAGTAGCGACGACGAGCTTAGTCAGTTGTCGTCGATGGATCAGTCGTTCTGGTCATACTCCGAGCGTATTCTGCTTACCGTATGGGTGTTGTTGCTAATGGAAACATGTTGCCCTTCATGACAGTGCCGAGAAGTCCGAGCGAGACTGCGACAGCAAGTTGGCTAAGGAAGAAATGTACCGACAGATCTTGGTGGGGGACTACGACCTCAGCAGCAGTCCTGAGTTCCAGTGCTTCAGTCCTATGATCGAAGAAAAGTGCGTAGGAGATTTCGATAGCGTTGTTCCTTGACTGGCAGTGCTAATTTCTCTTGGTGTTCGCTATGCAGGGGATTGCCCATCGAGGTTCGGTACCAACTCCCGTTGGCACTGGGTACAGCTAACGAAATCAGCAAGGATTGCACGATTTGCCAACTTCGCTATGGCATTGGTGATCACATCGTAACACTTCCTTGCCAGCACTTCTTCCAGTACGTTCCGAATTCTTCCACAACATCTTCTGCCACAAATCGACCCGTTGCTTACTTGACTTCCGCTTCCATCTTCGCAGTGCATGCTGTGTGGACAAGTGGTTGTGGAATCACACGTCGTGCCCACTTTGCCGTACGGAAGTCACTCTCAACCAGGAAGCTGAAGTTCCCAGCACGAAACACAACTTTACGGAGTGCTCCCCAGTGGACCAGGAACGGATTCGTCGCCAAATGCGTTCTTCCTCGCAGCACGCAGGCTTTCGTCCCGTCGTTCCAGGTATGACAGGAATGCTCATCATCAAGGGATTACTCTTTACTTCATTTACTAATTGCAAAACTCTTTTTTCTTATAGTGGAAATTGACCAACTCGAGCTGGAAGTGTCACGCATGGCAATCGACGAAGACTCGGAAGTCGAAGAAGAGCCAAGCTATCTAGTCTGGTGCGTTTATAATGTTGCTTGCTAGACACGGTCTCGCTTGCTTTACTCATTCGCTCCTTTTCCCTCTACAGCCCAACTCCGCACCTCGCTACGAACACCCAGGACAACTGATGAGCGTCGCACTGCGAGAACCATCTCCAGGTCAACAGGAGGTGTCAAAACAAAACATCGAGACGCGCGCAGGCCGAAGTCGGCACCCCAGCGTCTACTTCTCCTCGGGGGTATTTGTATGGTGTTGTAATCGACCCCCCACACGTCCTGCTTCTTGCCAGCGATCACACGCTCGCTCAAACTCGGGGAAACGACCAACCAACTTTCAGGAACAGCCATAATGATCCCAGTCCCTCGCGCCTTTTTCGCCTGGTGCATCACTGGAGGTGGCAGGACGTTGTAAAACGAGGAGAGGACAGGCGCATCTAAGAAAACATCAATAAACAGCACGAAACAAGCTCGTTCGCAATAACGTTCACTCTACACTACCGGTATACGCCTACGAGGGTGAAAGTTGCTTGACCATCAAATTAGAGACTACTACACATTAACTCAGTGCTCGAGTAGTTACTGTCACCCTAAGAGGTTAGAGTAGCTCACACTAACAAAAGACAATGCAACTACGGTACTGTATACTTTGCAGAGCTGTGATTTGATTGGTCCATATTCGTACTTAAATGGAGACATGGTATTGCCATTAGTCGGCCGAGTAATTCGCACAACGAAACGTAAGAGGATCCATGGACGCCGACGACGAGCCTGCTATGGCGTACTTCCTGCCGAACGGCATCGCGGACGACTCGCCTCCCAAGAAGAGGTGCGTCTGCTCTATCTACTCATGCTCTTCCTTCCCTTTAACTCTCCGTATTACGCTCATTATCGAAGTTTTACTGACGTCATACATTTGTTTAACTTTTTAGCCGCATGAAGGCAAGTTTTGGCCCCATTGGAGGCCGCAGCGCCGCACTCTCGTCTAGTCAATCGACAGCTGCGTCTCCTGGGAGTATAACGACGGTCTCCGCAGCTTCAGGGGCCTCGAACTCGAGGAGTGACGTGGATTTTAGTGCTCTCCATACTCGACCCCGTCCGACGCTGGAACCGCCCCCTTTTGGCTCAACTGGAGAGTCTGTCACGTCTCCACGACCTACCAACTACTTGCTATCGGATCTGGGAGGGGAGATCCATACACCACGAGCTTCCCAGGACTTTGGGGACTCTGGGGGATCCACACCCAGTTCTAGCAGCCCATTTGGGTTTGCTGGACCTTTTGGCTCAGGTCTCAGTGATACAGGAGCTATTGGAGGAGCTGGAGCTATTAGATCTCCCAGTTCAATGTTTAATCGAGGACAGGAGGCAGCCAAGAGCTTCTCGATGCAAGGAGAGGGCAGAAGGACTGTGGGAACTTCGGGAACTTATACAGGCTCAGATGCCCAGCAGTTGTATCGAGGAGGCATGTCGTCGTACTTAGGTGCTGGAGATGCAGACAGTCCATTTGGATCCAATTCATTGCGGACGTGGCCGACGGAGGTGTCACAACCACGTCGTGTGCTTCAGCGTCCGCCTGGGCTCGCAGGTCCTCCTGGACTCAGTGAACCTAGTACGATGGATGGATTGCAGACACATCATATGCGTCTTGAAAGTGGAGACATGATGCAGCAGCGAGTGTCGGGTCCTCAGTTTGGACCTTTTCATCCGTCGACTTCGTCGCCGATGGCAGGTGGAAGCACTTCAAACAGAGCTTTCGTAGGCGGTGACGACCAGTATGGATCGAGCTTACTGACCAATTTGAGATTATCGACCGGTGTGTTTGGAGATAACTCGTTGCGTGAGCAGAGCGACAGTCGAGGCATGGCGAACCCGAATCTAGCCGAGCTTAACACGCACTCCGTGAAAGTTGGCGAAATGGACGGGATGCGTGTTCGACAAGCCGTGGATTCGTCACCAGCGATGTGGGATAACCGGGAACCTACAATTTCCAGAAGAATTGACATTCAAGGGAGATCGAAAACGCCTCGGAGCCCGAAGAAAGCTCGAGATGGCAGAAGGAAACCTGAAGTCCGCTCCGACCTGCGAGCGAAGGCTTTGGAGTTTAGCATGGACGCGATTAATGCTTTTACGCCGGGATCTCCTATGAGATCGAGACGGTCTGAACGTGGGCGTAAAATGACCTCCCCCATCTCCCACGAAAGCTCGCCTTCTTCGTATGAAAGCAACCGAGTTAGCAACGATCAACCACGAGGCAAGCGTCGCAACCAGGCGGCTGATAAAGGCGCTAGTTTTTCGTCGATGAACGCTGGTGGAAACGTCATGCGCAGACGAGGACCCACGAACCAAAGTGAAGACTCTGTTACCCCTCCACCAGGTTTAGAATCAAATGGAAGCCCTGTGAAGTTAGCTTCGCGAGAGTCTTGTAGAACAAAACGCCGAGATGATACCAAGTCTTCGAGTCGCAGTACCTCGAGAAGGAATCCCGCCCGTGGAAGTGAGAAGGCGACAGGCACTACTCGTCGGCAGGTGTATCGTGAGAAGCAGACGAAGGAACCTGTGAAAGAGCTATCGCTGTCGGAGGATACTCTCCCAAGTGCTGCTTCGCCAAGTGCAGCACCGAGTTCGCCACAGGGAAGTCAAGTGAGTAGCGACAGTCAGAAGTCTGAGGTAAAACCTCATGAACACAAGGAAGAGATCGCTAGGCATGCTAAAGGCAACGCTTCCTCCCCTGAACCTTTCGAGGCCGTTTCTGGCACTTCGACTTCCACCGAAGCGGGTAGTCATGCTGTTGATGACGCGGTTGGTACGACCACGGCAAAGACTGGTGACATCGATGATGCTGCAACAAGTGATCTTGCTGATGACGAGGCCGAAAGTAGCCCGGTTCTTGCTGATACTTCACGCGACATACCAGCAGAGGACCCAACAACAAGTACGGAGCGTGAGTCGTCTTCATCCAGCGATGCACCAGAATATGAGGCTGCTGTGGATGAACCTAATCAAAGGCGCCAAGAGGTTAAAATGGACTCACCCGAGTCGGATATTTTACCACCTTTAGACAGCTCTGAGTCGGATACTGAACGAGCACAAGCAGCAACTGATCGGCTCCGTGTGGTATCGACGAAGAAGCCGAAGAAAAAAACTACTATCTCGGTCGGACCTCCAGCTGAAAGCAGACCACCCGCGCCAAATACTGACGCTGATCACTCTGTCTTGCCCGAGCCACCCCAAACTGCGGTTGTTGAGAAAAGGCCTGCTGCAAAGGAGCACCGCAAGGAGAAGTCCAAGAAGGACAAGGCAGACAAGAAAAGGATGGCACGAGGAAAGAAAGAAAAGCGGGGATCATCGTTGATTTCAAAGGCTCCCGATGTTCTGAACGATTCGGCTGCAGAAGCGCAAGACAAGTTGCTGGACGCTTTGGCCACCAAAAGTACTCCGCTTTCTGCGAGAATCAGCCAGGGACTACGCAAGGGAGGGTCAGCTGCCGCTTCAGCTGGACTGGCTACTTTCCTTGCAACGCGACGTGGCTGCGTCTGGATTGCTGGTCGGCTGAACACGAAGGGTCTGCTTGCCACCACATTTTCTTACGTGGAATCAGTGCTGGCGGTGGGGTTTAGTGTGGTTCTGCTGCTGTCATTACACGCTGCTTCATGGTTCATTCGTATTCATCGGGTTGCTTTTCGTGCGATCTTGACCCACCGCCACATTGGATTCTGCTTCGCATTCCTGTACGGCTTCCCGTTTCTGGTCCAGTACGTGTTCCCGTGGGCACCTCCTTGGGCTCCAGTGTGCCTTTGGTACGCGTTCCTGGTCCAACTATTTTGCACGAACGGGTCTACGGCTATGGTGACAACTTTCCGAGTGATTCTGCCGCTCGTCTTCTTGGTCGAGGGCATTTCGCACCACAGTTTCCTTTTGGACTTGAACGGTACGCTTGTTCATAGCTGACTCAGCATCAACTCGGTACTGATGAGTTTCTTTGTGCACAGGTGCGGAGCTTTTACTAACCTCATTCATCATCTCAGCGCTGAAGACTAGCAACTTGTGCAGCCCGATATTCTTCCTTTCGTTGGCGACACAGGTATGAAAACTGTAATTGCTGTTGTGGAAAGCGGTTTGGTATTCATATTGTGTTTTGAATTCCAGTGCTTGCTCGCAGTTTTCCTTGGGTCAGAGCTACTCGTGCAGTGGCTTCAGCTAGCGCTGGCGCTTTATTCTCTGCATGTCATGGCAGCAACCGACGACGAATGGGTACGATATTACCCCCAATTCTACAGAAGTGTACTGCAGCTAACAACCGTTGTATCCCTTGCTTTACAGATTGGGATGGGAGATGAGGAGGACGAAATGTCTTGCCACCCCGTGTCCATGCACCGTTCCATTGCTGATTACAACCATCATCCAGCGCCCTCGAATGCTGTCTCGATACAGAAGACCAAGCGACTCGACCGCCGTGCGCTGGCGTATGTTCGTGGGCGTAAGCTGCGCTAAGGTACCGTATTCGATTGAACAATTGAACCATCCAAAATACATATTCCTTATGACTGCAAAGCTTTATGCTTGGCAAGATAGAAACGGTTTTACAAACTAATGCTGATTCGCTTATTATTGGGACGAGGCAGATACTGTCTGTACACAAGATACGAATTGACGCACAACCGATTGAGTCGTTGGGAATGACGATGATGCCGTTGACCATCGTAGCTGTCGTCCTGCAGCAGCACTACGATTCCGACTCTCTGCAGCACCTCGCGACCTGCATCTCCAACTTCCTAGGCCCCCCACCTTGTCTCTCATTTAGTCAAGCGTGTTCCTTCGGCTCCACCAAGCTCCTGGACTGGATCTGGGACTCCAGTTGCACATCTGCAGCCAACCGAACATCGAGATGGTCTCTCCACAACTTTCTACGCTCAGATCCGCACTATAATCGTCATCAGTTCTCCAAGTCGGTGAAAGTGGCAGTTAATCTAGGAGATTTATCCATCGTCAAGTGGCTGTTCGCGCACTTTTCGGGCTGCGAAGTGTCGGCAAATGTTGTCACATCTGCGGCAATAGCTGGCAATCTACCGATACTGCAATTTCTATTGGACAATGATTCTGGTCGAGACAGAGGGAAGGTTAAGAGTGAGAAGAAGAGAAAAGTTGAAACGAAGAGTGGCGCTGTCAAGGCGGAAAAGATGAAGCCAAGTGATGCTGTTGGTGGTCACGTGGTTCACTGGGGCCAGAACGTGATGATGAGCGCGATAAACGATGATCACCCAGAGGTTGTACGATGGCTACATGAGCACGTGCAGAACGACAAGAACGAGCGGGATCTTGAGCGAGCAATTCGCTATTCACTCAGAAATGGTGACGATGAAATCGCCAAGATCTTGATGCCCAAAGGTAGATGCGTGTTGGACCACGGTTCATGTGGAAGTGTTACGATGGTTGAGATGTTACTGGATTGCGGATATATTCAGCGGGATAGAGGCCTGGCGAACTCGGCTATTCGAAACTTGGCTGCTCTAGGGCGATTGGATTTGATGCAGCAAGTTGTGCTGCTGCATTCACCAAACTATCAAAATAGCTCGCTGTGTCTGCACGCGTGGTGGAGTGCAATTCAGACTGCATGTAGAAATGGGTACTTAACGATGCTGCAATGGCTGATGGATCATCCATTGGGTCAGGAACTTCGAGAAAATATGAAGCCACACCGGAAATACTCGTACCTTGTGCGTTTGGCAGGCCAGAATGACCAGGCCGAAATCATGGAGTATGTATACTCACAAGGGGGGCTGACGAAGTCTGTGACGATAGTGTGGTCGAGGAGTAAGCAAGAGAACTCAGGACAGCAGTCCGCGACGATCGCTACAATGCTGTCAAATAGATGGCCGAGAATATTCCGTTTCCTGAGCGCGGAGATCCTGGTGACGTGGTCATTGATATAGCCGTGAGACGTCGGCGGTTCAATATTCTGAGGCTCTTTCACGACCTAGGTTCTTCGGGAGTGATTGATCTCACCGAAAATGAAGATAACCGAGGTGGTCAGGTTGCTGCGTGGTGGTCTCGATCCCGAAATGTGATGGGCGATGTTGGTGGGACTGGTCAACTAGATATGTTCAAGTGGATGCTTGCCAATCACCCCCATAAGGTAACGGAGGATGTAATGGACAGAGCTGCGTCTAATGGATACTTGGACATGGTACAATGGCTTCACGCCAACAGATCTGAGGGGTGCACTACTGCTGCATTGGATGAAGCTGCAGCACGTGGCCATCTCGACGTTGTGAAGTGGCTGCACGTCAATAGGAGCGAGGGATGTATGAAGAAGACGATGGACGAAGCTGCTCGCTTTGGCCACTTGAATGTGATGAAATGGCTAAACGCAAACAGATCGGAAGGCTGCTCTGCCTGGGCAGTTCAGAACGCGGTGGACGTAGGTCATGTGGCTGTTTTGGATTGGCTTCATCTGCATTTTCTGTCATGCCCGCCTCTGGCCTGCTAAGCAAGCAAGCTAGAGCGCGTGGGCACAAAGGCTCTGGCTTGCTTGCTAGCAGCAAGAAGGAACCTGTCGCTGCGACGGCTGCCTTGACGGGCCAGCAGTCGCAGTGACCATGCATTTTGTGAAAGTGAACATGCATATCGGACAAAAGAAAAGTGCCAAAGAAAAGAAAAGAAGAAGAAAAACATGCAGGGTAGATACACATAGGCACGACTAGGAAACAGAAACAAGAGGAATCATTAGGGAGCCTCCTGTGCTCACCATGGAGCACAGGAAGGCAAGCACTTCAGACTAGGAAACCAATTCATTATCAAATACATCGTCTACCCCGCAAAGCTCGAGACCAACTACCTAAGCTTCCACTACCGACAAGACCTACACTCACCTTTCTACCAACACTCTTCCTCGGCAAACCACGACACTTTCCTCATCACGCACCTACCAGTACCGATGAATGGTTCGGTCAGGAGATTAAATTTGAGGTTCTGCTCTTTTTGCATGTGCACTTTCCTCAAGTGATTACACCAGAGTTCAAAGCTGATGTTCACGAGTACATGCATAATAAAAACCGCGGTGTCGCGGCCTGGCTGGCTGACAACTATCCGAATTTATGAGTGAACTTAGTAACGCAGAGAGGATATCGGGGAGGAGCTATGGAATGTTGGGATAACCACAATCAAGATCACGAAGGTGTTCTCATCGAATTTGTTTTTCATAAAGTGCTACCTGGTTCCAAGGTAGCTCACTGTTCCTACTACTGGTGAGCACTGCCACTGGTAGTACCAGTTCTACCTGCTTGTACGTGCGAGTGGACGTCTAAGCCGAGGGGCAGTCCACGAACGCCGCCGACTGATCCGTGGTCCTGACCTTGCAGAAGCGGCACAAGTTATCGATGCACCCCGCGCCACCATTCGCGCACGACGTATCGGTGAAAATATTGATGCCGACGGCGGCGTCTCCATCCGACACGACTTGAGTGCACGCTGGGCCCGAGGTGAGCGTGGCGATGGTGACCGTGGGCGTCTCGGTGGGGGCGTTTGTCGGAGCTTCAGTCGGTTCGTCCGTGACAGCGGCGGTGGGAGCATCCGTGACAGCAACAGTGGGGACATCGGTCGGAGCGTCCGTCGTGGTGACCGTAGCAGTGGAGTATCCGGCGACGGACGTGCAGTCCTCGAAGGCTGCCGACTGGGTTGTGGTGAGCACCTTGCAGAAACGGCACACATCATCGATGCAGCCCACACCGCCGCTAGCGCAGGTGGCGTCCGTGACGATGTTGATACCGACCGACGCGTCGCCCGACGAGACAACCTGAGTGCACACGGGCTGATCAGCAGGAGTGACGGTAGGCGCATTTGTCGGAACCTCGGTGCCAGCAGGAGTCACCGTCGGCGCGTCGGTGGGTACCTCTGTCGGAGCCTCGGTGGCGGCCGTACCGAGGATGCTACCGCAGTCGGTGAAGGCCGCAGACTGTGGCGTGTATACAAGTCTGCAGAAACGGCACACGTCGCTGATGCAGCCAATGCCGCCAGTGGCGCAGGTGGCGTCCGTGACGATCGTGATGCCGGCCTTGGTGTCTCCTTCCGCAGCGGTTTGGTTGCATGTGCTTCCCGTGGCTGGCGGTTCGGTCGGTAGCTGGGTAGGCGCACCCGTGGGGATCTCTGTCGGTGCCTCCGTGGGCGCCGCTGTAGGCGCATCGATAACGACTGTGGCGCCCGCGATGGTGCTGCAGTCTGTGAAAGCGGCCGATTGAATCGTGGTGGTCGCTCTACAGAAGCGACACAGATCGTCAATGCAACCAACACCGCCACTCGCACAGGTAGCGTCCGTCACGATGTTAATGCCGACAGCAGCGTCTCCGTCGGACACCACCAATGTGCAGAATGTATCGGAGGTTGTGGGAGCGTCTGTTGTGGAGACGATCGCGACAACCGGAGTCGGCGCGGGGTAGTTGGCGTGCCGTCGGTGACGATCGTAGTCGCGTTCAAGTCGGTGCAGCCCAAGAACGCGGTGGATTCCGGCGTCTCCTTGACTTTGCAGAATCGGCAGTGATCGCCGAAGCAGCCGAGGCCTCCGTACAGACATTCGGTGTCGACGATCGCCGCGATGCCGACAGCAGCGTCGCCATCGGAGATTGTGCAGGGCCCCGTGGTGGCGGTGAGCTGTGCCATGATGTTGAAGTTGGCTCCGAACGAGGAGCAGCTCTCGAACTGCGTCGATTTGGGCGTGTCGAGGATCTTGCAGTAGCGGCAGTGGTCATTGTAGCAGCCGAGTCCGCCGTTGGCACAACCGGCGTCGTCAATGACACGAACACCGACGCTCTTGTCGCCATCCGAGACTTCGCATGCGACCGTCGTCGTGGTCTCCTGGGCGGAGGAGAGGGGCATTGCAGCCAAGCTGAGTGCGCACAAGGCGACAGCCTTGACGTAGGCCCGGGTGGAAGCACTGCGAGAGTACACCATGGTTGTTGGAGCGCGGCCTGGAGAGGTGGTTGTGTGTCCAGGTGATGTCTGGCCAACGAAGCAAGTTGAGGAATACTTTGCGAGTTCGAAGCAGGGATCTTCTGCACCACGAATTGATACCACCTGCATCGCGATACATACATGTATCACTCATGGTATCGTTTCCCCGGTTATTTCCAGGTCTGGTAACCTTGTCGACGACAATATCTACGACAATATCCCAGAGAAGCTTCGTAGACCACTCCAATCATTATGTTGGGCATCACTGCCGTTGCCAACTTTCTGCATACAGTTTCGTTCGCGTCGACCTTGTATGGCCCACCCCTTCACCAGAATCGTTTCTGTATGTGTCCGATGTGTCCAGGCCTTTATATAATAGCAAAAGAAACATAAAAATCAAATAAAAAAACAATTATCATCGTGTGTCCGACGAATTCAATTACAACAAGTGAAAGCCACGCATAGTGTTCTTCAGTGGTAACGGCCTTCTATTTGATTTTATGTGTTTTTAATCCGCGCTTAATGTATTGCTGAAGTTATCTTTTTATTGTTTGGGTGGAAGGCGCTGGGTGTTCTTGTGCGTGAGAAGACGACCACGGACGAGGAAGCGGGTGAGGATCGGCGAGGCAGCGATTGTAAGCGCGCACCTAGCTGGACCTGTGGCTATAGTCGACACGTAGGCGAGTGCCAGTGTACCTGCATCTGGATCAAGTTTAGTCACGTCCATGAAGGGCACACGCTTGGCTAGAGACCGTAGATCTACTACACCCTGCTGGATGGCCGCGTATGATCCCGCCAGAGTCGTCACAAACACTGTCGAGTGGAAGAAGAAGGCTGTTCGTCCGTGGCGCTTGAAGACTAGCTTGACTTGAGAAGCCATGGTTCGTGAAGAGAATTGGAAGTAATTGTGCTGTAAGAACGAAAGTTCTACACTGAAGCATCGAGTAGATGGAAACACTTCAATGTACTCTGCTGAGACGACAAAATGGTGGGTTTGTTGGAAAAATAAAGTGGGTGGCCAAAGGTGGCGTCGCATACACGAGGAGAAGAACGACGTCGATTAACTAGATAAATCATACACGAGGAGGTGGTGAATCAATTTTTAAGCTTTAAGAAGCTGTAGCGGAGTTTTCTTCTTCTTTTTCTCAAGAGTGTTACGGTGGGCCCTTTTGTTCAGGGAATCAAGCATCGGGGAGGGAGCTGCGCTCATTCCATTCAACACCCCTCCCCATTTGTGCGTGCAGAACAAGCCTGGACCGTTGATCTCCACCGAAAGTTTGTCCTGCAAGATAAGTACCGGCGAGGGCATCGCAAATTCGAGCTAACAATAGCGGTGCATGCGGATTATCTCGCTTTACAAAGTACATGTATAGGGAGACCACGTTGCCTAAAACTGCCAATTTCTAAAAACGAATCGTGCCATATCAAATCATGTTTTACTAACCAGCACATGAGACATAGCTACCAGTAGTGCCTCTGAGCAAACTTACCGAGGCAAACCTTTAAGACAAATTCAGGAAAATGGTTCTTCGTCTAATCGTGGAAACTACCAACTGCGGCACGATGGGATGTTGCGAAAACAAAAATATATGTGTCGCCACCATCCCAAAACTAGGATGTGTAGCAGTTTGCTGGTGTGGAATATTGGTTGTGGTTGGTGCGAGCTCCACCAAAACAGCAACATGCATCGGACAAAAAAACCAAAGCATTCCTCAACTTGCTTCGTTGGCCAGACATCACCTGGACACACAACCACCTCTCCAGGCCGCGCTCCAACAACCATGGTGTACTCTCGCAGTGCTTCCACCCGGGCCTACGTCAAGGCTGTCGCCTTGTGCGCACTCAGCTTGGCTGCAATGCCCCTCTCCTCCGCCCAGGAGACCACGACGACGGTCGCATGCGAAGTCTCGGATGGCGACAAGAGCGTCGGTGTTCGTGTCATTGACGACGCCGGTTGTGCCAACGGCGGACTCGGCTGCTACAATGACCACTGCCGCTACTGCAAGATCCTCGACACGCCCAAATCGACGCAGTTCGAGAGCTGCTCCTCGTTCGGAGCCAACTTCAACATCATGGCACAGCTCACCGCCACCACGGGGCCCTGCACAATCTCCGATGGCGACGCTGCTGTCGGCATCGCGGCGATCGTCGACACCGAATGTCTGTACGGAGGCCTCGGCTGCTTCGGCGATCACTGCCGATTCTGCAAAGTCAAGGAGACGCCGGAATCCACCGCGTTCTTGGGCTGCACCGACTTGAACGCGACTACGATCGTCACCGACGGCACGCCAACTACCCCCGCGCCGACTCCGGTTGTCGCGATCGTCTCCACAACAGACGCTCCCACAACCTCCGATACATTCTGCACATTGGTGGTGTCCGACGGAGACGCTGCTGTCGGCATTAACATCGTGACGGACGCTACCTGTGCGAGTGGCGGTGTTGGTTGCATTGACGATCTGTGTCGCTTCTGTAGAGCGACCACCACGATTCAATCGGCCGCTTTCACAGACTGCAGCACCATCGCGGGCGCCACAGTCGTTATCGATGCGCCTACAGCGGCGCCCACGGAGGCACCGACAGAGATCCCCACGGGTGCGCCTACCCAGCTACCGACCGAACCGCCAGCCACGGGAAGCACATGCAACCAAACCGCTGCGGAAGGAGACACCAAGGCCGGCATCACGATCGTCACGGACGCCACCTGCGCCACTGGCGGCATTGGCTGCATCAGCGACGTGTGCCGTTTCTGCAGACTTGTATACACGCCACAGTCTGCGGCCTTCACCGACTGCGGTAGCATCCTCGGTACGGCCGCCACCGAGGCTCCGACAGAGGTACCCACCGACGCGCCGACGGTGACTCCTGCTGGCACCGAGGTTCCGACAAATGCGCCTACCGTCACTCCTGCTGATCAGCCCGTGTGCACTCAGGTTGTCTCGTCGGGCGACGCGTCGGTCGGTATCAACATCGTCACGGACGCCACCTGCGCTAGCGGCGGTGTGGGCTGCATCGATGATGTGTGCCGTTTCTGCAAGGTGCTCACCACAACCCAGTCGGCAGCCTTCGAGGACTGCACGTCCGTCGCCGGATACTCCACTGCTACGGTCACCACGACGGACGCTCCGACCGATGTCCCCACTGTTGCTGTCACGGATGCTCCCACCGCCGCTGTCACGGACGAACCGACTGAAGCTCCGACAAACGCCCCCACCGAGACGCCCACGGTCACCATCGCCACGCTCACCTCGGGCCCAGCGTGCACTCAAGTCGTGTCGGATGGAGACGCCGCCGTCGGCATCAATATTTTCACCGATACGTCGTGCGCGAATGGTGGCGCGGGGTGCATCGATAACTTGTGCCGCTTCTGCAAGGTCAGGACCACGGATCAGTCGGCGGCGTTCGTGGACTGCCCCTCGGCTTAGACGTCCACTCGCACGTACAAGCAGGTAGAACTGGTACTACCAGTGGCAGTGCTCACCAGTAGTAGGAACAGTGAGCTACCTTGGAACCAGGTAGCACTTTATGAAAAACAAATTCGATGAGAACACCTTCGTGATCTTGATTGTGGTTATCCCAACATTCCATAGCTCCTCCCCGATATCCTCTCTGCGTTACTAAGTTCACTCATAAATTCGGATAGTTGTCAGCCAGCCAGGCCGCGACACCGCGGTTTTTATTATGCATGTACTCGTGAACATCAGCTTTGAACTCTGGTGTAATCACTTGAGGAAAGTGCACATGCAAAAGAGCAGAACCTCAAATTTAATCTCCTGACCGAACCATTCATCGGTACTGGTAGGTGCGTGATGAGGAAAGTGTCGTGGTTTGCCGAGGAAGAGTGTTGGTAGAAAGGTGAGTGTAGGTCTTGTCGGTAGTGGAAGCTTAGGTAGTTGGTCTCGAGCTTTGCGGGGTAGACGATGTATTTGATAATGAATTGGTTTCCTAGTCTGAAGTGCTTGCCTTCCTGTGCTCCATGGTGAGCACAGGAGGCTCCCTAATGATTCCTCTTGTTTCTGTTTCCTAGTCGTGCCTATGTGTATCTACCCTGCATGTTTTTCTTCTTCTTTTCTTTTCTTTGGCACTTTTCTTTTGTCCGATATGCATGTTCACTTTCACAAAATGCATGGTCACTGCGACTGCTGGCCCGTCAAGGCAGCCGTCGCAGCGACAGGTTCCTTCTTGCTGCTAGCAAGCAAGCCAGAGCCTTTGTGCCCACGCGCTCTAGCTTGCTTGCTTAGCAGGCCAGAGGCGGGCATGACAGAAAATGCAGATGAAGCCAATCCAAAACAGCCACATGACCTACGTCCACCGCGTTCTGAACTGCCCAGGCAGAGCAGCCTTCCGATCTGTTTGCGTTTAGCCATTTCATCACATTCAAGTGGCCAAAGCGAGCAGCTTCGTCCATCGTCTTCTTCATACATCCCTCGCTCCTATTGACGTGCAGCCACTTCACAACGTCGAGATGGCCACGTGCTGCAGCTTCATCCAATGCAGCAGTAGTGCACCCCTCAGATCTGTTGGCGTGAAGCCATTGTACCATGTCCAAGTATCCATTAGACGCAGCTCTGTCCATTACATCCTCCGTTACCTTATGGGGGTGATTGGCAAGCATCCACTTGAACATATCTAGTTGACCAGTCCCACCAACATCGCCCATCACATTTCGGGATCGAGACCACCACGCAGCAACCTGACCACCTCGGTTATCTTCATTTTCGGTGAGATCAATCACTCCCGAAGAACCTAGGTCGTGAAAGAGCCTCAGAATATTGAACCGCCGACGTCTCACGGCTATATCAATGACCACGTCACCAGGATCTCCGCGCTCAGGAAACGGAATATTCTCGGCCATCTATTTGACAGCATTGTAGCGATCGTCGCGGACTGCTGTCCTGAGTTCTCTTGCTTACTCCTCGACCACACTATCGTCACAGACTTCGTCAGCCCCCCTTGTGAGTATACATACTCCATGATTTCGGCCTGGTCATTCTGGCCTGCCAAACGCACAAGGTACGAGTATTTCCGGTGTGGCTTCATATTTTCTCGAAGTTCCTGACCCAATGGATGATCCATCAGCCATTGCAGCATCGTTAAGTACCCATTTCTACATGCAGTCTGAATTGCACTCCACCACGCGTGCAGACACAGCGAGCTATTTTGATAGTTTGGTGAATGCAGCAGCACAACTTGCTGCATCAAATCCAATCGCCCTAGAGCAGCCAAGTTTCGAATAGCCGAGTTCGCCAGGCCTCTATCCCGCTGAATATATCCGCAATCCAGTAACATCTCAACCATCGTAACACTTCCACATGAACCGTGGTCCAACACGCATCTACCTTTGGGCATCAAGATCTTGGCGATTTCATCGTCACCATTTCTGAGTGAATAGCGAATTGCTCGCTCAAGATCCCGCTCGTTCTTGTCGTTCTGCACGTGCTCATGTAGCCATCGTACAACCTCTGGGTGATCATCGTTTATCGCGCTCATCATCACGTTCTGGCCCCAGTGAACCACGTGACCACCAACAGCATCACTTGGCTTCATCTTTTCCGCCTTGACAGCGCCACTCTTCGTTTCAACTTTTCTCTTCTTCTCACTCTTAACCTTCCCTCTGTCTCGACCAGAATCATTGTCCAATAGAAATTGCAGTATCGGTAGATTGCCAGCTATTGCCGCAGATGTGACAACATTTGCCGACACTTCGCAGCCCGAAAAGTGCGCGAACAGCCACTTGACGATGGATAAATCTCCTAGATTAACTGCCACTTTCACCGACTTGGAGAACTGATGACGATTATAGTGCGGATCTGAGCGTAGAAAGTTGTGGAGAGACCATCTCGATGTTCGGTTGGCTGCAGATGTGCAACTGGAGTCCCAGATCCAGTCCAGGAGCTTGGTGGAGCCGAAGGAACACGCTTGACTAAATGAGAGACAAGGTGGGGGGGCCTAGGAAGTTGGAGATGCAGGTCGCGAGGTGCTGCAGAGAGTCGGAATCGTAGTGCTGCTGCAGGACGACAGCTACGATGGTCAACGGCATCATCGCTACTCAAGTGGTTGTGTTGTCAATTCGTATCTTGTACAGTACTGTATAAATAGTATTTATACAACTGTATAATAATTTATTTATCAAATACAGGCCATTTGTGCAACACTGTTTGCAACTATGATATGATTGGCTATTAATTGACCATAGATTAACTCAGTGTTTTGACTCTGTGTCGACTGCAATTAGCATTCTCCAGATATTGCAGGACATCTAAGTGATGTGCGCACCTTAGCGCAGGACCGAATGTCCTGAATTTTCCATGTCGAAATATTGAAGGTATACAAAAACCAGTATAATTGCGACAAACGCATTTTTTTTCATGATTTTGCAGGACAGCATGTCCTGTAGATTTGCAAGGCAGTCTCGCCGCCTTCTGAACCTTCGCCACTTCATCCCAGGCAGTGCCTGGCAGGCACATTTGCAACCACGAGAATGCATGACGACCTCTCTATTAAAATGCACTGACATGCCTAAAGAAACATCGAGAAGCGCCTCAGTGAAGCGTTGTGAAGAAAATCGATATGTTGCAACAAGGAACTTATTTTGAGCGGGCCAAACTATACCGGGGTGTATCAGCATCCGAATCTACCAGTTGAGGCAATTGAAGAATTTCAAACTGCTACATGTACTACGTGCTAATACGAATGCAAGCTGGCTTTGCTTAGTACTTCGAGTACCATCATTACCACCCTCACCACTACAGCCATCCGCGTGGGAAGCCATTTATATGCTCTGAATGTTGACTGTGTTGCACATGTACCTGGGTACGCACATGCTTTCCGTGTTCGTACGCGGACTGCTCATGAACATTATCTACTAGTATCTGGGGCATGGCCAGCAAGCTTAGAGGTCGACACACCAGTGTCTCCGCTGTCTCCCAACCTGTTTCGCTCTACAATTAATACCTACTGCATTACTGGCAGATGCTGATCAGCATCTGCACGGAGTGTTTTACCGGTAAAAGCGTCGAGATGCCACTCAGCACCTCGTGGGAGGACAGCAACGTAGGGGCCTACTACTACATGCGCTACTGTAGTACTACCAGTGCATGGAAGCGTGTTGTGAAGGTAATTGGACAAAATTTATCTAAATCACCAATCTGATTGGATATAATGTGAACAATTTCGTGTCCTGCGTATGTCCTGCAAAATCCGTTCAAGAGTCATTCTCCAGATATTGCAGGACATCTAAGTGATGTGCGCACCTTAGCGCAGGACCGAATGTCCTGAATTTTCCATGTCGAAATATTGAAGGTATACAAAAACCAGTATAATTGCGACAAACGCATTTTTTTCATGATTTTGCAGGACAGCATGTCCTGTAGATTTGCAAGGCAGTCTCGCCGCCTTCTGAACCTTCGCCACTTCATCCCAGGCAGTGCCTGGCAGGCACATTTGCAACCACGAGAATGCATGACGACCTCTCTATTAAAATGCACTGACATGCCTAAAGAAACATCGAGAAGCGCCTCAGTGAAGCGTTGTGAAGAAAATCGATATGTTGCAACAAGGAACTTATTTTGAGCGGGCCAAACTATACCGGGGTGTATCAGCATCCGAATCTACCAGTTGAGGCAATTGAAGAATTTCAAACTGCTACATGTACTACGTGCTAATACGAATGCAAGCTGGCTTTGCTTAGTACTTCGAGTACCATCATTACCACCCTCACCACTACAGCCATCCGCGTGGGAAGCCATTTATATGCTCTGAATGTTGACTGTGTTGCACATGTACCTGGGTACGCACATGCTTTCCGTGTTCGTACGCGGACTGCTCATGAACATTATCTACTAGTATCTGGGGCATGGCCAGCAAGCTTAGAGGTCGACACACCAGTGTCTCCGCTGTCTCCCAACCTGTTTCGCTCTACAATTAATACCTACTGCATTACTGGCAGATGCTGATCAGCATCTGCACGGAGTGTTTTACCGGTAAAAGCGTCGAGATGCCACTCAGCACCTCGTGGGAGGACAGCAACGTAGGGGCCTACTACTACATGCGCTACTGTAGTACTACCAGTGCATGGAAGCGTGTTGTGAAGGTAATTGGACAAAATTTATCTAAATCACCAATCTGATTGGATATAATGTGAACAATTTCGTGTCCTGCGTATGTCCTGCAAAATCCGTTCAAGAGTCATTCTCCAGATATTGCAGGACATCTAAGTGATGTGCGCACCTTAGCGCAGGACCGAATGTCCTGAATTTTCCATGTCGAAATATTGAAGGTATACAAAAACCAGTATAATTGCGACAAACGCATTTTTTTCATGATTTTGCAGGACAGCATGTCCTGTAGATTTGCAAGGCAGTCTCGCCGCCTTCTGAACCTTCGCCACTTCATCCCAGGCAGTGCCTGGCAGGCACATTTGCAACCACGAGAATGCATGACGACCTCTCTATTAAAATGCACTGACATGCCTAAAGAAACATCGAGAAGCGCCTCAGTGAAGCGTTGTGAAGAAAATCGATATGTTGCAACAAGGAACTTATTTTGAGCGGGCCAAACTATACCGGGGTGTATCAGCATCCGAATCTACCAGTTGAGGCAATTGAAGAATTTCAAACTGCTACATGTACTACGTGCTAATACGAATGCAAGCTGGCTTTGCTTAGTACTTCGAGTACCATCATTACCACCCTCACCACTACAGCCATCCGCGTGGGAAGCCATTTATATGCTCTGAATGTTGACTGTGTTGCACATGTACCTGGGTACGCACATGCTTTCCGTGTTCGTACGCGGACTGCTCATGAACATTATCTACTAGTATCTGGGGCATGGCCAGCAAGCTTAGAGGTCGACACACCAGTGTCTCCGCTGTCTCCCAACCTGTTTCGCTCTACAATTAATACCTACTGCATTACTGGCAGATGCTGATCAGCATCTGCACGGAGTGTTTTACCGGTAAAAGCGTCGAGATGCCACTCAGCACCTCGTGGGAGGACAGCAACGTAGGGGGCCTACTACTACATGCGCTACTGTAGTACTACCAGTGCATGGAAGCGTGTTGTGAAGGTAATTGGACAAAATTTATCTAAATCACCAATCTGATTGGATATAATGTGAACAATTTCGTGTCCTGCGTATGTCCTGCAAAATCCGTTCAAGAGTCATTCTCCAGATATTGCAGGACATCTAAGTGATGTGCGCACCTTAGCGCAGGACCGAATGTCCTGAATTTTCCATGTCGAAATATTGAAGGTATACAAAAACCAGTATAATTGCGACAAACGCATTTTTTTCATGATTTTGCAGGACAGCATGTCCTGTAGATTTGCAAGGCAGTCTCGCCGCCTTCTGAACCTTCGCCACTTCATCCCAGGCAGTGCCTGGCAGGCACATTTGCAACCACGAGAATGCATGACGACCTCTCTATTAAAATGCACTGACATGCCTAAAGAAACATCGAGAAGCGCCTCAGTGAAGCGTTGTGAAGAAAATCGATATGTTGCAACAAGGAACTTATTTTGAGCGGGCCAAACTATACCGGGGTGTATCAGCATCCGAATCTACCAGTTGAGGCAATTGAAGAATTTCAAACTGCTACATGTACTACGTGCTAATACGAATGCAAGCTGGCTTTGCTTAGTACTTCGAGTACCATCATTACCACCCTCACCACTACAGCCATCCGCGTGGGAAGCCATTTATATGCTCTGAATGTTGACTGTGTTGCACATGTACCTGGGTACGCACATGCTTTCCGTGTTCGTACGCGGACTGCTCATGAACATTATCTACTAGTATCTGGGGCATGGCCAGCAAGCTTAGAGGTCGACACACCAGTGTCTCCGCTGTCTCCCAACCTGTTTCGCTCTACAATTAATACCTACTGCATTACTGGCAGATGCTGATCAGCATCTGCACGGAGTGTTTTACCGGTAAAAGCGTCGAGATGCCACTCAGCACCTCGTGGGAGGACAGCAACGTAGGGGGCCTACTACTACATGCGCTACTGTAGTACTACCAGTGCATGGAAGCGTGTTGTGAAGGTAATTGGACAAAATTTATCTAAATCACCAATCTGATTGGATATAATGTGAACAATTTCGTGTCCTGCGTATGTCCTGCAAAATCCGTTCAAGAGTCATTCTCCAGATATTGCAGGACATCTAAGTGATGTGCGCACCTTAGCGCAGGACCGAATGTCCTGAATTTTCCATGTCGAAATATTGAAGGTATACAAAAACCAGTATAATTGCGACAAACGCATTTTTTTCATGATTTTGCAGGACAGCATGTCCTGTAGATTTGCAAGGCAGTCTCGCCGCCTTCTGAACCTTCGCCACTTCATCCCAGGCAGTGCCTGGCAGGCACATTTGCAACCACGAGAATGCATGACGACCTCTCTATTAAAATGCACTGACATGCCTAAAGAAACATCGAGAAGCGCCTCAGTGAAGCGTTGTGAAGAAAATCGATATGTTGCAACAAGGAACTTATTTTGAGCGGGCCAAACTATACCGGGGTGTATCAGCATCCGAATCTACCAGTTGAGGCAATTGAAGAATTTCAAACTGCTACATGTACTACGTGCTAATACGAATGCAAGCTGGCTTTGCTTAGTACTTCGAGTACCATCATTACCACCCTCACCACTACAGCCATCCGCGTGGGAAGCCATTTATATGCTCTGAATGTTGACTGTGTTGCACATGTACCTGGGTACGCACATGCTTTCCGTGTTCGTACGCGGACTGCTCATGAACATTATCTACTAGTATCTGGGGCATGGCCAGCAAGCTTAGAGGTCGACACACCAGTGTCTCCGCTGTCTCCCAACCTGTTTCGCTCTACAATTAATACCTACTGCATTACTGGCAGATGCTGATCAGCATCTGCACGGAGTGTTTTACCGGTAAAAGCGTCGAGATGCCACTCAGCACCTCGTGGGAGGACAGCAACGTAGGGGGCCTACTACTACATGCGCTACTGTAGTACTACCAGTGCATGGAAGCGTGTTGTGAAGGTAATTGGACAAAATTTATCTAAATCACCAATCTGATTGGATATAATGTGAACAATTTCGTGTCCTGCGTATGTCCTGCAAAATCCGTTCAAGAGTCATTCTCCAGATATTGCAGGACATCTAAGTGATGTGCGCACCTTAGCGCAGGACCGAATGTCCTGAATTTTCCATGTCGAAATATTGAAGGTATACAAAAACCAGTATAATTGCGACAAACGCATTTTTTTCATGATTTTGCAGGACAGCATGTCCTGTAGATTTGCAAGGCAGTCTCGCCGCCTTCTGAACCTTCGCCACTTCATCCCAGGCAGTGCCTGGCAGGCACATTTGCAACCACGAGAATGCATGACGACCTCTCTATTAAAATGCACTGACATGCCTAAAGAAACATCGAGAAGCGCCTCAGTGAAGCGTTGTGAAGAAAATCGATATGTTGCAACAAGGAACTTATTTTGAGCGGGCCAAACTATACCGGGGTGTATCAGCATCCGAATCTACCAGTTGAGGCAATTGAAGAATTTCAAACTGCTACATGTACTACGTGCTAATACGAATGCAAGCTGGCTTTGCTTAGTACTTCGAGTACCATCATTACCACCCTCACCACTACAGCCATCCGCGTGGGAAGCCATTTATATGCTCTGAATGTTGACTGTGTTGCACATGTACCTGGGTACGCACATGCTTTCCGTGTTCGTACGCGGACTGCTCATGAACATTATCTACTAGTATCTGGGGCATGGCCAGCAAGCTTAGAGGTCGACACACCAGTGTCTCCGCTGTCTCCCAACCTGTTTCGCTCTACAATTAATACCTACTGCATTACTGGCAGATGCTGATCAGCATCTGCACGGAGTGTTTTACCGGTAAAAGCGTCGAGATGCCACTCAGCACCTCGTGGGAGGACAGCAACGTAGGGGGCCTACTACTACATGCGCTACTGTAGTACTACCAGTGCATGGAAGCGTGTTGTGAAGGTAATTGGACAAAATTTATCTAAATCACCAATCTGATTGGATATAATGTGAACAATTTCGTGTCCTGCGTATGTCCTGCAAAATCCGTTCAAGAGTCATTCTCCAGATATTGCAGGACATCTAAGTGATGTGCGCACCTTAGCGCAGGACCGAATGTCCTGAATTTTCCATGTCGAAATATTGAAGGTATACAAAAACCAGTATAATTGCGACAAACGCATTTTTTTCATGATTTTGCAGGACAGCATGTCCTGTAGATTTGCAAGGCAGTCTCGCCGCCTTCTGAACCTTCGCCACTTCATCCCAGGCAGTGCCTGGCAGGCACATTTGCAACCACGAGAATGCATGACGACCTCTCTATTAAAATGCACTGACATGCCTAAAGAAACATCGAGAAGCGCCTCAGTGAAGCGTTGTGAAGAAAATCGATATGTTGCAACAAGGAACTTATTTTGAGCGGGCCAAACTATACCGGGGTGTATCAGCATCCGAATCTACCAGTTGAGGCAATTGAAGAATTTCAAACTGCTACATGTACTACGTGCTAATACGAATGCAAGCTGGCTTTGCTTAGTACTTCGAGTACCATCATTACCACCCTCACCACTACAGCCATCCGCGTGGGAAGCCATTTATATGCTCTGAATGTTGACTGTGTTGCACATGTACCTGGGTACGCACATGCTTTCCGTGTTCGTACGCGGACTGCTCATGAACATTATCTACTAGTATCTGGGGCATGGCCAGCAAGCTTAGAGGTCGACACACCAGTGTCTCCGCTGTCTCCCAACCTGTTTCGCTCTACAATTAATACCTACTGCATTACTGGCAGATGCTGATCAGCATCTGCACGGAGTGTTTTACCGGTAAAAGCGTCGAGATGCCACTCAGCACCTCGTGGGAGGACAGCAACGTAGGGGGCCTACTACTACATGCGCTACTGTAGTACTACCAGTGCATGGAAGCGTGTTGTGAAGGTAATTGGACAAAATTTATCTAAATCACCAATCTGATTGGATATAATGTGAACAATTTCGTGTCCTGCGTATGTCCTGCAAAATCCGTTCAAGAGTCATTCTCCAGATATTGCAGGACATCTAAGTGATGTGCGCACCTTAGCGCAGGACCGAATGTCCTGAATTTTCCATGTCGAAATATTGAAGGTATACAAAAACCAGTATAATTGCGACAAACGCATTTTTTTCATGATTTTGCAGGACAGCATGTCCTGTAGATTTGCAAGGCAGTCTCGCCGCCTTCTGAACCTTCGCCACTTCATCCCAGGCAGTGCCTGGCAGGCACATTTGCAACCACGAGAATGCATGACGACCTCTCTATTAAAATGCACTGACATGCCTAAAGAAACATCGAGAAGCGCCTCAGTGAAGCGTTGTGAAGAAAATCGATATGTTGCAACAAGGAACTTATTTTGAGCGGGCCAAACTATACCGGGGTGTATCAGCATCCGAATCTACCAGTTGAGGCAATTGAAGAATTTCAAACTGCTACATGTACTACGTGCTAATACGAATGCAAGCTGGCTTTGCTTAGTACTTCGAGTACCATCATTACCACCCTCACCACTACAGCCATCCGCGTGGGAAGCCATTTATATGCTCTGAATGTTGACTGTGTTGCACATGTACCTGGGTACGCACATGCTTTCCGTGTTCGTACGCGGACTGCTCATGAACATTATCTACTAGTATCTGGGGCATGGCCAGCAAGCTTAGAGGTCGACACACCAGTGTCTCCGCTGTCTCCCAACCTGTTTCGCTCTACAATTAATACCTACTGCATTACTGGCAGATGCTGATCAGCATCTGCACGGAGTGTTTTACCGGTAAAAGCGTCGAGATGCCACTCAGCACCTCGTGGGAGGACAGCAACGTAGGGGGCCTACTACTACATGCGCTACTGTAGTACTACCAGTGCATGGAAGCGTGTTGTGAAGGTAATTGGACAAAATTTATCTAAATCACCAATCTGATTGGATATAATGTGAACAATTTCGTGTCCTGCGTATGTCCTGCAAAATCCGTTCAAGAGTCATTCTCCAGATATTGCAGGACATCTAAGTGATGTGCGCACCTTAGCGCAGGACCGAATGTCCTGAATTTTCCATGTCGAAATATTGAAGGTATACAAAAACCAGTATAATTGCGACAAACGCATTTTTTTCATGATTTTGCAGGACAGCATGTCCTGTAGATTTGCAAGGCAGTCTCGCCGCCTTCTGAACCTTCGCCACTTCATCCCAGGCAGTGCCTGGCAGGCACATTTGCAACCACGAGAATGCATGACGACCTCTCTATTAAAATGCACTGACATGCCTAAAGAAACATCGAGAAGCGCCTCAGTGAAGCGTTGTGAAGAAAATCGATATGTTGCAACAAGGAACTTATTTTGAGCGGGCCAAACTATACCGGGGTGTATCAGCATCCGAATCTACCAGTTGAGGCAATTGAAGAATTTCAAACTGCTACATGTACTACGTGCTAATACGAATGCAAGCTGGCTTTGCTTAGTACTTCGAGTACCATCATTACCACCCTCACCACTACAGCCATCCGCGTGGGAAGCCATTTATATGCTCTGAATGTTGACTGTGTTGCACATGTACCTGGGTACGCACATGCTTTCCGTGTTCGTACGCGGACTGCTCATGAACATTATCTACTAGTATCTGGGGCATGGCCAGCAAGCTTAGAGGTCGACACACCAGTGTCTCCGCTGTCTCCCAACCTGTTTCGCTCTACAATTAATACCTACTGCATTACTGGCAGATGCTGATCAGCATCTGCACGGAGTGTTTTACCGGTAAAAGCGTCGAGATGCCACTCAGCACCTCGTGGGAGGACAGCAACGTAGGGGGCCTACTACTACATGCGCTACTGTAGTACTACCAGTGCATGGAAGCGTGTTGTGAAGGTAATTGGACAAAATTTATCTAAATCACCAATCTGATTGGATATAATGTGAACAATTTCGTGTCCTGCGTATGTCCTGCAAAATCCGTTCAAGAGTCATTCTCCAGATATTGCAGGACATCTAAGTGATGTGCGCACCTTAGCGCAGGACCGAATGTCCTGAATTTTCCATGTCGAAATATTGAAGGTATACAAAAACCAGTATAATTGCGACAAACGCATTTTTTTCATGATTTTGCAGGACAGCATGTCCTGTAGATTTGCAAGGCAGTCTCGCCGCCTTCTGAACCTTCGCCACTTCATCCCAGGCAGTGCCTGGCAGGCACATTTGCAACCACGAGAATGCATGACGACCTCTCTATTAAAATGCACTGACATGCCTAAAGAAACATCGAGAAGCGCCTCAGTGAAGCGTTGTGAAGAAAATCGATATGTTGCAACAAGGAACTTATTTTGAGCGGGCCAAACTATACCGGGGTGTATCAGCATCCGAATCTACCAGTTGAGGCAATTGAAGAATTTCAAACTGCTACATGTACTACGTGCTAATACGAATGCAAGCTGGCTTTGCTTAGTACTTCGAGTACCATCATTACCACCCTCACCACTACAGCCATCCGCGTGGGAAGCCATTTATATGCTCTGAATGTTGACTGTGTTGCACATGTACCTGGGTACGCACATGCTTTCCGTGTTCGTACGCGGACTGCTCATGAACATTATCTACTAGTATCTGGGGCATGGCCAGCAAGCTTAGAGGTCGACACACCAGTGTCTCCGCTGTCTCCCAACCTGTTTCGCTCTACAATTAATACCTACTGCATTACTGGCAGATGCTGATCAGCATCTGCACGGAGTGTTTTACCGGTAAAAGCGTCGAGATGCCACTCAGCACCTCGTGGGAGGACAGCAACGTAGGGGGCCTACTACTACATGCGCTACTGTAGTACTACCAGTGCATGGAAGCGTGTTGTGAAGGTAATTGGACAAAATTTATCTAAATCACCAATCTGATTGGATATAATGTGAACAATTTCGTGTCCTGCGTATGTCCTGCAAAATCCGTTCAAGAGTCATTCTCCAGATATTGCAGGACATCTAAGTGATGTGCGCACCTTAGCGCAGGACCGAATGTCCTGAATTTTCCATGTCGAAATATTGAAGGTATACAAAAACCAGTATAATTGCGACAAACGCATTTTTTTCATGATTTTGCAGGACAGCATGTCCTGTAGATTTGCAAGGCAGTCTCGCCGCCTTCTGAACCTTCGCCACTTCATCCCAGGCAGTGCCTGGCAGGCACATTTGCAACCACGAGAATGCATGACGACCTCTCTATTAAAATGCACTGACATGCCTAAAGAAACATCGAGAAGCGCCTCAGTGAAGCGTTGTGAAGAAAATCGATATGTTGCAACAAGGAACTTATTTTGAGCGGGCCAAACTATACCGGGGTGTATCAGCATCCGAATCTACCAGTTGAGGCAATTGAAGAATTTCAAACTGCTACATGTACTACGTGCTAATACGAATGCAAGCTGGCTTTGCTTAGTACTTCGAGTACCATCATTACCACCCTCACCACTACAGCCATCCGCGTGGGAAGCCATTTATATGCTCTGAATGTTGACTGTGTTGCACATGTACCTGGGTACGCACATGCTTTCCGTGTTCGTACGCGGACTGCTCATGAACATTATCTACTAGTATCTGGGGCATGGCCAGCAAGCTTAGAGGTCGACACACCAGTGTCTCCGCTGTCTCCCAACCTGTTTCGCTCTACAATTAATACCTACTGCATTACTGGCAGATGCTGATCAGCATCTGCACGGAGTGTTTTACCGGTAAAAGCGTCGAGATGCCACTCAGCACCTCGTGGGAGGACAGCAACGTAGGGGGCCTACTACTACATGCGCTACTGTAGTACTACCAGTGCATGGAAGCGTGTTGTGAAGGTAATTGGACAAAATTTATCTAAATCACCAATCTGATTGGATATAATGTGAACAATTTCGTGTCCTGCGTATGTCCTGCAAAATCCGTTCAAGAGTCATTCTCCAGATATTGCAGGACATCTAAGTGATGTGCGCACCTTAGCGCAGGACCGAATGTCCTGAATTTTCCATGTCGAAATATTGAAGGTATACAAAAACCAGTATAATTGCGACAAACGCATTTTTTTCATGATTTTGCAGGACAGCATGTCCTGTAGATTTGCAAGGCAGTCTCGCCGCCTTCTGAACCTTCGCCACTTCATCCCAGGCAGTGCCTGGCAGGCACATTTGCAACCACGAGAATGCATGACGACCTCTCTATTAAAATGCACTGACATGCCTAAAGAAACATCGAGAAGCGCCTCAGTGAAGCGTTGTGAAGAAAATCGATATGTTGCAACAAGGAACTTATTTTGAGCGGGCCAAACTATACCGGGGTGTATCAGCATCCGAATCTACCAGTTGAGGCAATTGAAGAATTTCAAACTGCTACATGTACTACGTGCTAATACGAATGCAAGCTGGCTTTGCTTAGTACTTCGAGTACCATCATTACCACCCTCACCACTACAGCCATCCGCGTGGGAAGCCATTTATATGCTCTGAATGTTGACTGTGTTGCACATGTACCTGGGTACGCACATGCTTTCCGTGTTCGTACGCGGACTGCTCATGAACATTATCTACTAGTATCTGGGGCATGGCCAGCAAGCTTAGAGGTCGACACACCAGTGTCTCCGCTGTCTCCCAACCTGTTTCGCTCTACAATTAATACCTACTGCATTACTGGCAGATGCTGATCAGCATCTGCACGGAGTGTTTTACCGGTAAAAGCGTCGAGATGCCACTCAGCACCTCGTGGGAGGACAGCAACGTAGGGGCCTACTACTACATGCGCTACTGTAGTACTACCAGTGCATGGAAGCGTGTTGTGAAGGTAATTGGACAAAATTTATCTAAATCACCAATCTGATTGGATATAATGTGAACAATTTCGTGTCCTGCGTATGTCCTGCAAAATCCGTTCAAGAGTCATTCTCCAGATATTGCAGGACATCTAAGTGATGTGCGCACCTTAGCGCAGGACCGAATGTCCTGAATTTTCCATGTCGAAATATTGAAGGTATACAAAAACCAGTATAATTGCGACAAACGCATTTTTTTCATGATTTTGCAGGACAGCATGTCCTGTAGATTTGCAAGGCAGTCTCGCCGCCTTCTGAACCTTCGCCACTTCATCCCAGGCAGTGCCTGGCAGGCACATTTGCAACCACGAGAATGCATGACGACCTCTCTATTAAAATGCACTGACATGCCTAAAGAAACATCGAGAAGCGCCTCAGTGAAGCGTTGTGAAGAAAATCGATATGTTGCAACAAGGAACTTATTTTGAGCGGGCCAAACTATACCGGGGTGTATCAGCATCCGAATCTACCAGTTGAGGCAATTGAAGAATTTCAAACTGCTACATGTACTACGTGCTAATACGAATGCAAGCTGGCTTTGCTTAGTACTTCGAGTACCATCATTACCACCCTCACCACTACAGCCATCCGCGTGGGAAGCCATTTATATGCTCTGAATGTTGACTGTGTTGCACATGTACCTGGGTACGCACATGCTTTCCGTGTTCGTACGCGGACTGCTCATGAACATTATCTACTAGTATCTGGGGCATGGCCAGCAAGCTTAGAGGTCGACACACCAGTGTCTCCGCTGTCTCCCAACCTGTTTCGCTCTACAATTAATACCTACTGCATTACTGGCAGATGCTGATCAGCATCTGCACGGAGTGTTTTACCGGTAAAAGCGTCGAGATGCCACTCAGCACCTCGTGGGAGGACAGCAACGTAGGGGGCCTACTACTACATGCGCTACTGTAGTACTACCAGTGCATGGAAGCGTGTTGTGAAGGTAATTGGACAAAATTTATCTAAATCACCAATCTGATTGGATATAATGTGAACAATTTCGTGTCCTGCGTATGTCCTGCAAAATCCGTTCAAGAGTCATTCTCCAGATATTGCAGGACATCTAAGTGATGTGCGCACCTTAGCGCAGGACCGAATGTCCTGAATTTTCCATGTCGAAATATTGAAGGTATACAAAAACCAGTATAATTGCGACAAACGCATTTTTTTCATGATTTTGCAGGACAGCATGTCCTGTAGATTTGCAAGGCAGTCTCGCCGCCTTCTGAACCTTCGCCACTTCATCCCAGGCAGTGCCTGGCAGGCACATTTGCAACCACGAGAATGCATGACGACCTCTCTATTAAAATGCACTGACATGCCTAAAGAAACATCGAGAAGCGCCTCAGTGAAGCGTTGTGAAGAAAATCGATATGTTGCAACAAGGAACTTATTTTGAGCGGGCCAAACTATACCGGGGTGTATCAGCATCCGAATCTACCAGTTGAGGCAATTGAAGAATTTCAAACTGCTACATGTACTACGTGCTAATACGAATGCAAGCTGGCTTTGCTTAGTACTTCGAGTACCATCATTACCACCCTCACCACTACAGCCATCCGCGTGGGAAGCCATTTATATGCTCTGAATGTTGACTGTGTTGCACATGTACCTGGGTACGCACATGCTTTCCGTGTTCGTACGCGGACTGCTCATGAACATTATCTACTAGTATCTGGGGCATGGCCAGCAAGCTTAGAGGTCGACACACCAGTGTCTCCGCTGTCTCCCAACCTGTTTCGCTCTACAATTAATACCTACTGCATTACTGGCAGATGCTGATCAGCATCTGCACGGAGTGTTTTACCGGTAAAAGCGTCGAGATGCCACTCAGCACCTCGTGGGAGGACAGCAACGTAGGGGGCCTACTACTACATGCGCTACTGTAGTACTACCAGTGCATGGAAGCGTGTTGTGAAGGTAATTGGACAAAATTTATCTAAATCACCAATCTGATTGGATATAATGTGAACAATTTCGTGTCCTGCGTATGTCCTGCAAAATCCGTTCAAGAGTCATTCTCCAGATATTGCAGGACATCTAAGTGATGTGCGCACCTTAGCGCAGGACCGAATGTCCTGAATTTTCCATGTCGAAATATTGAAGGTATACAAAAACCAGTATAATTGCGACAAACGCATTTTTTTCATGATTTTGCAGGACAGCATGTCCTGTAGATTTGCAAGGCAGTCTCGCCGCCTTCTGAACCTTCGCCACTTCATCCCAGGCAGTGCCTGGCAGGCACATTTGCAACCACGAGAATGCATGACGACCTCTCTATTAAAATGCACTGACATGCCTAAAGAAACATCGAGAAGCGCCTCAGTGAAGCGTTGTGAAGAAAATCGATATGTTGCAACAAGGAACTTATTTTGAGCGGGCCAAACTATACCGGGGTGTATCAGCATCCGAATCTACCAGTTGAGGCAATTGAAGAATTTCAAACTGCTACATGTACTACGTGCTAATACGAATGCAAGCTGGCTTTGCTTAGTACTTCGAGTACCATCATTACCACCCTCACCACTACAGCCATCCGCGTGGGAAGCCATTTATATGCTCTGAATGTTGACTGTGTTGCACATGTACCTGGGTACGCACATGCTTTCCGTGTTCGTACGCGGACTGCTCATGAACATTATCTACTAGTATCTGGGGCATGGCCAGCAAGCTTAGAGGTCGACACACCAGTGTCTCCGCTGTCTCCCAACCTGTTTCGCTCTACAATTAATACCTACTGCATTACTGGCAGATGCTGATCAGCATCTGCACGGAGTGTTTTACCGGTAAAAGCGTCGAGATGCCACTCAGCACCTCGTGGGAGGACAGCAACGTAGGGGGCCTACTACTACATGCGCTACTGTAGTACTACCAGTGCATGGAAGCGTGTTGTGAAGGTAATTGGACAAAATTTATCTAAATCACCAATCTGATTGGATATAATGTGAACAATTTCGTGTCCTGCGTATGTCCTGCAAAATCCGTTCAAGAGTCATTCTCCAGATATTGCAGGACATCTAAGTGATGTGCGCACCTTAGCGCAGGACCGAATGTCCTGAATTTTCCATGTCGAAATATTGAAGGTATACAAAAACCAGTATAATTGCGACAAACGCATTTTTTTCATGATTTTGCAGGACAGCATGTCCTGTAGATTTGCAAGGCAGTCTCGCCGCCTTCTGAACCTTCGCCACTTCATCCCAGGCAGTGCCTGGCAGGCACATTTGCAACCACGAGAATGCATGACGACCTCTCTATTAAAATGCACTGACATGCCTAAAGAAACATCGAGAAGCGCCTCAGTGAAGCGTTGTGAAGAAAATCGATATGTTGCAACAAGGAACTTATTTTGAGCGGGCCAAACTATACCGGGGTGTATCAGCATCCGAATCTACCAGTTGAGGCAATTGAAGAATTTCAAACTGCTACATGTACTACGTGCTAATACGAATGCAAGCTGGCTTTGCTTAGTACTTCGAGTACCATCATTACCACCCTCACCACTACAGCCATCCGCGTGGGAAGCCATTTATATGCTCTGAATGTTGACTGTGTTGCACATGTACCTGGGTACGCACATGCTTTCCGTGTTCGTACGCGGACTGCTCATGAACATTATCTACTAGTATCTGGGGCATGGCCAGCAAGCTTAGAGGTCGACACACCAGTGTCTCCGCTGTCTCCCAACCTGTTTCGCTCTACAATTAATACCTACTGCATTACTGGCAGATGCTGATCAGCATCTGCACGGAGTGTTTTACCGGTAAAAGCGTCGAGATGCCACTCAGCACCTCGTGGGAGGACAGCAACGTAGGGGGCCTACTACTACATGCGCTACTGTAGTACTACCAGTGCATGGAAGCGTGTTGTGAAGGTAATTGGACAAAATTTATCTAAATCACCAATCTGATTGGATATAATGTGAACAATTTCGTGTCCTGCGTATGTCCTGCAAAATCCGTTCAAGAGTCATTCTCCAGATATTGCAGGACATCTAAGTGATGTGCGCACCTTAGCGCAGGACCGAATGTCCTGAATTTTCCATGTCGAAATATTGAAGGTATACAAAAACCAGTATAATTGCGACAAACGCATTTTTTTCATGATTTTGCAGGACAGCATGTCCTGTAGATTTGCAAGGCAGTCTCGCCGCCTTCTGAACCTTCGCCACTTCATCCCAGGCAGTGCCTGGCAGGCACATTGCAACCACGAGAATGCATGACGACCTCTCTATTAAAATGCACTGACATGCCTAAAGAAACATCGAGAAGCGCCTCAGTGAAGCGTTGTGAAGAAAATCGATATGTTGCAACAAGGAACTTATTTTGAGCGGGCCAAACTATACCGGGGTGTATCAGCATCCGAATCTACCAGTTGAGGCAATTGAAGAATTTCAAACTGCTACATGTACTACGTGCTAATACGAATGCAAGCTGGCTTTGCTTAGTACTTCGAGTACCATCATTACCACCCTCACCACTACAGCCATCCGCGTGGGAAGCCATTTATATGCTCTGAATGTTGACTGTGTTGCACATGTACCTGGGTACGCACATGCTTTCCGTGTTCGTACGCGGACTGCTCATGAACATTATCTACTAGTATCTGGGGCATGGCCAGCAAGCTTAGAGGTCGACACACCAGTGTCTCCGCTGTCTCCCAACCTGTTTCGCTCTACAATTAATACCTACTGCATTACTGGCAGATGCTGATCAGCATCTGCACGGAGTGTTTTACCGGTAAAAGCGTCGAGATGCCACTCAGCACCTCGTGGGAGGACAGCAACGTAGGGGGCCTACTACTACATGCGCTACTGTAGTACTACCAGTGCATGGAAGCGTGTTGTGAAGGTAATTGGACAAAATTTATCTAAATCACCAATCTGATTGGATATAATGTGAACAATTTCGTGTCCTGCGTATGTCCTGCAAAATCCGTTCAAGAGTCATTCTCCAGATATTGCAGGACATCTAAGTGATGTGCGCACCTTAGCGCAGGACCGAATGTCCTGAATTTTCCATGTCGAAATATTGAAGGTATACAAAAACCAGTATAATTGCGACAAACGCATTTTTTTCATGATTTTGCAGGACAGCATGTCCTGTAGATTTGCAAGGCAGTCTCGCCGCCTTCTGAACCTTCGCCACTTCATCCCAGGCAGTGCCTGGCAGGCACATTGCAACCACGAGAATGCATGACGACCTCTCTATTAAAATGCACTGACATGCCTAAAGAAACATCGAGAAGCGCCTCAGTGAAGCGTTGTGAAGAAAATCGATATGTTGCAACAAGGAACTTATTTTGAGCGGGCCAAACTATACCGGGGTGTATCAGCATCCGAATCTACCAGTTGAGGCAATTGAAGAATTTCAAACTGCTACATGTACTACGTGCTAATACGAATGCAAGCTGGCTTTGCTTAGTACTTCGAGTACCATCATTACCACCCTCACCACTACAGCCATCCGCGTGGGAAGCCATTTATATGCTCTGAATGTTGACTGTGTTGCACATGTACCTGGGTACGCACATGCTTTCCGTGTTCGTACGCGGACTGCTCATGAACATTATCTACTAGTATCTGGGGCATGGCCAGCAAGCTTAGAGGTCGACACACCAGTGTCTCCGCTGTCTCCCAACCTGTTTCGCTCTACAATTAATACCTACTGCATTACTGGCAGATGCTGATCAGCATCTGCACGGAGTGTTTTACCGGTAAAAGCGTCGAGATGCCACTCAGCACCTCGTGGGAGGACAGCAACGTAGGGGGCCTACTACTACATGCGCTACTGTAGTACTACCAGTGCATGGAAGCGTGTTGTGAAGGTAATTGGACAAAATTTATCTAAATCACCAATCTGATTGGATATAATGTGAACAATTTCGTGTCCTGCGTATGTCCTGCAAAATCCGTTCAAGAGTCATTCTCCAGATATTGCAGGACATCTAAGTGATGTGCGCACCTTAGCGCAGGACCGAATGTCCTGAATTTTCCATGTCGAAATATTGAAGGTATACAAAAACCAGTATAATTGCGACAAACGCATTTTTTTCATGATTTTGCAGGACAGCATGTCCTGTAGATTTACAAGGCAGTCTCGCCGCCTTCTGAACCTTCGCCACTTCATCCCAGGCAGTGCCTGGCAGGCACATTGCAACCACGAGAATGCATGACGACCTCTCTATTAAAATGCACTGACATGCCTAAAGAAACATCGAGAAGCGCCTCAGTGAAGCGTTGTGAAGAAAATCGATATGTTGCAACAAGGAACTTATTTTGAGCGGGCCAAACTATACCGGGGTGTATCAGCATCCGAATCTACCAGTTGAGGCAATTGAAGAATTTCAAACTGCTACATGTACTACGTGCTAATACGAATGCAAGCTGGCTTTGCTTAGTACTTCGAGTACCATCATTACCACCCTCACCACTACAGCCATCCGCGTGGGAAGCCATTTATATGCTCTGAATGTTGACTGTGTTGCACATGTACCTGGGTACGCACATGCTTTCCGTGTTCGTACGCGGACTGCTCATGAACATTATCTACTAGTATCTGGGGCATGGCCAGCAAGCTTAGAGGTCGACACACCAGTGTCTCCGCTGTCTCCCAACCTGTTTCGCTCTACAATTAATACCTACTGCATTACTGGCAGATGCTGATCAGCATCTGCACGGAGTGTTTTACCGGTAAAAGCGTCGAGATGCCACTCAGCACCTCGTGGGAGGACAGCAACGTAGGGGGCCTACTACTACATGCGCTACTGTAGTACTACCAGTGCATGGAAGCGTGTTGTGAAGGTAATTGGACAAAATTTATCTAAATCACCAATCTGATTGGATATAATGTGAACAATTTCGTGTCCTGCGTATGTCCTGCAAAATCCGTTCAAGAGTCATTCTCCAGATATTGCAGGACATCTAAGTGATGTGCGCACCTTAGCGCAGGACCGAATGTCCTGAATTTTCCATGTCGAAATATTGAAGGTATACAAAAACCAGTATAATTGCGACAAACGCATTTTTTTCATGATTTTGCAGGACAGCATGTCCTGTAGATTTGCAAGGCAGTCTCGCCGCCTTCTGAACCTTCGCCACTTCATCCCAGGCAGTGCCTGGCAGGCACATTGCAACCACGAGAATGCATGACGACCTCTCTATTAAAATGCACTGACATGCCTAAAGAAACATCGAGAAGCGCCTCAGTGAAGCGTTGTGAAGAAAATCGATATGTTGCAACAAGGAACTTATTTTGAGCGGGCCAAACTATACCGGGGTGTATCAGCATCCGAATCTACCAGTTGAGGCAATTGAAGAATTTCAAACTGCTACATGTACTACGTGCTAATACGAATGCAAGCTGGCTTTGCTTAGTACTTCGAGTACCATCATTACCACCCTCACCACTACAGCCATCCGCGTGGGAAGCCATTTATATGCTCTGAATGTTGACTGTGTTGCACATGTACCTGGGTACGCACATGCTTTCCGTGTTCGTACGCGGACTGCTCATGAACATTATCTACTAGTATCTGGGGCATGGCCAGCAAGCTTAGAGGTCGACACACCAGTGTCTCCGCTGTCTCCCAACCTGTTTCGCTCTACAATTAATACCTACTGCATTACTGGCAGATGCTGATCAGCATCTGCACGGAGTGTTTTACCGGTAAAAGCGTCGAGATGCCACTCAGCACCTCGTGGGAGGACAGCAACGTAGGGGGCCTACTACTACATGCGCTACTGTAGTACTACCAGTGCATGGAAGCGTGTTGTGAAGGTAATTGGACAAAATTTATCTAAATCACCAATCTGATTGGATATAATGTGAACAATTTCGTGTCCTGCGTATGTCCTGCAAAATCCGTTCAAGAGTCATTCTCCAGATATTGCAGGACATCTAAGTGATGTGCGCACCTTAGCGCAGGACCGAATGTCCTGAATTTTCCATGTCGAAATATTGAAGGTATACAAAAACCAGTATAATTGCGACAAACGCATTTTTTTCATGATTTTGCAGGACAGCATGTCCTGTAGATTTACAAGGCAGTCTCGCCGCCTTCTGAACCTTCGCCACTTCATCCCAGGCAGTGCCTGGCAGGCACATTGCAACCACGAGAATGCATGACGACCTCTCTATTAAAATGCACTGACATGCCTAAAGAAACATCGAGAAGCGCCTCAGTGAAGCGTTGTGAAGAAAATCGATATGTTGCAACAAGGAACTTATTTTGAGCGGGCCAAACTATACCGGGGTGTATCAGCATCCGAATCTACCAGTTGAGGCAATTGAAGAATTTCAAACTGCTACATGTACTACGTGCTAATACGAATGCAAGCTGGCTTTGCTTAGTACTTCGAGTACCATCATTACCACCCTCACCACTACAGCCATCCGCGTGGGAAGCCATTTATATGCTCTGAATGTTGACTGTGTTGCACATGTACCTGGGTACGCACATGCTTTCCGTGTTCGTACGCGGACTGCTCATGAACATTATCTACTAGTATCTGGGGCATGGCCAGCAAGCTTAGAGGTCGACACACCAGTGTCTCCGCTGTCTCCCAACCTGTTTCGCTCTACAATTAATACCTACTGCATTACTGGCAGATGCTGATCAGCATCTGCACGGAGTGTTTTACCGGTAAAAGCGTCGAGATGCCACTCAGCACCTCGTGGGAGGACAGCAACGTAGGGGCCTACTACTACATGCGCTACTGTAGTACTACCAGTGCATGGAAGCGTGTTGTGAAGGTAATTGGACAAAATTTATCTAAATCACCAATCTGATTGGATATAATGTGAACAATTTCGTGTCCTGCGTATGTCCTGCAAAATCCGTTCAAGAGTCATTCTCCAGATATTGCAGGACATCTAAGTGATGTGCGCACCTTAGCGCAGGACCGAATGTCCTGAATTTTCCATGTCGAAATATTGAAGGTATACAAAAACCAGTATAATTGCGACAAACGCATTTTTTTCATGATTTTGCAGGACAGCATGTCCTGTAGATTTGCAAGGCAGTCTCGCCGCCTTCTGAACCTTCGCCACTTCATCCCAGGCAGTGCCTGGCAGGCACATTGCAACCACGAGAATGCATGACGACCTCTCTATTAAAATGCACTGACATGCCTAAAGAAACATCGAGAAGCGCCTCAGTGAAGCGTTGTGAAGAAAATCGATATGTTGCAACAAGGAACTTATTTTGAGCGGGCCAAACTATACCGGGGTGTATCAGCATCCGAATCTACCAGTTGAGGCAATTGAAGAATTTCAAACTGCTACATGTACTACGTGCTAATACGAATGCAAGCTGGCTTTGCTTAGTACTTCGAGTACCATCATTACCACCCTCACCACTACAGCCATCCGCGTGGGAAGCCATTTATATGCTCTGAATGTTGACTGTGTTGCACATGTACCTGGGTACGCACATGCTTTCCGTGTTCGTACGCGGACTGCTCATGAACATTATCTACTAGTATCTGGGGCATGGCCAGCAAGCTTAGAGGTCGACACACCAGTGTCTCCGCTGTCTCCCAACCTGTTTCGCTCTACAATTAATACCTACTGCATTACTGGCAGATGCTGATCAGCATCTGCACGGAGTGTTTTACCGGTAAAAGCGTCGAGATGCCACTCAGCACCTCGTGGGAGGACAGCAACGTAGGGGGCCTACTACTACATGCGCTACTGTAGTACTACCAGTGCATGGAAGCGTGTTGTGAAGGTAATTGGACAAAATTTATCTAAATCACCAATCTGATTGGATATAATGTGAACAATTTCGTGTCCTGCGTATGTCCTGCAAAATCCGTTCAAGAGTCATTCTCCAGATATTGCAGGACATCTAAGTGATGTGCGCACCTTAGCGCAGGACCGAATGTCCTGAATTTTCCATGTCGAAATATTGAAGGTATACAAAAACCAGTATAATTGCGACAAACGCATTTTTTTCATGATTTTGCAGGACAGCATGTCCTGTAGATTTGCAAGGCAGTCTCGCCGCCTTCTGAACCTTCGCCACTTCATCCCAGGCAGTGCCTGGCAGGCACATTGCAACCACGAGAATGCATGACGACCTCTCTATTAAAATGCACTGACATGCCTAAAGAAACATCGAGAAGCGCCTCAGTGAAGCGTTGTGAAGAAAATCGATATGTTGCAACAAGGAACTTATTTTGAGCGGGCCAAACTATACCGGGGTGTATCAGCATCCGAATCTACCAGTTGAGGCAATTGAAGAATTTCAAACTGCTACATGTACTACGTGCTAATACGAATGCAAGCTGGCTTTGCTTAGTACTTCGAGCACCATCATTACCACCCTCACCACTACAGCCATCCGCGTGGGAAGCCATTTATATGCTCTGAATGTTGACTGTGTTGCACATGTACCTGGGTACGCACATGCTTTCCGTGTTCGTACGCGGACTGCTCATGAACATTATCTACTAGTATCTGGGCATGGCCAGCAAGCTTAGAGGTCGACACACCAGTGTCTCCGCTGTCTCCCAACCTGTTTCGCTCTACAATTAATACCTACTGCATTACTGGCAGATGCTGATCAGCATCTGCACGGAGTGTTTTACCGGTAAAAGCGTCGAGATGCCACTCAGCACCTCGTGGGAGGACAGCAACGTAGGGGGCCTACTACTACATGCGCTACTGTAGTACTACCAGTGCATGGAAGCGTGTTGTGAAGGTAATTGGACAAAATTTATCTAAATCACCAATCTGATTGGATATAATGTGAACAATTTCGTGTCCTGCGTATGTCCTGCAAAATCCGTTCAAGAGTCATTTTGCCGTGAGATTTGACTGCACATCCTTCATGTATCCGAGCAGCAACGAATAAAGAGATGCTTGGTGCATACTCGACACAATGCCTTGACGTCGATGGATAGTGTAGATAGTTTCTTCTCGATAAAGTAGCACAATTCTGCCCCGCAGCTATGAGAATAACGGAGGCCGAGGCACAGACATGGTCGCCTTCTTAATCACAACGCACTATGAGGGGCTACTGTAACGTACATGACGTCAGGGCTGGCTAGACCTCATCCAAATGACGGTCAGCAGCAACATTCTGCCTACAACAAATCGTGCGGCGGCGGCGTATTGTTGTCAATAGTACGTCGCCGCCGCTGCTGCTGGTGAGTATCAGTGGTAGCAGCATGTTATTGAGCGGAGTGCAATAACCAATTCCACCAGCGCGGTGCTGCTGTTCAGCTAGCAGCAACAATAGGTACTGGTACTCTAATGAAGGGGAGGGGAGCAGCATCAATGTTGCTGCAAATGGAAGGGCATCGTGTCGGATACACGCCGACCACGTCAATCCCTGTTAGGTTAACAAATGCATCTCGCTAGTAAAGCTCCTATAAACCTCTGTGTACAGCACGCTCGGCCTCGTAGTAGTGGCCTAGCACACAGCAAACTTTCATCGCACATAGGAACCCCGTCCATTTGCAATCTGACTCAAATGTGCTATTGTGCTTGCAATCCAAGTTGCAAACGGCACCCCATATTTAGGCACACTATCAGCCACGATTTGGAATAATCGTAGCCAATACGCTGCATCTAGCCAATCAAGGGCCTGAATTTTCAGAAATAGAGATGATCCCCTCCTTAGTAATCCCTAGGTATGGAATAACCTCTCACCAGGAATATGAAAGTGGTTCCCGACGATTTTTGGTGAACGGTTGCATACAAGTCCAAGTACTTGTTCCTCATCACCCCTCAATAGTAATAAGGAATACAAAATCAAGAAATATGAATATTCTGGGGTGCTTAACTATGGTAAAAGTCCATTTTGTATAGGACGTCTGAAGCAGTCGAGCAAGGACATCTGCTGCAAATGTCCTTGTTTCGCCAAATTCCTTGCGCAACGCACATTGCATCTTTCGAATCCGACTCCCAGGATATAGATCTGATGCATTCACTTGAAAACAAAATTGGCGACCACTTTTAAGTTTGAAGAATGCTCCTTCACGGACAAGCTCTATGCATGTACTCTTAGCTTCTCAACTACCTGTTGTGCGTCGATTACATTGTACCCTTTCGGTTGGTTATGTGATGTCACAAATTCTTCGCCGTTGGACGCATGGTTCTCGTGACCGTTTGTAGTCACGACAGCAGCTCGGACAGACCCCAGATAGTCTACTGTTTGTACCAAATGAGTGGTACATTGGTATGTGTGTACCATATATGTGGTACAATGTACTGCACCATCACCATGGCATAACCCCAGGACAGGAATACCCTTACCTAGGAATAAAAAGTTGGTTCCCGAAGCTATGACTACGGAGGGGATTGTCTGTACAACCGCGGTTCCGGCAGGGTAGTTCAAATTTTAGTAATGACGCGACTTATGCAGGAGGGGTGTCAGACAGGATAGGATGGGAACCACCTCTGAAAAAGCATAAACAATTTGACTTGATTAAAGTATAGATACCTTTGAGACCTAATATGCACCACAAGGACGATCTGGTTCAAATCCCAAAGAAAGACGGCCGGCCGAAACTTTGAGCGCCGATAGCTCGCTTTATTAAAAGCGAGCTGTCGGCGACCCGTTCTATTAACAGGCGGTGCCTGTAAGAAGAGGCACCAATCGAGTGGAAAACGGAAAATTGCTAAAACCGGAAATTGTACAATCGTAGTGGTGCATTGACATCGGCATCATTAGAATTTTGGGAAAATGTCAAAGCGGGACTCAATCTGAAAAACATTTTCATTCGGGGACTCAATTTTAGAGAACCCAACAATATTCACAAACTGCAGCAGAAGCGTCGAATCGACCTTGGCTCACGTTCGCACCGACGACAGTCTGGGGCCTGAGTGGGCGACTGCTCGTGTTGTGGTGGTGTGCCGACTTGCAGGGAGGTGTCGGCGCTGCATTTATCTACGCCTTTGTTCTCGCACTCTAGCGTAAGTTCAGTATCGCGCCCACCGGCTTCCGGGAGCGGACACTAACAGCGCGGCGTTGGAGAACCACGTCCTGCGCTGTCTTACACGTAGAAGCAGTCTGATTTAGCGTAATAATATGGTTCTCTAAAATTGAGTCCCCGAATGAAAATGTTTTTCAGATTGAGTCCCGCTTTGACATTTTCCCTAGATTTTTTTAAACAGAATAGTGCAGTCCCTAAAGCAATACTCGGCTTGATGTAACATTGAGCCCCGCTGCAAGCTCCAACCTCATAGTGGGCTATTTGAAGCAGTTTCAGATATTTAGATAATATCAATATTATTGAACTTGGTACCGCCAAGTGCCATTGTATACCTTGCCCGTCATTATTGAAAATCCTACCTCTGGATTTCACAAGTTTTGAAGAAAAAAAAAACAGCGATCATGCCGTGGAGGTGTGTTGCTGCGGCGAAGCTTACAAGACGTATTAATCTCGGGCCCACCTACGAACCCCACAGCAGGTGTGTCAATGCGGCAGCCACCCAGGCTTTCATGCTTCGGGCTCATAACCATGAGCAGCTGTTAACCAATGACGAACACAACGAGGTAACAGCGTGACGTTGCGCGGGCAAAGGCTGGCTATATTAGCGAAGATAGCTTGGCTCTTCACTCAGCAATTTGCGGAATAATCTCCTTTTGTGTAGGGCCAGAGCCGCTTAGACTCGTTACTCAACCGTTAGTTTGTATTGTCACACTCAGCGGCGAACAGGAGAAGTCGTCACATCTCGATTCTCATAGTGAATGCGGTGGTAGTCGAGGTCCTCGTGGAGGACATCGTGGCGAAAGTGTCGTCCTCAACGTCGTCGTCCGTTGCGTCCACATCTGAGCTGTTCTCGTCCTGCATCGCGTCATCCGACGTGGTGTCGGCGTCGTCAGCGGTCGCGTGGTCGCGTTGTCGTGGTGCCATGGTCCGCAGAGGAGGTTCTCCGGTACCCACAGCAGTGATGGTAGCCGAGTCGTTACCGTAAACGTCGGTGGTGGTGTCGAACTGAGTCGAAATCACGTCCTTGAGAACGCCCACAGGCCGAAGTACGCCTCCACCGTCTCGCCGGCCTCGGACGTAGCCAGTTTCCACCGCTCGTCGAAAGCCAAGTACACGAGCTCCTTCTCCCCGGTGGGCGTGCAGAAGGCGTAAAGTACTTGGCGGCGTTGCGGCCGTGGTGGGGATGGTGTAGGCGCCCGAGGTCCACCCGGTCTCGCCACAATCACCTTCATGCTGTAGGCGCTCGCGGTCTCCACGAGCGCCGAGAAGCAAGTTTGGAGTAGTCGGCGGGGCCGTCGATATCCACCTTCTCTCAGAACATGACTGATACGGAGTCAACAACCTCGATCATCTCCGGGTACGCCGTGTACGAGTCGTCGATGTTGACTATGGCGAGCAGGACACTTGGCCTGGCACAGCGTGCGGATCCCCTTCAGGTTGGCGATGGCTACGGTGACTGTCATCTCACTTTGGTGCACGACCTCCGAATCCACGTGGATGCCCATGATGTGGTAACTGAAAAGCACGCCGGTCTCCTCCGGCGTCTGGAACGCAGCCTTCTCGCCCCCAAAGCCGGATCTGGACCTGTCCACCCACATGCCGAGTTCAATTTTTTGACCGGCCTCGATGGCCGCGGGCACCATGGCGGCGGCCTGGTCACAGTCCATGAGCGAGTACAGGCGGGTAGTGTTGGATAGCTCCGCCGTCTGCAGTTATTATTGAGATTCTCTCAATAGACCGATGTGAACGCCTTTGGCGTTCACCCCTGTATTGGGTGTGGATTTTTCACGAGTACAAATCGGATGGTTTCCGAGTACAGTACAAATTAAGCATGTTCTAGGAGTATAATGAACTCATGTGCCCCGACACTGCCTAGTTACACTTCTTACTTCACTCCAGTACGTGTTTGCACTCACTCCTGGTCGGTGACGCACCAGTAAGCCTCACAATCCATATTAAGTTCGAGTTGCGAAGTTTTCACATTAGAGGGAGTAAAACCTGGCAAAAAATCATATATACGTTTACATGTTAGAAATAAGCAAAAAATAATGCCTCCAGAATAAGCAGTGGTACTTTTCGAACAAAAAGGTCACTGTACTCAACGCGACCTCAACATCTCTTAATGGCCAATCAGTGACCTCTAATCAATATGAGCTGTTTATTTTATGGATTAGAAATATCAGCCACCTCGGGAGGTGGCTTGTTTTTAAAATAAGAAACACTTGATATAAGCAGGAATTGGCCTGAAAAGTAAGCATCACAAAAACCAGGTTTGGCTCCCCTATTGTATTAATATCAGTAATGCGTTTTTGCTTGTTTTCATCTCTTGGTTAGTTATCTGACGAAGCTAGATGGCTGTTGTAATCGCCCCCCCCTGCTCCCTTCATAGAGCTTACAAGTCCGCCAAGATCAAATAATAGTACTCGCTGAGCATCTTTTCATGGGCTGTACTCGCAAGCCAACTCGCGAAAAATCTTTTTCCAGCTGCATTACATCTTCGCCTCACCTCGATGGTACCGAAACGAAGATAAAATCGTGAATGTTGCTCGAACAGAACAGATATATTATCTGTTTCAGGTAAAATATGATAATAGAGTATACAACATTAAATAGGTAATGTTAGCATATATCACGCGGATGGGTCAACACTCATAAATAGCTTCAATATCTTCCAGGTTATTTAGCATAAATGGTATTTTACTATTACTTATTTCACAGCTCAATCGAATCCGACAGGGTATAACATACGGGTGGCTTCAGACCCTCGTTGCAATCCTTGGATGGACTCTGGATATAGATCAGAGAACATCAAGTCACATTGTGTCCTACGGCTGTTTTGAAATGCATTACGTGCGCCACACCAAAAACCGTTTTGGTCATTTTTCCTAAGAAACTATTTTGGCCTTTTGGGGGTTAAATTGGTATGTACGGGCAGTGATTGACAGTAACTTGCTGTACTAGCTACTATTTTGCCGGAACTACTATCAAGTTACTATCCGGTGACTATAGTAGCTAGTAGTTTGAACCGAGTGCAAACTACTGAGACTATAGTCGCTATTAGTTTGCGTTGGGATCAGACAGCATCATCTTATTATCAACTCATTATCTTTGATTCCTGGAGGAAAATCGAGGACGATCTCCGCTTTTGAACAACGCTTTTCTGGTTCTGCTGCGATGAAGACTAGCGCGCAGCGAAATCTTCCAGTTTGGCGCACAACAGGCACCTGGGGTGAGTAAAATTTCTGATTAAAGCGCCATTCGCAAGTGTTAATGGTCACACGATCTAACGAACATCGCACAGTAGCGCTAAAGTCAAGTCTAAACGAAGCTTGGCTTACTTGTGTGTACAGGCATTCTGCAAATTTCCAGAACCCCAGCAAGCGTCCCGCCTCCTCACCTCTTTGGCAACAGTGCCATGAAGTGCGCTTACCCCGATTGCTCGTGTGCCGAGTTCACCGCGACCAATCCATGCGTGGTTTGCGGTCGTGGCGTCCACCATTTGTGCAGCAATGAGGTGTACGACGGCGGTAACCTGTCGGAGCGGTTTTGTAGCGCTTCGTGTTTGTACCGTTGGAAGACCGTGGCATCTCCACCTTCGCTGTCGGCTAACAGTACGAGTGAGGGCCCTGAACCGTCGGAACCGCCAAACCAAGAATCCCTTGTGTCGGATTCGCAAGTATCCCTGGCCCCCCTCCGTCAACCAACGACTCCAGCAAGCCCGTCACCATCGGACACCTCTGTGATCGACTTGACGATACGCTCCATCTCGTCAGGTTCTTATTTGGCTTCGTCAGGCTTCAACGTTTACGGAATTCCACTGGAGATATACAATTTCCGTTAGCCGAATCTGCGCCACGGAGTTTGAGAGTTCGGGCACCTATTAGAGACGCCGTACACGAAGACGAGTGTTCGCGGCCCAGATCCGTTCACACACGTGTGTCTCCTGTGCGCCCAGAAGCTGACTTGCAACCCCTACACAACACAATCGCAAAGAGATCCGCCGCATGGAGGCCGCATCAGGGATTGAGCATCTACATGTAGGTGGTCGACAGTACTAACTAACTACTACATAGTACTATAGTACTATCATATTAGTAGCCTAGAGTGACAGGAGAGGAATTATAGTACTGGTATTTACCTTAGAACGCGCTAATAGAGAGTAATAGTAGTACTATTGACGAAAATCCCCATACTATCAATCCCTGGGTACGGGACTAGATATTAACACGCAACGCCTGTAGGAACCCACCGTTTTTGGCGGGATGGTCGGCTGGTCGGTAATTTTTATAAAATCCGCTTGAAGCGAATATTGTGACCCATTCGCGCCGCTGCATATCATTGAAAAGTTCTTGATGTGAATTTTGTAACCAATCAAATGTTGGTTGCAAATGGCTGGTAATGTACATGTATTAACACGCAATGCCTGTACGAGTCCGCCGTTTTCACCCCATCCATGCTGAAACCAAGTATAAATGCAGCCATGTCTCAGAAATTTGGCAATAAAATAGGCGATTTTGATGAGGTCATCAAATCCGAAAATATATATATATAAAATCCGGTCACATGTCAGTAACCGTTAGAGTCTCTAAAGTAAGAGGATCATACTCTTACTGGCGTAGTGAAACTATTTTAACAGGCAGTGCCTGTAAGAAGAGGGAGAAAACGGGCAAAAAAGGTGGAAACCGAAGAAACAGCTATATGCGGTATTATCAGTTCACCGATGCATTTGAGTCCTTTTGATACGTTAGTATTTCAACGTCCGGTCCTTCCGTTTCGATGACAAGAATTTGCTCGCATACAAGGAGGGATTAAAGGCGGCTTTAAAGGCCAGGAAATGTTGGAAGTTTAGAATTGGCAATTAGACCAAGCCCGAGCTTGACGGATCTCCTGAGACAAAGGCGAAGCGCAAGCAATGGAGGGAGAAGGTCCTGTTGCTAAACGATATTCTTACGAACATTCTTGACGACGGCACCCGCGTGCGTCTGGCTCACCTGGATACACCGCAAGACAAGGGGAGTGCTCTGGTGGAAGATTTCGAGAAGAAATCGTTTGCTGTAGCTCTGTTTAAGTATCATGAATTACTAAATGTTGAATTTGACGATGAGCACGAGTCTATGCATGATTATATCCATCGTGTGGAGGCATTCGTCAAGAATTGATTCTCTTGGGGGAGGAAGTCAAGAACCGTGAAATGATTACATCATTGTTGACTGGACTTGGAGAAAAGTATGAAAGTGTGGTTGAAACCTTTGACGATCTGGATGATTACACTCTGAACCAAGTCAACGGCAAGCTCACTAACAGGGAAAAACGTTTGCAGCAGGCTAAAGCTGTCTCCCAAGCTCGATCTCGGAAGAATGCTCAACCTGCAGCTGGATACTCGCCGGCACCGCAGCATCCCCACGGAGAGAGCACATTCTATGCTCAAGGAAGCAAGAAACGTCGTTCTGGTGGTGGTAGCGCTGCTCATGGCGGACAACAAAAGCGACGCCGAACAAATACAAAGTGCTGGAACTGCGATAAAAGGGGGCACTACGAGCGTGAGTGCACAGCTCCAAAGAAGGACCAGTCAAGGAGAGGGAAGAAAACCAAGTGCAAGAGAGCTGCTAATGGTCAAAACGACGACACCCACGAAGACGTACCGGGTTTCTATAACCCTTACGAAGAGTAGGCCAAAAGCAAGCCAGTACACATGATTGAAGTTGTGCACAGTGACGTTGCACCTTGTTTGACTAACACCTCGACTAAAACTGAGTCTGGATTTGGATTTTATTTGTCTTTCTTTCTGGATAATGCTTCGGGAGTTAGCATCTGCGGTTGGCGCGATGCATTCGAGTCGTTGACTGACGATAACGACATGTGATGAAGTGGACCGAGAAGTCGACTCCGATGAAGCAGAAAAGCAAAGGCAAGATTAAAATCCTGGTAGAATGTGCGGTAAGCAAGGTGAAACACCGATCTTAGTGGAGGCTGTGTTTGTTGAAGGAGCTACGAACATCCTTTCTTAGCGATTATGTACGTTCAACAAGGGTTCAAGTCGCAGACCAGTGATGGTCACGAGACCACTACATTGATCAACCCAGTGTTGAAGTGTTCCTGGAACTTTGAGCTGGTTGAAGGACTCTACCAATCCGTGGTAGAGATTCCTCGGCCAAATAGAGCAGTGTTGCACCCAGTCGTGTTTAGCGTTGAAGCTGTGACACATAAGATTAGCTCACGCTAATTGGCAGACCACTAAAGATATGGAGACGAAGGGCAAAGTGACGGACATGCATTTGACTCGCGAACAACGCAAATCCAAGGGCACTTGTTTGAATTGCGATATGACCAAGATGAAACGAATGTCCTTCCGAAAGACAACTCCTGATAGGACGACTGTACCGCTCAAGAAATTGTTTATGGACTTGGGCTTCCTCGACGTACCAACAATGGAGGGCATTACAGTATACCTTCACTCGATAGATGAAGGGTCTCGGTATCAATGAGTGTACCGGCAGCATACTAAGGATGAAACAGTGGATTGGCTGCAAGATTTCCGAGACTACGTGAAGGCCAAGTATGAGAAGACTGTGAACGTCTTTCATTCAGATCAGGGCCCCGAGTTTGTTAACACGAAGATTGAGGAGCAGTTGGCCGGTGATTCGTTACAAATTCTGGCGCATCCGCACACTCCGGAGGAAGTCTGCTTGATTGAGAAAGCTCACAGTACGTTATTCAACAAGGTTCGCGCGGTGTTGTTCTGCAGTGGGATGCCTGGAATGCTGTGGGGTGCGGCCGCTGCGTACGTGATCGAGACAATTTACCGGACCAGGACTAAGGGAATCAAAGACAACTTGACACTGCACGAGAAAGTCTTTGGAGCAAAGCCTAGTGTGAACCACTTACGTCCGTTTGGTTGTTTCACGTTGAAGTTTGTGGACAAAGTATATCGCAAAAACAAACTGTCGATGAGAGGAGCTCCGGCTGATGGTTGGCTATGCTACCAAGACCAAAGGCTACCGACTTCTAAACTTGACATCAGGACTGATAACAGAACATCGCAAGGAGAATGTGAAGTTTTTTAAGAGACGGCTATGACAAGTGAATACGTAGTAAAGCTGCTGAACGTGGTCTACCGTCAGCGTCGTAGACCTAACCTAGACAGTAGCAAGCTGCCGTTTGTTCAGTTACCGGTTACAGCGATACCGGAACCAGGTGAAAGTGCTGATGGGCATTCAGCAAGTGATGTCCAAGAAGAAGTTGATAGTGAAACGAGCTCAGAGTCTGCGCAAGGAGGGAGTGTCGCCCAAGACGATTGTGTGGCGCAAGACACTGAGGAAAAAGAAGAGAGTCAGGAAGAAAAGACGCCAGTACCCAAGCGAAAGCGCCACATGCCGGTGGAGTTGCTGAACCACGGCGCTCCCAGCGTGAAAGGAAGAAGCCTTCAAGGTTGAAAGACTTTGTGGCAAGTGTATTCAGCTCATCTACGTCGGTGACGGCCATGATGGGGCTGCATACTCCGTTAACCTGGGATGAGATGATGGCATAGCCGCAGTGTGCGCAGTGGCTCAAGGCCACGAAGGAGGAGGTTTTAGCACAATTGAAGAATGGCACATGGGAATTCGTGCCAAGGCCCAAGAACATTCATGTACTGAAAAATAAGTGGATCTGGGTGCATAAGGAAAATGAACACGGATTGATCAGGTACAAAGCGAGATTTGTAATTCTGGGGTGCCTTCAGATTTGGGGACTTGAGTTTGACGACACGTTCGCTCCTGTTGTGAGGTTTGAAACTATGAGATTCGTGTTGCTGTACGCTGGACTTACGAAAGCTGTGGTAAAGCAGTTTGACTTCGTCACGGCGTTCTTGAACGCAACCATGGATCGAGTTATATACATGGAGCAGCCGCATGGCTACGTGAAGCGAGGTTATGAGGATTGGGTGTGTATCTTGAAGAGAAGTATCTATGTGTTGCGCCAATCTCCAAAGAACTGGAACAGCACGTTGCACTTGGCGCTGGTGGAGTTCGGATTTCAGCGGTGTGTAAAAGATGAAGCTCTATACTGGATTCGTGTTGAGTCACGGCTTGTGCTCTTACCAATCTACGTAGATGACATCTTGATAAGCCCAAGAAGACGATATGGACTGCATCTCTAGGAAGCTGACAGCTCGCTTTAACATGAAGGAGCTTGGATCAGTGGACTATTTGCTGGGACCGCAGATCACGTACGAGCCAGAGAAGCGTGTGATCTGTCAGCAGTCGAAGTACGTGGAAGACATCATACAAAAGTTTCATATGGCCACTGCTTACCCGGTTAGCACTCCTATGACCACTGATACGGTTAAGTTGCTACCGGCTACTGATGTCGAGCATAAGCGAGATGAACTATTGCCGTATCGCAGCTTGGTGGAATGCTAGCAGTACTTAGTGAGTGGCTCTCGGCCAGATGTGGCGACGGCTATGACAATACTGAACAAGTACTTGGAGACGTACAGCGCGGTACATTGGCGAGCAGCGAAAAGAGTAATTCGCTACCTGATTGGAAGTCTGGATATGAGCTTACAGTACGATTTGGTGGAAGCTAGAAAATATGACAAGCTCCACATTGAGGTCTACACAGATTCAATCTTTGCTTCAGAAGGAGGTGATATGAAGTCAGTGAGTGGCATTACGGTTTTCTGCAACGGGTAACTGATTACCGCTAAGAGTCGGAAGCAGGATATACTTGCAGAAAGCACGTGTGAAGCAGAGTTGATCACAGCGAATACTGGGGCACATGACGCCGTGTGGTTAGAGCAGCTGGTGGACGAGTTGAAGTTACCAAGAACGAACACATCTCTGTATTGTGACTTTACCAGTGCGCGTAAGCTGATGCTCCACGCAGGCAAGCACCGCCGCACCAAGCAGCTCAAAATTAAGGACATCAAGATACGCGAGTACGTGGCGAAGAACGGTGTGACCGTGAAATCTGCTGCGACAAGGAGAACGTCGCTGATACTTTGATAAAACCGTTGCATGTTGAGCCGTTCCGGCGCCACCGTGCACAGCTTGGAGTGCGTGCGATCGGATTGGAAGCCTTGGGTAAACCCGTTAAGCAGGAAAAGAAGGCTGAGTAGCTGAGTCCGTGGCGTGGTGGCTACGCCATAATGAAGGATCAGTTGTGAATCCCAGTCCACAAACAGAAGAGAGCCCACCGACTGATGAGTGTGGCGTCACGTGGTGACCATAGGATTTGGCATTAAGTGGAGCTCAGTGACTGAAGGAAAGGCTGGCCCGCACACGAGTGTGCGAAAACTGAGCGTTGAGGGTGCATGTTGAAGTGCATGATGTATACACAGCCAGCATACTTTCAAAGAGTATCGACATGTGCTGTTTGTTTTGAATGATTCGTGCTGTGCAAGAAGGGCTCATGTCAAGTGACAACATCGAAGTCGAGAAGAGAGTATGCGAGTCAAGATCCAGTGTGACGACTTCTCCTGTTCGCCGCTGAGTATGACAATACTAACTGACAGCTGAGTTACGGGTCTAAGTGACTCTGGACCTACACAAAACAAGATCATTCCGCAAATTGCCTAGAGAAGAGCCAAGCTAACTTCGCTAATATAGCCAGCCTTTGCCCGCGCAACGTCACGCTGTTACCTCGTTGTGTTCATCATTGGTTAACAGCTGTTCATGTTCACACCGCGCAGCCATGTAGACGCCGGAACTTGCGGAAGACAGGTCGACACACTTTTAAGTGTGACTTTTAAAAAAAGTCAAATACGATCCAAAAATAAAAAGAAGGCAGGCGTCACTTCGTGCATTCAGTGATACCGCTAGGTGGATTTAACGTTATCGAATCCGTTATTCGTCCGCAGTGTGTTGTCTTGGGCTGGACAACGATTTTATAGCTTTTGGAAGGTTTCGAAAAGTGAAATCCAGAGCTGTTCCGTGCGAAGACACGGCTTTGTTTGTATGGACGAGATTTCGAGCAAAGCAGGTGGCGCTAAAAATAACGGCTATCGCCAGATCGCTACAAATCGCTCAAATGAAGCGTTTTTAGACACGTTTGGTTACGCTATCTCGTTCACATGGACAATGAAGGGCACTGTGCCGGCGCCTTCACCGATAGAACTAATACAGATCTTTGTGCACATGGCCGTGGAAACTCGTATTTATCAGAACCCTTGCCCAGAGATAGCAACAACCTTTGGGTCCTTTATTTTTGTCCTACGAGCGGCTGATAGGGGTAAAGCAAATTAAGTGCGGTGTTTGCTTTCGGCTTCACCGGCGTGGCTGTAAACATATATAATAAGTTATTACAACGTGTTGTTAGGCATCGCGCTATTTACCTCAGTAGGATTCATAACCTATACCTGAAGATACAGCAGCAGCAGCGACCGCAACGGTCGGAGACAACGCAGTTCGAGTTTGCACCAGTGCGTCCTCACTAGAACGTACAAGGCTCGGTGCAGACTCTGCGGCTTGGACCTGAATCGCGTCAGGTGCATCAGTAGACTCTACGGTAGGCTCAACAGACGCCAGAAGCTCGGTAGCTGGTGGACCAGCTTCGCGAGAGCGGGCACGGCCACCGGAGCGCAGCGTCACTGCGATCATGCCCTTCTTGACGTATGCTGCACTGATTGTTTATCTGACTGAGCGAGTTAACCGTACGGACCGGCGGAGCAGACGAGGAGAACCACTGGTTTATTACCCCTAACCCTATATTTAACTCGAGCGATATATACGAACCAGCCATGAAAGCACTTGGTTCCATACGGATCTTCATTTGCAAAGGCTCTCGCGTTGCGCTGTCACTTTCACCTTGTCACTTGAGTGGTTCCTGCCGATTTCTCGGTAATCCGGGGCGTACTTGGACCCGAAGTTCCATCGTATTAGCGTTTCCAGGCACGGGAGCGCGTACTCAGCAAAGAAGCAGGCTCGGCGCAGAAGAAACCAAGGCAAAAAGGACCAGCCTCCAATGGAGAAGGCGTTGAAGCAATCGAATGGAGCAACACCATGGTGGAGGTCTTCGCTGTGATATACTACGAAAAAAAAGATCATTTCTGCTTGAACAACCCAATGATACGCGCGGCCTGGCTGCTTCTTGCTGCAGAAGTTAGCAAGGACCGTGCCATGGTTACTTCCTCCGACCAATGCTAGAACAAGGTAATCGCACGCAATGGTTGCTAGTCATCATTAAGAACACGCTAAGGTTATTTTTGTGTGCATGCTGCACAAATCAAAGGATTGAAAGAGAAATGGGCGGGATATTGCAGCGATCGCAACGCCACTAGCAATGATGTTGGCACGTCTGTTGTCGAGAAGGACTATCCTTGATGGAGGAGTTTTGGAGCAAGTAAGTCAGCACTGTCGTTATTGTTTTATTCTGTGGTCGCGCACGGTTGTGGCTGCTAACCAGAGTAATAATAGGTTGCTGTAACGAGTCTAATTATTGAAGAGGAACTGGTATGCGTGGCGATAAATTTACTGATTGATGACTCAATCGGTGTCTTGCTGGAAGAGGATAGCGATGACGATAGTGATACCTGCGCGTCCTAGGAGTCCAAGAAAAAGCACAAAAGCGTGGCTGAAGTAGTTGAAGGCAAAATGCGTGCACTGTCGGAGGGCTTTCCCGCGGTGGCGTCCAAAATTGCCTCGTGCCAACAGGAACCCATCGGGGCAAAAGCGACGCAACACGTGGAAGCTGTGATGTAAGTTCGGCTCTCGTCTGTGCTTGAGCAACTACATGAACAGAACGAAAAAAACTCGCCACTTTGATCGTTCTCTACGCAACGAATGATGACTACGGAATGTCAGTGGTACTACTGCTGCTTAGCTCTTATTGTCTTTTAGTTAGGGCCCATGAGCTGTGAGCTGTTCTGACCTGTTTTTATTTAATTTTGCTTTTGCAAACTGCCCCACACACAGTAATTGAACTTTGAGCACTCACATTATGGACGTTATCTGTATCTTCCTCGCGTAGCAAGTAGCCGCTAATACTGTCCTCATTTAAGGGGATACATTTTTTTGGAGCATCATACACGCTAAAACTGTCCTCAACGCTGCTGCTGGTGACTTCTCCGGGAGCGTGCGCTTGAAAACCTCCTCCTTTAACAACCCAAACGCGTCTTCAACCATCATCCTTGTAGAAGCGTCGATAAAGATGTACAGGTTCTGCCTATCGGTTAAGCTCCCGCCATCTAGGAATGCCGTCATGAGGACCGGAAGCAGAGGATACCCAGATTCATCCAAGATATGGAAACCACGCGGAAAAATTGTCCCGCATGTTTACCAAATTTTGCGTCCTTCCAAATGTTGCTGTCGTTCCATGAGCCCAACCAAATACCAAACCATGAACCTGTTGTGGTCACACGCAGCCGGCACGATCACCGATGTTCTTCCTTCACTAAAATAAAAAAACTATCCACCAATCTGCATACTCTTCCTTCAGTAAAATAAAAAAACTACCAATCTGTTTTGCGATTGTACCAGCCATCGCTGTTCAGTGGCCGCTTAATCTTCTTCAAAGTTTCACCAACAGCCCGCACGCCACACGAACAGCAGTTCACCATTCGACACCCTTCCTCCACTTCTTCCCATGCATATTTAGAGTCTGGAACCTTGATGTAGCTGCTGCTCAGCTGACAGAGCAAACGCACAGAGAGCTTTTTTAGCCAAGAAGAGCGCAAGTGGTTCTGGGTTCCTTTTGTGACCTAGAAGTACTGTCAGACCGACAAGCCGATACCAGCCGTTGTATGGGAGGACCAACAACCTCGCCGTGCCCTACGTCGAGAAGACCGGGGTTGGACGCGTCGTGATCGCAAAGACCACCGTGGGACTCTCTAAGTGTTCAAGACCAAGTTAGGCGGGGATTCGGATGACGCGCGTCGAGCGGTGATTTGTACTATTTCATATCCCAGTTGGATATCCAGACTGATTCCAGAGAGGTTATTAGTAGTCATCCCTGGAATTGGATCGATTTGGCTACTGTGTGATTGGATTGTATAGTGTCGTAATTTCGGAAGTTTATAGTCGCGCGGACTCCGACTTCCGGACCGTTCTTCGGGAAGGAGTGTATTAGTCTCCTTTCGGAAGTGGTTGTGTTGGTGAGTACATTTGGGATTGACCAGTATCCTAAGTGAGACTCCAGTTGACTGGTGTGAGAGGCCCCCCGCTCAATGGTCTATAAGAATAAGAAGCACCTCTATATTGGTGTATAACTCTTTGTGTAGTTTGGTTATCTAAGAAGAGAGTTGTCTGGGATCTTACCCAGCCGGGAAGACAGCATCTGGTAGTACCGTACGCGTTCTGCATCCGTATTAATTTGGGTGTGGAAGCAATTCAAGAGATGACGTCACGTTCCGCCGAAGATAAGCAACACCTAAGAGGATACACAAGGTCACACGCCAACTCCGCCGGAACGCCCAGTGTTTCTCTCGGATTCTGTGCCCCTCAGGATATCCGGAAGTAGAAGCGGCTCTTTAGAAGGACTTTGACTTCCAAACTGCAAAACCCGTCCAACGGCCACACTCTATATACCGGACCGGTAAAAGGTGCTCACCCGCCTCGCGTCATTTTGCACAACCGCATATATCCCATTGTGACTCAGCTTTCAACAGGTAGGCTAGCATGCCTACAATGTTCATCGTCACGCTCATATGCTGGGGTCTGTGGTGCAGAAATTGCTTCGTATGTCCTTCCAGGGGGTGATTGTTAATATCATCTTTGTCGATGAAGTCGTCTTGCTACATGATGACGAAGTCTTCAACGTGTTTGCCCTTTATTGGGCGCATTTCGTTAACTGACGTATTCAAATAATGAATATTGGCGCGGATCGTTGGTCGTGTGATCGTATAAAGTTGTTAGGAGAACGAGAACCAGCCTCCTTGCCGTTGCAGATCTTGACATGGAGTTGACTTGACGGGTCACTCAAGAACAGAATAACTGATATCTACAGTTAAGTTGACGTGAGGCCATATTTCTGAAGTATGAAACCGTAAACTAGTTATCAGCGCAATTCAGTTGACGTTGCAACAACCACTCACCCAAACTGTAGTTAGTATATAAACAGGGAGTAGGGTAGACTACTAGCAAAGCCTTCCTAGATTACCGAACAAAACAGAATTATACACAATATATAGCCGCTTTTATAATTTAGACCCTTGAGCGGTGGGTCTGTACACCAGGTGACTTAGACCCTGGTCTAAGTAAAATCGTACCGAGATTATCACTTCGGGGTAGGTTAAGTGCCAGCACCCTCGTGGTCTGAGTAAAGCGTTCTGGAATCGGTTCTCAGCGAGGCGCTGGTCAGAACACGTTCTGAGCTGGGATCACTACAGAGAAGCCAAAGTCAATTTCCTGCGTCTTGCGTTGCCCATTCTCCAAACTACAGGTCCGAGACGGACGAAGACGTGTCGTTTTCGTCCCCAGAGAAGCGGAAAGCAGCCACCCCTATCGCGAGTCCGGCTGATGCTATGAAGGAGAGGATGACCGCGATAGCGGCTTCCATGGGGTCTGAAGACAAGTTGGTCGGTTTCATTCACGAGCTTAAAGCTGCTCAAGACGCCTCGCGCGAGTTGCAGCAGAGGCAGGTGACGCTGCTTGAGCTCCTTGTTGCGAAATTGAGCTCGAACTAATTTCGAGGCGAACCTCAGATACTACACATAGTGTCGTTCCATTTAGCTTTCAAGTGTCGAGGGATAACTGCATTCAATGAACATGACTTGATGTAAATGTTAACTACTGCTTAAAACATTGTCGAATTAAAGTTGATAAGCAAATTAAGCGAATTCGAATGTATTACAAACTTCATCAGTACTACTCCAATCCGCAGAGGTACTCGATGATGTCACTTTACTTCGACAGACCCTGTTCATGACTGATATCATCTTCCACATCAAGGATCGAGAGCCTTGAAGGCGGAGCTGGAAATGGATCCGTGCCTACCACCGGGTAGGTGTCCTTGAGCTCGATCATCAGTTTCGGGAAAATCAACAAATGCATCGCTTTGAAAATATGAGTGGCAGAGGGCCAAACGCGTTCCCACTTCAGAACACATGCAGAAGGTGTTCTGGGGGCTCCATACAGAACGGGTAGAATTATGAAACGCGTTCTGGAGGCAGCAGTTTTATTAGCCAATGAAAAGTTAGGCTCACTTAGAATAAGTTACGGAATTTCTACATAGACCAGGGCCTTAGAGTTCTGTCCGGAGGCACTTGTCAGCCTCGAACACTCTCCTTAAAGATATGCGCACCACTCCCAAATGCAAACTAGTTCCAAATAGAAGAATATCGCTTCACACAGTAGTCAATCGATAAAGCTCTAGGGGTGATCACTACTAACCTCCTAAAACCCCAATTAATATTAAACAGAGTCCTGTTTGGAGACAAACACTAGCGGGAATATGAAATCAACAGATCAGCCCTCAGCGCGCGCCGCCTCAGTTCCCGTCACACTTGGTATTGATTCTTCGAGAATCCCACTACGGGATTTCGCGTTTCTGACGAGTGCTAGCGGAAGTGTAGTGTCCGGACCCCTTAAATAAGGCAGCTTGTCCAGACCACTTGTCACCTTCCAGGTAAAACGAGTTTTATTTATGTTATCTCTGCTAGACATGCGACTATCGACTAAGCTGTCACACACTATTTAAACATGGTGTCAGTATACGTTGAGTTGACTTCGTCAGGATTCTTCGTACACTCATCAACTGATGACCGGATTCTGGGTACAACCAGCACTTCGTACTGGATACCTCGTCATCAGTCGCCTTTGTCGGTTGTTAGTATCTTGGACTTTGTAAGGCAGGAGGTCGGACAGCTTGAGATTGGTTCTTGGCACATCATCCTGCTCCAAATAGAGATATCCTGTTCTCCATTTGGAGAACTCCATTCAGAGAGGGTCTTGTCCAATCAGGGTGTTCTTGGCCTTCTGGGTTGTAGTTAGGAGGATATGTCACTCCATTCGGAGAACTCATCGCTTGAAACACTCTGTCTGGTAACATGTATGTCGGTAAGCCTTGCCTGCGGGCTTGAATGTGCACATGGCTGCGTGTAGTGTCTTCTCGCTGTACTTGATGCGATCTTGGACGATATTATCTGCGACTGCGGCATAGTTAGGGGCGGGATGTCTTCCCAGGATACGTTCCTGGGCTTTTTCTGCACCCCATTTCGGGCTAACCCACCGTTGGGCGGTCAGTGGTCTAGACGGAACGTGTACGCTCCAATTGGAGTCGTCACAGTTCCGGACCCTTGACCCCACCGATGGTTCGGCAGAACGCCCAGGATCTTGAGCGTCAACGGGTTCAACGAAATGACGCCTGTCTGCATCGCCTCACAACTGTTGTGGTTGACCGGATCTTTCAGGGTCTTCAGCCGTGTAAAATGGTGGCTAACACTCTTAATGTCGGCGTTGACTACCTCCTCGAATTGCTGAACCAGGCTGTAGCGCTTCTCGATGTCGTGCCTAATGGCTGGTGTCCTTTTTCGTTCAGCTTGTACAAGGCTGATATGGTGTGGCTCAGCAAAATTTCATGTACGAGTCCTGCTAGTCGATGAACGCCAGCTGCAAAGATTATCGTACTCGGTGGCGCCATCGTTCGGTGGGGACACTGTAGGATTGCCGGTCAGAGAGTAGTGGTCGGCTTCATCGTCTTGGCCTGAAGCTCATCTTCCAAACGCTGGCTGCTCTTCGAGCGGAGGTGGGCCCAAATTCGGACCCAGAGGTTCGGAGTAGTCAAAGTATTGTATTACTCAGTGATAGCTTTTCGGTATTAATACTGATTGTATTAATCCTAGCACACCCATTTTATAGCTTTGTATTAGGATTACTTCGAGTAATCCAAAGAAAATGATTTAGTAATACTAGTGATACTTTTGAGGAAGCTCAGTTGTGGAACTTCCACCGCGATCTCCCATGCGGAACCTGTTTCCGTTAGAATTTTCATCTCTGTATCAGCTGAATAGTTATTTGTCTATCTGTAGCGAACCACTCTGTTTGTTAGTAATCCAATTATATTTTAGTGCTCTTCCCAACGTGGGGGTCGAAAATTCTTCGGCCACCACCCAAGTACAATATACCAACATCCTACTTATATGCGCAAAGCGTCAGCACGGTGAAGGGTCTGATGACGGCATTGCACACAGCGACGCGAACGGATCTTCGACGCCGCTGGACGGTCAGACTTCCGTTGTTGGGCTTGCTCATCTAACTTCAAATATTGAAAGGAGCAGAATACGCGTCATACAAAGTGACCTATAGTGTATTACTTAGAACTCTTAACCTCTTATTGCCATGCCTATTCTTTAGAACCGTGCTCGGTGTCCGGAGGCAAACGGGGAAGTGAGCTCGTCTTCGGACTTCGTTCTCAATGGCCTCATTCCTCATGCTCTTGTCGGCATCGGACTATGGATGGCGGATAGCTCTCTGCCTGCACTATCCAGATCACATATGGTGATCTGAACTTTCTCTCGTGCTTCGTAATCATAACAATTAACGTTGTAAAGAAGGTTTCGTTTCATTCGTTGATTTACGCACTGGCAGACAGGCCATGCCTGCTGCCCTATGGTGAGTGGAGCGCGCCATGCGTGATGAGCCTTGGTACGCGTGGCACGAGCAGGGGCCGTACTGGATGTCCTACAAGTCCATCCAGCAGTGCTCTAACGGGGTGTAGATTGTCAGTTTCATAAAGCTTTTTCTTGCAGATGGTTGTGAGATCGACTCAAACGCTGCTGAGCATCGCGACCAGCTCATCGCGCTTGGAAAAATTGCGGAAGACACGGAGCTTGCTTTCCTTAATCCCCGCAACACTAAGTTCCGTGGATCCACGGACATCCACATTAATCTCCACGATCTGTACCTGAAGGCGCGATACAACGACAATATACCAATCATCTCCGGTTGGTGTCATCCGTAATCCAGGACGCCAAAATGCACGCTCGCAGATAGCAGGAGTCAAGGATAAACCTGGGTACCGACGTCTTCGGTTAGAGCCGCCATTTGTGCCTGCTTCTTCCTGCTCTTTAGCTTCTTCTACTCAATCCTCATCCTGCATTCATCCGTCTATTGCTGTTACGGCGTTACAACTACCACTCTTCGGGCTGCTTGCTGTGCGACCAGCTGGCGATCGGCAGCTGCCGACTACCCCCACGCCAACATCGCCGGTACGACTGCGGCTTTTTCATAATGTCCTTCTGCGCGAAATTACAGAGCACTGATCCGTGTAACTGGCGAGCTCATGACGCCGCTCCTCATTATTGCAAACATCTGCACTGTGCCAAACGAAAACCGTGGCAACTTCAACTGCTTAGCTAGCGGATGAAAATTACGACGCAACGAGCAAGCTCTGTACTACAGTACAGTTTGCGTTCGAGCGCAGTGGCGCTTCAACCAAGCCGTTCTTGGTTACAGGTGGCACACTTCTATTAGTCGATAACCGACGAATTGGCACGATCAGCGCTAAGGCACTGTCAGCCCGATATTCGGGTAAATGTCTGGGCAATCATGATATTGATCCGTCACTCTTGAAATTACCAGCTCGAGAGCACATGGCTCCCGAACCAAATATGCATGTAAAGTAGAAGTACAACACTACTAATAACACTTTGGCGGAGGGTCCGACACGCTCGTGCTTTGAAGTTTTCGACACAAGTCCCCAGAATAAGAGTGAACGGCCAATCAACCTCTTCACACTTTAATGCTTACCCTGCGTTTAACAGAGATATCGTTGTTGAAACCACATTTCCAAAATAGATCAACTAAATGAACATGAATTTTGCGCCAACCTTATCACACGCAATGTAACGCCATGTGCTATTGAGCTACCCTGGACGACGGTCGATTGCCAGCAACGAGGCTTGTACGCAGCCGCGAATGAGTTATGCTCGCAACTCCTTGCACTTGAAGTACTTCAATCGCTCCAGGTACTTATCGCAGCTTGCTGTCTTGAAAGGCGGTATGTCTGCAATGATTTCTGGAACTCTGGATGCCGTTTCGGCGTTCCACCCCGGAATCGGTTGAACCCAGTCGCGTGGCGCCTATTGACGCGAGCAATGTCGCAGTTGTTACGACGTCGAAGAGCCGTAGGTCTACGTATTCAACGCGGGCGGTCCATGCTTGCGCTACCCTCGTTCTACATCCGAACAAAGATCTTCCTGTTACAGCAGTACAAAGCGCCTAAATTCCGGAACCCAGTCCAACAACGACGTTGGGCACGTATCCAGGAATAATGGAAGGGCTCTCAAAAGCCTTCTTGTTAGACCCTTTATCTACCTTCGTGTTTGGTCGAAACAGCAACCCGGATGCGTCGTATCCATCCGTTGTGATTTGATTCGCGTAGAGACGGTTAGCGTGTTTGTACCTTTCTTTGACAGCCCGCTCCATGAACTCTATCTTGGAAAGAAGGCACCTCGGACGCTTGATTTCGAAGCGATCAATATTATAGGCGTCGCGCATCATCGTCCACTGTTTTTTTTCTGGAACGATTTCGCCAAGAGCGATACGCCCGGAAGATTCCAACGGTAGCCCTCCACTCACTCCTAGATGCACGAGTAAAATCCAGCAACTGTAGATCCGCTGACCTTGATGTGCGCTTTCGTGTACGTCGTGGATACAGGAAAAAGTGAAAACGCCCGCACTCCCTTCTGGTTCGGCACCTCTTCCACCCTCTTCTCAACCGCGCTTTGAAACCCCCAAAATAATCGTGAATAAAACGGCATGCCATTGGTTTGCCCACGGAAACCACTGCACACTACTCTCGGTTCCATTCGGCGTGAGTAGATCTCGCATCTGCAGCGCTTCCAACACATCCGTCGCGTTGGTTCTGTTGCGCGCGTGTATGATAGCTATAACGAGACCCGCTTCTCCTTTTTTGTTTCTTGGTGAAATAGCTGCTGAGTCCTTCAAACGTGATATGTACGTAGAGTCGCAGGTGTTTGAAGAAGTGCTCACGAATCACCACGCCGGCGGTGACCAACATTTGCTCACGAAGTTCCTGCTCGATCCGAGAGTATCCGGTAAGAACAGAAACCTCTTTGAGCCTGTATCGTGCTCACTGCGACTAATACACTTTGACTGATTTCCGTAACTCGGGGTTCTTCTGCGCAATCATATGCATCTGAGGGGTTGACGCCACGCCCGAACATCAGTGATCGAAGAAATTTTTGTCATCGTAGTCCGGAAGGGGGAGATCGTTCTCATAACATCCAATCTTGTGTAGGTTAATAAAATACCACGCCTCCATCGGAATCTGTTTCATCGCGTGAGCACCGCGCCAAATCTCATCACGGAGAAGATTGTCCTGGCAGATCGACTCGAGGCGACAGACAACACTGCATAAGCATTCGTCATTCTTGATTTCTTTCTTCAAAGCCGCGCCGGGGGACCTCTTCCACAGTGGCTTGGCCGTCCTCATTTGCGTTTGCTTTGTTCTCTGAAATAACATTTTTTGATGATCGTGACTTGTTGCTCTTTGAAAGCTGGTTCCGTGGTGGTGACATAGATGCGAGGGGGGCGATATCACCATCCACAACTCGATGTAGCTCGGAGTCCTGCGTTTCCGCCACGGTCTAAAACAATGGAGGAGTGTGTTGGTATTCTGGAAACCATGAAGGAGTTTTCTGGAGAAGGGAAGACAGGCATAAGTAGTAGGTAGCAAATTTAAAAGTGAAATTAAAAGCTGTTAGCATCGTCGGCTACCGCTGAAGCCGTCTCTGCTTGATCAAAGACTAAGTCATGCAAAGCCAATACAAAAAGCGATCTTGGTACTGGTGCGATCACCAGACAAGGCCGTACCCACCTTGGTTCGTCGTCAACTTGAACCTTGAGTATCTTCGGGAAGCCACCTCTTGCCATCTGCCTGCCTGATTAGTCGTTAACTTGCACCTTGCGTCATTTCGGGAAGCCACCTCTTGCCATCAATATTACAACTTCTATCGTAGTCGGTGAAGCTTATCAGCGCGTGATTCCTTCGCCGCGACCATGGGACGACCGCCACCACCATCACAGCTCAAACCGCAGCCAGGAGATATGACGAGGTTAGGTTAAGGAAAATCCTCTGTTTCGTAACTCCGTGTCAATTTCTTGTTACCCTCAATATTAGACAATCGAAACGCCAAATACGAATCCAGGCAATTAGATTGGCTGCGAAAGCCGGTAACCTGGGGTAGCTTGTAAACCACAAGAAAGCCAGATCGGTGACACGCACGAAGCGAACAAACAACACAAGTCTGATTAGGTTAAGGAAGAATGAGCTTAGGACGGCACGTGGAAGTCGGAGCTAAAGACGATGTTGTGGAGGGACGTGCAGACTGCGCCACACAGGCAGGACGCTCTCGCCACAAGGGATCCAGCACATGTTGTCAGATCATTAACCTTCACTGTCTGAGTTACTCCATAAACTCGATGATACGTTCTGCCTCCTTTTTGTGGACAATGGGGTCCACCTCCACTGCAGCCACGCAGCAATCTCTTGAGGAGACCTTGCATCCCTGTTCATTCGTTGTCTGTGCTCTTTCTGTTCGAGCTCATCACGAAACTCCCCGTAGAAAAACGCGTTCCTGAAAGGCGTTTGAGGGGCTGCGACCGAACCACACGCGAGCAATGCGGGAACAGACGGGAACGTTTGGTTACCGCGGTCACGGACCAAGTCAGAATATACGAATGCTTCAGAACCGCTTGGAGCGGATCGGCAACGACACCATTTTGGCGAACAACGAGCCATTCAGTGAGTATTGTTTCAGTCGGTAGTTTGTTCGATTGCCACATACACCCAACGAACCCGGTACTTCAGCCATTCTTCCAGGATACCGTCCGCTTCACCATGAAGTGATGACCGTGAGGTAGCTGCTAGGTAGGAACTCGGCGGAACTGGGGCGCCACAAAGCACAGAATCACCGTCGTCAAATGGTGGCTCTAAGTTTGTAGCTTGGTTGGAGCTCTGGTTTTCAGTGCCATTACTGGTGGTGGCGTACATTGCACGGAAAACCTCTCTGTGAGTATCTCGGAGCTTCCAACGACCTTCCTCAATCACAAGCTGAACCTTTCTCTCGTACACCGCTGCATCTGGCTTCATTGACGATGCGTTAGCACGCGCTTGCAGGTTGGTGGTGGTTGTCACAGCTTCTCCACTGTATCAACTCGATCAGAGCCTCCACTGAAAACTCCGTCCGTGGTATCATGACGTTCTCCGGTGTCGGTGGCGCCACTCTTCATGCAATCTGGCCTTTTATTCGTGCGACGCAGGTACGAGCCTCTTCACTAAAAGCATCAGCGCAACTTGATGTCGTAAGAACGACGCCTTGTTCCATTTTGTGGTTCTCGATGTTTCAAGATTGCAAATGTAAGACTTTGAGCTGTTTAATTTGTCGGAGGCGATCGTAACCATCACAATCAACTCGAACGTCACCAAGTCGCTGTGCTGCACTTCAACGCGAGATAGGTCAGCCAAGGCGTGAACAATCGCTTCCATTTCTGTAAGCAAGCGCACGATATCGCCTCAAATACAGAGGCATTGTCCGCATCCTCACAAGTCTAGAAGTAGGAACGAGGAGAAGTGTAGTTTACACTTGTGCCCTCGCGTGTATTGCAATCCACAACGGCCATAAGCTCAGGAAGGCCATAGAATTGCTGCTCATTGGCAAGTCGACCAATGCGCTGCGGAGTATCGAAGTAGTTATTCAATACGCGGATCTTCTTGATCAAAGAGGCGCCTTACGGAAATGCTCCGCCCTTTATGCACGCGCGCCGAATGCTGTTCTGGTTCTGGTTCTGGTTCTTGGTGCAGGTGCTAGGGTCCACCACCGTTACATCTCCATGTGCTCGCGCATACTCATGCCGTATATCAAGCACAGATTGATGGCATGCATGGCACAATCTTTTTGGACCGATTCATCGAAAAGCTTAGATACCTTCCTTGCCGTAGCCACCCTATCCGAGATCGTTAACCGAGCCATTGTCGTGTATCCGTGAGCGCATTAATTGTTTCTGCCGCATGGATTCATGTGGCTCGTTCGAAACGGTCACCAAAAGTGCAATATGGCGATAAATTCAGTCCCTGTTGATGAACGCCACCGATGTGTCGACAACCCCTGTCTTGCCTCCACCAGTTGAGTATGTGTCATGTTTGAGATTTAGGAACGGGGCGTAAAAGGCAGTAGCAAACTCCTCTTGACCAATGTGCAAAAGCACAAAAAACCCCGCAGATAGCTGGCTCCGATAGATGGAGACAACAGGCACCGGCACTTCAGCATTGTTAGTTGTCTGCTACAGGAAGAACCTGAACGCGTCAGTAGTAACCATGTTGTATGACAAACCTAAGAGCACAACAATAGTAGTAACGTTAAGCTCAGAAATCTTACATACTGTAATTGAACTCGTACCGTCATTAACCCTATTGTGGTCAAATCTATACTCGACAATTCTATGTGGATTTCCGATACAAAATTGTTAAACAGGCATAAATGCTTGGTTTTAGCCCGCTACCCGCAACCTAAGTATTCCAAATATATATGTTTAAGGTGATATTGTAGTGTCATAATTCCTTAAACCAAGCATTTATGCATGTTTAACACAAATTCCCGCAATTCATATTACTGGATAAAAACCAAAACTATAACATTTGCTTGGTTTTACAAGGGCTACCACAATAGGGTTAATAACCCAGCGTGCGATGAACACGCCCAGATGCTGTTGATTTAGCCCTCACATTTGCGGAAGCTTTCCATGGCGCTTTAAGGCTGGCTACAGGCATGTCGATGAATCCCGGCGTTTCACTTCACGAGTGTGAGCTTCGTTCAGGGCACCTTCGCGTAGACGACGTGCTCGGCTGTCCCCTCTGTCGAGTTGAGATCTGCGAACAGGAGGATCGCGGTGCCTTGAAGCCATGTGAAGCTTGGCGTTGGAATTATGACTCCAGCGACGGAGAGCCCCTTGTCAGGCATTCGGTGAAGCATGAGGGTGGCTTGTTAAAGACTCGGCCTGCAGCAAGCACATGTGCTTTAACGCCCTGTTCAAGTCGTCTCCGACTACGAATGGGATGTCGAGCATGTGGGCAACGCCCTAAACACTGTCACGCTTTCCGTGTTTACGGTAGTGAAGTACGTCCACCGGAATTACGTAGTCACCGGCTGGGTTTCGGGCAGGGATTAGGGTTTAATTCACCGACTGGGTTTCGGGTAGGGTTTAGATTTTCGGCCAGTTGGTAGTAGGAGACGCATTCATCGTCGAATCCCGGCTACAGTAGACTTCCGAGAGCTGAGAACTCGACAAATATTAACTGGCGAGATTAAGGAACGACGAAATCGACTGTGAATGCCGAGAAGAGTCGCTCGAGCTGTTCTCGGGTAGTCCAGACTGACATTTTTCCGGCTGGCACGAAAAAATCTGAGATAATACACAATAAACAACAGAACGTTTTACTTAACTCTCATATTAGACCACTTTAAACAAAAGTATCACTAAAGATATTTTGAGGTTTTTCAAAAAAAACCATCCGAAGATGGCGGCTGGTGGGGCGACTAGCTTTCGTAGATTTAAGAAAACGGCAAATAAAATTCATCCCCCCTTCAGACGATAGGTTTCCATGTCGAGCAACGACGATTCATCGTGGAGTGACGCAGCTAGCTGCAAGGACAGCGATAGCAGTGACGAACAACCGTATGGGGAGCCCACGCAAGTGCTGGGTGGAGACTTAGCTGCTTTACTCGTGGACAAGAAGCCTGTTCCAGCGACTGTGTTGCGCCTTGAGGCCATTGTGTGCTGCAAGAAGCTGTGTTTCCTAGAGAAACGTGCTCAAGCCACCCAACTTGTCGCATCTCTCGACCTGATGACAAAAGAAGAGCGCCACACTGCTATACTGACCGCTATCGCAATTTGTGCTGCTTTCTCCGACAAGAAAACAAATCAACGAGAGCGCTTTGTGTACTGTGCTCCATTTATTGGACAACTTTGTAAGTCCGCTTTTGAGAGTGTATTTGGTGTGAGTCATCGGACACTGCATCTGTATAGAGCTAGAGCACGTGATACTTTTCTTTAACGTGGTATCATATACAGCGTTAGCGTGCCGCACAAAAATGTTGTCAGGGTTGTACAAGTCGTTGCTGCAGAGATGGTGGACACCACGACCGCACGTCACACAGGGCGCTGTCGTTTCCAGCTCGCGATTGGCGCAGGTCTGACTGACGCACTTCATTCGACTTGGTCGCTAGGCTCAGGACGGAGGTGACTCGGGCGAGGGGTGCTGTATATGACGGTGTAAATCACAGAAAGACAAGCGGAGGGCCAGTTGCAAAGGCTTGGTTACACCATAAGTGAGAGCGGTATGTCGACGTAAGCAGCAGCGGCAGATCATGGACTGGAGCCTGACGTGAAGCTCAGGACTCTTGATCGTGCAACTACTGTGACTTCGAGTATTGGTGGCAAGCTCTTCGCCCCCTCCAGCGGGCCCTTATTGATCCCAGTAGTATAAAACAGTAGTTCTGAGTAAGTTGTGCTTTTTTACAGGTTATTGTGTACCAGTATGTGAAAGATGATGGCTACTGTAGTAATGCTACTGTTACTATCGTAATAGGACGTAATACTGGAGACAGGTACTGACAACCCCTGCTCGTCAGCACGGCAGCGGATGCGGATGTTAGCAACGAGGGGTATCAAAATGTCGTCATGCTGCTTCAACTCGCAGCCACCACACACACTTTACGCCAGCAAGAACACCTTGAGTAGCAGCGGGTAGGTATCGCAGCAATTGAACCTATTGAATGTTCTTCCTTACTTAAGAGTAGGACAAAGCAGAATGCACAACTCCCTCGCCGATGAGGCCAGATTCGTGCAACGTCGATCTCCGTTATCACGAGAATGCAAAAGCAGCCACGCCTAATGGCTGTAGTAGGTGAGAATCTTTAGCACTGCCAAGTTGGTAAGCCACTTCTCGCTCGAATGATTTCGAGTGTAATCTCTCTGATTGTGGATGTACTTCAATACAATTCCCTTCTGATAATTTATGCAGGTTTCCGCCGAGCTTATCTGAATTAGACCAGCTGTACTCCAGCTGAACCACCTGCTACTCAACACAAGTAAAGAAGAGAAAATAAATTGAAACAGCCACGATTTCGGTTAGTGCAAACAACTAGCAGCTACAGTTCAAACCGATGGACCTTCGACACCACAAAAAATCACAGTTCCTGCGGATTCCAACTGTATCCTTCTTTTTGTTATAGCCTCTGAGTTGTCACATAAAAAGAGAAAATTATCGAATGACTTCCCTTAGCAGTCTAGCCGAAGGATAAGAAGAGGGGATTTGTAAAAATACGAAGGGAGGATGTTAATGAGTAAAGCGAGCTTAGTGAGAGGTCCCATATGGCCCGAAAGGACTACTAGAACGGCTGGTTCTTATAACTGCCGTGGACCCACTCTACAGTCCACTATACCATAGTTGAATCCACATATAAGAGACAATAGAGGGTTTACCACAACAGAGCATCAACTATACAAAATGTCTGATTGTATGCAAAGAGGCGCGCCGTAGCAATCTCCCTGCATCTTTGCATACGTATCCAAAAAAGATGGATATGTGGTATCAAAAGTATCGCCTATGTCCAGGCATCTATAAAACTGGCTTACGCCAGATTTTACGTGTTTAGTCTAGAACCGGCATTCTCAGGAGATAGGAAATGGCATTAACCTGGCACCATACAAATACAAGGTAACTAGAAGTAGACCAAGGCACTTGAAATGCTCATCAACTTGCTTCAATACGAATTCAAACACTAGACCTCTACACGATGTCCCCGGGTGTATGAAAACTGTCCAGCATATCGAAGTGCTTTGAATGCAACGCCCCTTCGAGTGAAAAGTTTGTCAATCTAGATTTTGATGTGGATTTTTTCCCATTTCAGGAGCGAAAAATCACTTTCGACGGTTGAAGTGCCGGGGAAAGTTGTTGCTAGACCCCCAGCAAAGCGACACAACATCGGAAATTTTCCATCAATACCCTTCCAGCCGTCTTCGAAGGTTGTCACTGTTTTAGTTTCCGGCGATGTATCGTCAATGATGCGACGAAATTGTTATTGTCCTTCGTACTGGTCTGACAATGTCGAATGTTCTTGCTCAATTGTTTCAATTTCAGCGTCAGTCCAATTAACCCGCATTCGATCGCGATGAATATTTATCAGAGCCGACAAATTTCTTCCTTTCATTTTAACTAAGTCTCGGGGAAGCGCAGGTGGAATGTGCCCTTCCAACGGCTCGTTGTTTTGGTTGCGCTCAGGTTCTATAATAACCACACTTTCAATCAAATTTGCGATCACTCCAGCAAAATCTTTTGCCACTTTAAAAGATTCGTCTGCGCTGATAGAGTCCATAATACCGATCGCAAAGTTGCCATTGTCACGGAGTAGATCCAAAATTGTGTTTGGATCTGTCACAAAGGTGCCATTGTTGGAAATAATATGCGTGGTCTTCAATTGCTCCAAATTTCTGTGATCTTCTTCTTTCACAGCTCGCACTCCAAAGAGGAGTTGAAGTTCTTTAGACATTCGATTAAATTCAGCAACCTGCTCCGTGATGAGTGCGGTTTTCCCTTCTAAACTGCGAAAAGTAATGACAGCCCGACTTGATAATTTTTCTATGAGAGCCAAATACAACCACTATTCATTTGGAGGCTTACATGCCGGTTTTTTATCCACCAAGTGACTTGAAATTTGTACGCGGTACTTTTTAAACCAACCACAACATCGGAGCATGGGCTCCCAACGTGTATCTTGAAGCAGTGGTGCCGTCGAGTTTAAGATGCGAATTGACGTTGCCTGCCGATGCAAATACCCAATTGTCTGTGTCATGAAGCCGGTGAACCTGCCGTCCATTGTAGCTTTGAATGTTTTCTGGAGTACCAAGTCTAACTGATGTAGACCGCACCAAACCCGCATGAACCCACTGGAGCACGCCTTCTGAAAGCGCGAAGCGAGCCCCTTTTTGACACCGGTCATTTTGCGCTCCCCGTCTGTTGTTATACCCAGCATAACTTCTCTCCAATTGGGACAGAGTACATCAAGTACTGGAACAATTGCTTGGAACATGGCTTCACCAGTGTTACTCTCATTCATCGGAATCGCTAACAAATGCACATTTACAATCTGACCAGCGTAAAATAGGCGAATGCGCGTGTCCAAATACGAAATGGACAAGTGTGACGACATATCCAGTGCAAGTGAAAATGTCCAAGAGTGGGAGAGCAATGTTTTATTTTTTTGTAGATTGATAGCACAAACGAAACAAGCGTATTTGGCAGGAAGCTCGGGTGTGCATGATCCAATTGAAGCCAACCCTGTTCGTTGCTTCGTCATAGTCAGAACTGACAGAGCCATTCGGAACGACATCCCGCAACTTAAGTAATCGACAATCAGTTGAAATTGGATTGGGTTTTTAATTTCAGGACATATTTAGTTCCAGTTCCGTTTAGTTGCAAGCACGATAGCTTTGCTCGCACCCACGCCAAGTCATTATCATCGTCATCCAGCAAAACTTCCTCGATAATAACATCCACAATTCCGCTGTCGATAGATACAACAATAGGAGCCTGAGATTCGCTAGCATACGCACGAATCGACGATCGAAATGGCGTAACATCGTCGAAAAAAACACGTTTGCCTTCGAGAGAAAGCTGGTTATATTCTGTCCATCGACTTGGATGTTGTCCATCAAGGTGGTTTCTGTAGTTTTCAGGTCGGAAAGGAGCCTTGAAGAATTTTGTGTTCTTGGTTTGCTTGCGCTTAGAGCCAACTTTCTCTTCACGACCGAATTTAGTGCAAAAACGACACGCCACGGCAACAACGGAGCCGCCGTCAGGTTTCAGCTCACTAATTGTCAAACCAAATTCCAGAAGATGGCCATCTTGAAACGGGGTCGAACGTGTGTTCCGCGTGCCGGTTCCTCCAGCTTGTATGATCTGGTATGGAGACTCATTGCTGGCTCTGCTCTTCTGTTTCGCCATCGTGCAAGGAAACAAGCGTCGAAGAGTGTGAGCAACTACTGCTGCTTGTAAATGACGCACTCACAGAGGCTAACAGCAGTCAAACGAGAAGATCTCGTGCGGGCGGAGCGACTAGTTGCGAGGAGTTTCGGTTTTCCAGGACTACTTCAAACCTGGCATTTTCTAAGGATAGTATATGGCACGAATGCCAGAATTAGTTGGAAATGCCAGTTTTATATATGCCTGCCTATGTCCCATATTATATAGGCAGGGCCTCCAGAAATAAAAATAAGAAATAAGTTCTCAGCTCTTATGGCGTCCTCTTGTGCGGAGATCCCACAGAAAAAGAAAAGAAGCTCCGGGGTGTCCACGTACACGATGGTGAGCCTCGCTATCTTAGGTGATGCTGCAAACGCAGCACCGGAGGGGGGGGGGGGCAGACAACATGGACGTACCTAGCTTTACTGCCAAGAGTCGTCCGGGAGCACGCCGTAGCTCGAGATCCGACGCCATTTCGCCGCGACCAAATAACTGTCGCGCCTGGCTATGGCTAGCACCGCCCATCCAGCCTCTGGCACGAGGTCGAAGGTGATCAAGACCCTTTCCGCTGGCGCAGATGCTGCACAGAGGAGTAGCGCCCGCTCATCTACGAACGCGAAGGCGAGAGCTTGGACCAATATTTGCTACAAGATTGCTGATAAGGGGTATAAAAAAAAACCTCCGTCTATAACGCGTTCTGATAATTACGTCACTACCCTTCAGACGTGGCATCTGGCTTGAATTGTGGGCTGGGGCATTAATCATACTGGTGTGGAGTACCGTTGTTTCTGGCTTGGTAAGAGCCGTTCCAATCGGCGGCTCTACAAAAAGATGTGGGACCCGCTGATGCCTTTACATGACGATGGCTTTGACAAGGAGCTCCAACCTTGTCGATCGCTGGAATCGGAGCATGGAGAAACTCGTTGACCGCTTCAGCAAGGACGATATCTTTGGCAAGCGTGATTTTTGGTGCCAGTGTGAGTGGGTTATGCCAATTTGAAGCTTTCAAGAGAGGCGCCGAGCTGTCAGGCCGCCCAGACATAGTGGATATAAAGACACAGAGGATTTTGCGGCGGATACGAGCCGCAACTTCGTGATTGACTTGCGCGTGGGACAACGTGGGGGTGTATTCCTGGTGTTCCTGAGGCGACTTCGTAACTCTGACTGCGACTTCGCGTTTAATGCTTTAACCAAGAACAATTTTGTTGTTACTGGGAGGCGTGACGCCCGAATGCTGAAGGAGCTGAACCTGGACGACGACATTTACCTGGTTGGGGCGTACAGCCATCGGTTTGTCGGTCACGGAATTCTGTAGCAAGAAGCCGGAAAGCACCGCTTGGCGTACGGCGGTGACACGGGCAAATCCGGCTAGTCAGCAAGCTGGATCACCTTCTATTCTTTATCCGGTCGTTCAAAAGTGTCCGTGAATAGGTGGCTAGGATGCGGAGGTCGCGAAGGAGAGTACCACCAGTGCGTTTAGCTTTTGGTATTTGTGTGCAGCATTTTCATGTGTGGCCTGCGTGGTGTACGCCCCGTAGCGGGGGCGACCGTGGTCAATGTCGGTCTCAACTTCGGCTTAACGCGCCAAAACATTCCTTGTGTAGGCCGGTGTAAGATTGTCTATGTAATGCAGTGTATTGTTGATAGAATACAACCCGCACAAGGGGTATTTTCTGCTAGACAAACCTGGATTTAAAATTGACGCGGATGCAAGTTCGTGTCGGCATCTGCACAATACACTGGCACTTGCTAGTAACTGAGTATGATAATCATAGATAGGTATAACAACAATGGTGCACTTCGGAGATCCAGTAGTTGATCACCACTAATGCTATCACAGCAAATGGCTTTATTCAGATAGAGTGGTGACCTGGTGACGCGAGGTTTGGGCCGCACCTGTAGCACACAGTAGCTCTGATAGAGATATAGTCTTTATTCGAAGTCTGGATCTTGATTGTATTATGCAGTTTGCGGATAAAACTCGTCAAAGACGTAAGAAGGCCACAGCTTCATAGTGACTAGTACCATCGCACAATCACAAAGAGAACAATCCCAACCTGCAGTATTGCACGTAGAACTTGCTGGAGCCAATAGAAATTGACAACAGGAGCAGCAGTTGCAGCCGCCACACAAAAATAGCCCGCTCTAGTTCACAGTAAACTTGTTCATTATCCTTACTACTCAAAAAGAAGTGAATGTAGCAATTCCTAGATAAACTGTGCATATCCGAAAACAAAAAAAAATATACAACGTTTCTCTGTTTGGGAGTGATGCAAAGGCCAACTCTGCATATGCAACTGAATGGTCTCTTTTCAAGCAGAAATAACACCGTCACGTGGGTAACGAGTATGCGGTGAGGTAATGGATTTCTGGGGCCGTGCACAGGAACAGTCTAATGACGGGAATGGCGCGATGGCTGTCGGGACTGCGATGGTACCAGTATTCAAAATGAGAGAGGTTGTTGGAGTTTCGCGTCTCCGCTGTCGCCTTTCGATAATGTGTTTTCCAATCTATAATGTACATAATAGGGGATTCATATCAACTGAATCCATAGGTCGTAGTCGTGAGGGTATCATGGATACGCCGGAAATACTTATATTTGTAAAGAAAAAAAAAACGGTATTCTCGGAAATTTATTTCAAAGCTAAGGAGCGATCCGAGCGGGGTCTGTTTCCCCGTTAAAGCAAGTATGATCCATCAATCGGAAACAGGTCTAACGGGGAACGTATAAACATCAAGTGAAACTTTACAGTCGTTACTGTAAAAATTGGTAACTGTTTCGATTTGATTAACCCTAGTGCGGTACCCCTCTGTAAAATATGCACATTAGGAGTGTTTTACAAAACACACACCAATAAAAAAAAGTTGGATTTTGAATATTAACCAATTTATCAATTGCGGAAAAAATGTAAAACAGAGTCATGTGGCATGGTTTTACATTAAGTGCGACTAAAACGTGCCTTAAGTCCGATTTTGAATTGCGAGTTGCGGGGTAAAACCGCCCATCTAGCAACGTTTTGCAGTTTTGTATGATTTTTTCACATACAACATTCATGTATATTTTTGATTGCTAAAGGGTAAGTACGAAAATGTTGATGTGTCGTCTCCCTCCCTGTTAAGTCCGCGCATAAATGAATAGGAAGCTACGCGACGAAAACATAGAAACTAATACAATAACCGTCTGGATCGATATAATTGTGTTAGGTGTGTTATTCTAATAATTTACCGTCATAGTTTTCGCAATACTGGGCAGATGCTGCGGCTGCGAAGCAGGCGCAGGAGATGCATTGAAGTGGACTGAGGGCACTTCGAAGATGAGTGCTGCCCCAATCCGAGAAATAATAATCCACAAAGTACATTCACTTCTCTAAATTTCAGAGCTTCTTCGTGCGCAAGACCATTTTGTATTATATCAGGTAGGGTTAATTTCGAATCCGATAGTTTTACAATCACATGGTTTGGGCAGATAATGCGAAAATATAAACAACATGTGTTGCGCCAGTATAGTCCACGCAAATGCTCAAATTCGGCAGAAAATTATCAAATCTACCGGGAAAAGGAGACGTTCCGTATTATATGTTATTATTGGTTATGCAGCTCTATCTTATCCGAACCGTAGATTCCATCCGCTTGAATGAGAAGATACTATCTGGGCAAATTACCCACTCTCATGTGTATTTTGTAGTTCTTAGCTCAAACAAGGCTTGGTATGGGCTGTATTGTCTGAAAGTAGCTGCTGGGATGCACATGAGGCCCGGTTCCACCACGGCCCTCATAAACGCAGTCGTTAACTAAATCAGAGAGGCCACTGCAGAGGGATGTATTTTCCACTTCAAGCGACCCATTGATCGGCTAATGATGAAGCTCCACATCCCGACGGATGAAATTGCGGTTACTATGGGACGGGTCGTGGTCAAGTTTTTAATAATCTCGACCAACGAGTAGACTGACCCCGCTACTACGGCAAAGACAAGTCGTCGGGGTTTTGGCCAGTACTTTAAGTGCTCGTGGCTGTAGATGTTTTGCCAGAACTTGTGGCGTTAACAAGCAGGTCGTCAAAAAGGACTGGATCAGTAAAACAGAGAATTCAACAATGAATTTCCATCTCTACGTTCTATCACGCAATCCTTCGTTGCTGTGATCGATCACAACGTACAGCGCTACATCACTTCGCGAGATGACATTGTACGTGGTTCGGCCCGCCCTCTATTACACAGTACGTCGTCTTGTACCCGTTGAAATATCCTTGTTATTTCTTCAAGTGGTTGTGTATGCCTCGTCGCTTTGGTTGAGTGTAAGCTACTGCTAAGTGTAAGTTGGTGGTGAGAGAGGGGGGCATATATGGTTGTGGGGATGTATCAAGTGGATCTCCACTAGGTGGAGAACTTAGAGGACCTCATATTACGAGAGGCGTACTCAAGTGGTCAAGACCCACCTAGACATCGCGCAAAAATCGATAAACTGGATCTAAGTGATGCCGACAGACATGTAACGCCCGCCGGGCCTTTGGCTACGGCGACAGGTGGTTGTTGTCAGCGAGACTGGGTGATATTCGCTAACATTGTTGTTGGTTGGTGGAGACCAGGTGGTCCACCGGTACTATCCTTCGTTCAAGACGGCGCAATCCCTGCTGTCACGGAACATAGTCCAAGCGTCCGTTAAATTGCGTCTATGGATAACACGCACGTTAACGAGTATACGGCCACATCGACTGCCCTTTGAGGAGGAACATCAGGTAGCTCCACCCGAAAACCTGTGCCCCTGTATCTCAAGATCGCTTCTTCAGGTTGTCCGTGCCCACCCTTGTTAAAACCGACGAGTACCTTTTTCAGACTTAGCATCGACAATAGTGGGTGACTCCTGAAATCACCTTTTTATTTTTGTTACGTGTATTTGTCCAATTTACGGTGGATTTGCGTCGCAAATATACTCGGAGTTGTTGCCTCTACGGAGAAAAATAGTACCACCAATAACTGACTCGGTTGCTATTTTAGGGTCATACCCTGGTTTAGCAACCTACCTGTGGTCCACTCAAAATCCTCCGCCTTCTTATATTGACCCCTCACTCGAAACCCGTAGCTCTCCTGCTCATGAACTCTCAAGTTCCGCCAACAAGTACTCCCCGCCAAGAGCGCACCCCCGCTGGTGGGCGTGGCGCTGGATTTGGCGCAAACGAGCTGTAGAGTTTGCTCGAGACGCTGGAGGAGCACCTGCCTCTGTATCGTGACGAGTGGGAACTGGTTTTCTCCATTTACAACCAGCGTTTTCGCACCAACAACCGCAGAGTCGACTCGTTGAGCCGAAAGTTTGCTGCTCTGTGTCGCTCACGGATTCCTACAGGCAATCCTACGTGTCCTGCCGAAGTACGTACAGCTAAGCGTGTGCGCATTTTATTGACCCAGCGAGCTGACATCGGTGAAGGTGACGACATCAGTGTGGCCGACCTCGGTATCGCAGACGACACCAGCCAGCAACAACTCCGCCAAGCTGGACCAGCCGCAGTTCCGGCTTCACCAGACCCGACCATCGCGCTCTCAGCTCCACCAAGGCCACCGAGCACCCCAGAAGTGTCCCTTGCCCAAGGGCTTTCCAGCTCGCAAGACGTTCCCGCCACGCCGAGTCGACAGGAAGCCCCACGCATACCGGGCGCTAGCGTGCCCCGAGCCCTTGCCGGTCGACAGCAGCCAGCGCCTGCAAGTGCTGGTGACTAGGATATCATGGAGCGCATGCGGATGCAAATTCTCCAGGGTCACCCTGACGAGCGCGCTCGTCACGATAAGCAACGCAACCGGCAGGAAGAGGACCGTCGCCGCTGGGAGGAGGAACACCTACAAAGAGACCAGGAGCACCAGGAAGACTGTGCCCGTCGCGAGGAAGCCGACCGGCGCCACGAATAGGTGATACAAATGATGATGACCGTGGTAAGCTCAGCATTTAGACCTCGGGAGTGAGACCATGGGCTAGTGTTCAACGAGTTTATTAGCGGGTTTTTCAATACTCGTAGAGTAGAACGTAGACAAGATCTGGTTAAGTCCTACGATACGAGTGCGGAGATTGAACAAGAGCACAATTGAGAACAAGATACACTTGCGTTATCCTCGCTCCTCGTACTTCAATCTATCCTTCAGCCTATGAAACGCAGCTTGATGCGCCCGCATTCCCCACTCTGTCGATTGTCGGCGTGATGCTACCTGCCTGCCGATAGTCGTAGGAAATACAATATCTTGCCCACTCTTCAGTAAAACCCCGTAGGAAACCTTCGAGAAAGCAGAGTCCACGACCATCCGCCCAACGGTTGCCACGAAAACCTTCTCGAGTTCAGCATACACGTTTCCCCACTCGGCAATCTGCGAGTCGTGCATACACCCTGGTGCATTAAGACCACAAACAATTGCCAGTCCCTCCGTCGAGAATACAAACACGCTGCTGACGTGGTGGTGGTCGTGTGGCCAACCATTGTAGAACCCATTCTGGATTTCGGAGCGGCCGGAAGCCTCCAAACGCAGCTTGGGCCCATCCATTTCAGCTTACACAGAGCTCAATCGGGGTACCTCACACTTATCGCGTCTTGAACGTCATTAATCGCGGTAGGATTCGGTAGACGGACTTGTGCCTGGATATCCGCATTCAGCCACTTCACCAACAGCCGCCTGCCGAACCGTTGAAAGAGAGACTTAACTGGCGTAGTGACGCCAAACACCAGGCTAAGAAACACGGTTGGCCCTGCCGACCGTCCCCACGCAAGCACCAAAGCCAAGCACTGATCGGCGTTCATTGAACGCGGTCGGCCACGGCGAGTCGAACTTATATTAAGCTTTACGATAAATCCATTAACAGTATACGGTGGGTAGGCGTAATAAATCGGCTCAAAACGCGCTAGCAGATAGCGAAAGCCAACACGGTGAGCATAATAAGGGGCTGATTGCATCCCGACCCGTACAGCCACTGGAATGCTGCCATGTGTGGCGGAAGCAATGACCGTCTTGTAAATCGTAGTTACATACGGCGGCGAGCAGGTTTAGCGCGTCTTTCTTGTTTGGCATGTCGACGACGCCTTAAAATGACGGCAGACGTGACTGGAGACAGCATTTCAAAAGAAAAAATAAACTCGCCACCAGTAAAACGCACTGCTGCACGGTCCAGCCGGCGGCCCTATGCTAGCGCTTCACCCCTAACTACTTGTAGTCCCCTAGCATTTCGCCAGCTTACCTACATGCCCACGATAGACGCGGAGGTACTATCATACTGTCTCCTTCGACCACCCCCCTATAAGTGCTTTCGCTTGGTCCAGACGTCGAAAACCAATTTGCCGAAACTGTGAAAATCTATAGTGATAACCTCTGTAATTATCATGTGCCAGACGAAGGATCCTAATCTGGAAACCGTGGTGGATCAGATTTTGAGTTACAAACTTATTTTGTGCTCCTGGTGTATTTTTTCTTTCGCATTTACTACACACTCAAATTGTGATTTCAGGAGCAACCCAGTTTAGCACAATAAAGGTTGGATAGATGACACAGGTTTACATCAGAGGTTTGGTCCTGTAAGTTGAAAATTACTCTTGTGCTTAAGTTTCCTAAAATATTTGATGTACTAGAAGAAAGTATTGTATGCAAGTTCACAAATTTATACACTAATTCAACTGTCAAAAACATTTTTTTTCTCTGATGTGACGTGAAAGCATGTCGTGGTCGTGGCCATAGTCTCCCAATTAAAGACAACAATATTGAAGAAAATCCCAACAAGGATTCGAACACGGCAAAATTACAAGTTTCTGAAGGCAAAAACAAGATTTGCCTGCATTCTATTGCATATCTTTTTCAAGTACCTAACCTTTGCCCTGTTAGCAACTGTAGCTATGATTAGGGTCGTGGGTGCTCAAAACGGACATTGGCGGACTAGTGAGCAACGAATACCACCTAAAGCACTTGTTTGAATTGCTGTTGACACACCATGCCGCCAGCACGTTTCGATTTTCGTATCCAACATAATTACCACAATTAACCTTTTCGTATGCCACTTATCTAAACTGTGGCATACAAATTTAAGTGATTTGCTTAGAAAGGGTGCTGTGATTTAGATATTCGCTGTACTCATGTGTCATGTCTCATGAGACATGTCGTCTTGGTTGATTTGTAGGATTTGTTAGGTGCGAGTAATTAAACTAACGGATTTCATTGAATACAAGCCCTCAGTGGTTGGAAAAAATGTATTTGCAACGATTTCTTGTGTTACTTACAACTGCTGTTAACACTGCAGTGTCGTAAGGGCATGCAGTTGTGTATTGGTATTGCTCATCGCAACTGCAATATCCCGTCCAAGTGCAGTCGTGTATTCGATTGGATTATTGCAATTGCATATGTTGAAGCTCATGTGAAGATCGTGTGAGCCTTGCATGTACAGCATATAACAAACTAAAATGATATGGACTGCGTTGCAAGAATTTTCCTCGGTTTAGCGTTCTCGGAATAGATTCGAAAGCCGACGAGCCCCTCTCGGTGTCGTCGAGACTTTATTCTCAATTTTACTCATCTTCGAGTACATCCCTACCAGTAATTCAAGGCTTCATCGTGCTTACTCTCGTTATCCATCCTCGGCCACCGTGTACACTGGCTCTTCCGATCTTCGCCAAATCTGAGATGTCGAAATTCCTCGGCACTCCGAGCTTCAGGTCGTGAGAACGATTTTCCCGGTGCTGAAGAAATTTGATTCCATCATGGTTGGTCTTCAAGACAAAGACGCGACCGTCGCTTCGGCCCGCGGCACATTTGATTCTTGCTGGAAAAGATTATCCAGAGCTCAGCCACTACTTGGCGCAAGACGCTTCGATCGTGCACATCCCCTTGTTCGAGGCAGCGGTAGCGAAGGTGCAGAACAACAAGGTTGGCGACATGTCCAAGGCCGAGATGGATGCTGTTAAGCAGTTTGAACTTCCTCAAGTTCAGCTCCGCGAAGTATGCAATGACTGACCGCAGAACTCGCATGACTCCACTACTTTTTTTTGAAGCCATCACGCTCCTGAAGACAAACTGGGCTTTCTGGGATTCGAGACTACAGTAGTGGCCAAGGCGATCTTAAGTTCTCACAACGAAGCCCCTCTCAGCGACATAGATTGAACCAGGTAGGGGTCCCAGTTAGGTAGTGAGCGATACCAAGCAATCGGATATTGCAATACCCCAACTACATGCAATTGAGAATTTGAATTCCTACCGTTGGTGCAGTCTGTCATTTTGCTTGCAATATTTTTTTTCCGGCGGAAAGACCAATACATTTTTTCCAACCACTGTAAGCCCTCCACAAAATATTAACCCCGTCACGATTTAGAATGTGGAACAAAAATAGAGACCTTGCACTAATTCTAAACCCGCCCCAACAGTGACATAGGTGAGTTATTTCATTTCAGCCAAGATGTTTGTAGTCTTATAACACTATTAAAATTCGCGATTGCCAATCCAGTACAGTTATAGCGGAATATCTAACCGGCGTTTATTGTGGAATGAACCCCTTCCGTAAGTTAAGGTAAATTCTCTCGATTCGCCGGAGCTCCCTATTAGTAACCCTACAGTGTTTAGAAGCCCCCCCCCCTCCCATATACGATAGGTTTTTTTTTCTGGTAAAAACGTAAGTAGGTGGATGGTTGGAACAAAAGTGGTTTAGAAAAGCATTTAGTTCTGGGAAAGCTTACGACACTAATTTATTTTTACAAATATTATTTTGGGTGAAATAGTACGACTGTTAAACCAGCATGCAATCCGTTGTAAAATAATTATGAAGTCGTACGATTCTTATCATCCAAAACACAAGTACAACTTCTTACTGCTTCACGAAGTATAGGCGACTTTTGCTGGATCTCTATTTCCAGCACCCCGTCGACAAACCACTTTACCCATCGGAGCGGTGGTTATGTTCTGTCTGATGCAAACCGGACAGTCGCCAGGTTAGCTCACTTCACAATTCTTCTTGTCCTTCACCCAGATTTTGGACTGCGTCTCTGTACTCGAGCTCTGCAACGATGCCAGAAGAAGCCTTAACGAACACAGCAAGTGGTGCGATTCACCTCAGCAACGCCAGCCCCGCTGAGCGTGATGGCCAAATCTCAGGCGTAGTGGAGCCTTCTGTGCTCCGCACTTAATCCGCGTACCCGAGGTTATTGTCGCCGAAGAAGAGCTCGGCAAGCGTGGACTAAAACCGGGACCTAAGCCCAAGCGCAAGCGCAAAGCGGCACGACCTGGACCGGCGGCTTCGCCCAGTATCGCTACCTCATGACTCAGTAAAAGAGTGGGTGACACGTTGCACGTAATGCTTTGTTTGAAAATTCGAAATCAGCACTAAAACAAAACATCGTACTAAAACACGTTTGTTCAGAATCGTACGAAGCGTTTGATACTTTTTAAAGAATCGTACGACATTAATTTTTGGCTTTACCCCCTCCGTTTCACATTATTTGACACAAATCTTCGATGGCTTGTTTCATTATACTTGACAAATTGATATGATTGGTGGAATTTTCAAAATTTACGTCGCCCTATTGGTCCATTTGATAACCCTAACTATTATCATAAGATGGGATTTAAAGTTCACGCTTGCTTTTTGTATTGGCCAACACCATTTCGCACTCCAAATACACCGATTTAGGTAGAATTGCACCGAACAGAAGCCTATTCGCTGCGCCTGCAACGCTCGTTATTTTCATGTGCCCGTTGTTAGGGGTTCTAACCCAAGTTTATTTGGCACCCCTCGATCTCAAAATCCGGTCAAGTAAAGTGAAACGGAGGGAGATGAAAGATCGTACGACTCCTACAGTGAACTGCCGCACTGTAGTTTGAAACTTTTCAAATCAATTGATTTTGAAATCTTTCACAGAATCAAAAATGTTGCGATTAAAATATACAATAATGAAGCATTTAATGTTGCGTTAAAAATATACAATAATGAAGCATTTTTTTGTTTTGAAAACACGCATTTTCGAGGAAGGTTGCAATCTTCTACCGGGAGTCCCTTGCCCCGTAAAAAGTTTAGCCAATCAAAAGCGATACAATATTTCAAATTTCCAACCTGCGTGTTTTTGTTCATACCCGAAGTGGTTGTGTCCAATCCTATTCTATGCTGAAATTAACCTGATCTTCCTGGAAAGTTTTTGTCCGATCCGGTTACACTGTGCAAGTGTTCCGAGTCTTTGTGACGCAGCACTTTACTATTGGGATGTTGTTCAGTGCACCGGCTTTTTGTGTCGTTGTCGGTATATGGATCGCTGACAATGATGATATGGCTTCATGCGCATTACTCAAACACGTGCACAAAGGCAGCAATAGTTGGTACAGTGCGAACCGGACCATCAGTAAAATGTTTCATTTGGTGCAGTACGACAGAACCTAGGTTACACGAGGGCTGATCTGGATTACGCTGCTGCCAGAGATCAGCATTATTTGATAGAGTGTTACGTCACGCAGGAATACATGGATGTACTATGGAATATGCAACTCTCCACGAGCTCACGCAAGTTGTTCACAGGTTACACACCAATCGTAGCGAGGAAGGTACTATAGCTGCTATGGATGGTGGAGCAGGAGAATTGATATTTTGCCGCTACGCAAGGTCTTCACTCTTTGTTGGGACACCATGCACCACTCGTGCTATGGTTATGATCGCCAAAAACATGCATCTTGGTGAGTTAACTTAAGTCAATCCCGGCGGGCTTCTTAAAACCCGCACCCCTCGGATGTACTGAGGGGAATTAAGACAAAACAATAATGTCCTGCCCAACAACATCCTTAAAATTTAAGCCTTAAATTTTACAGATTTGATATGTACCTCTATCCCGGGGCTCAGGATGAAGTGTGATCGGTAATATGAAATGCGGGACCCCGGATGGGAATGCAGCCGTAATTGAAATATGAAATGAGATGGATCAACCTCGTGCTTTACTCCCGGTACTCACCCAAACTTGCGGAGCTCCTAACCCAGTCGTCCTTCTCCTGGACGGCCTTCAAACCGTAGTCTCGCCGGACCCCAGGTATGTCTCTTCCTGCCGGGTTTCTTCCGGCGACTTGCGGGCTTGTCGGTAAAACGAACGCTGTTTGTTTGTTAGTTCTGTCGGTTTTCTGACTTTCTACTTTGATATGTCTGACATGCATCTGGTTTCACTATGGTCTTGTCGACGTCATCGTCGTCTGGGTTCTTCGTTGTGTACTTCGTACAGGGTGGAGTCTGTGGGTACATCGCTGATGTGCAACGTCCCACTACTTCTCAACAGATCATTTTATCTGGTCGGTCTTGAATCACTTAATCTTTGTATACTTTGGGATCTTCGACGTTCGGGGTTTCTGGGGTATCTCCGTCCGAGATCAATATTCGGTTAGGATCAACATACGGGGGATTGTTGGTACATCTGGGATGGGCTTGGGTTCTTGGGCAGTCCGGTCAGGCTTTTCAGGCGCTGTACGCTCCGCCAAAACCAGGCGGCACCCTATCATAAAGGCACTTTATTGCACCATAGAAAAATTGCCTCTCGTCGGGAACATGAAACAGCCGGGGAGTCTCAATCGGGATCTCTATCCTGGGTTACCATGCCCATACACAAGCTTAACCAGTCTCCATTTTACCATCAACCACAACGTTCGTCCGGTATGCTCATCCCAAACTGGCGTTATCATTCAGCCAATCACAGACGTCAATCTATCCACCCTGGAAATCTGGATTTCTGTCGTGTCATGTCCCTGGAAGAAGCGCATCGTGAGCGAAGAATCGGGAGAAGAAGCGCCGATGGAAGTTGAATCACTGACATCGTCGCCGAAGACAAGACCTAGGATGCGATGAGGGCCCTTAAAGGAGCTCTGCCGTGGACGCGAGCCGGATCCGATGGATCTGGAAGAAGAAGAAAATTCGCTACCCTCTACAAGACTCTCCGGAGGCCCCGGCAAATCGCAACGCGAGTTGTGATCCACCACCATCCCGTGCTACGTCGAAAAAGAAAAGAGCGAAGACTACGGAGGAGAAACGCAAGACGCCTGACGTGCGGTATTCAAGTCGTGCTTGATCACGATCTAAGCTGGAGGTTGCGTACCTGCGCACGGAGCTGCACGGATTCCTACGCAAAGATCGGCCATCGACACAGCCTTTGCTCGCAAGATTGCAAGTCAACGTCAAGAATGCCTCGGGATCAGCAAGAAGCTGGTACCGATCAACATTACCTTGATTCTTGGTGTACTTCTACGACGTGTGGGTCGGCGACAATCTGCCGCCCATCTGTCAGGCGATCCTTGACATGGACTTTATGGTCCCCGATTAAACCTTGGCGACGGGTCCATGCGCTTACCCGACGAGGTCCCGGTTCATCACTATGTTCGTTTGCCAAGCTGATGATTTGTATATTTACTTTGATTTCACATGGGGTCCGAAGCGCCGACTGGCGGGCGGATCCTCGGCCACGTCAAATATGGTTTCAGAGTCTGGGATGACGACGCTCTGGGCCGTGATTGCCGTTTCTGCTAGCAGTTCTACATACGCTTCAAATTGGCGTGTCTAAGCGTCGCACTCCCAACCGTCTCGCCAGAGTAAATAGCTAAGATGAAATGCGAGAAGTTTTGCTTTTGGAGTAGGTCCTGAAGAGTCCTCGTAGCACGTTATGTACTTTTGTACTAGCAGCAAGCGCACGAGCGACTCCATGATGGAAATCGCACTCGACAGAAGGCGAGAGAACGGCTCGCGGCCATCACGACCACATGGCATCAGACGGCAGATGGGGTCGGGCACGATTGGCGCCCACTTGTACAGCCCAGGACGCGGCTGCATTGAAGTCAGAGGTTTGATCCATTGTTGATGGCTAACCTCTAGCAGGAACGAAAGCTGATGTGGTATCCATTTGGTGGGCGAGTCCAATGAGAGTGTTACAAACCCGATTCGTAGTAATCAATCGCTCGAACAGCGTCGCAATATTAACGCCTCCAGAACAGCGAATCCACGAAAATTCAGCCAGTGTACCGCCCACAAATTGGTTCACGTAAATCAGCGTGGGGTTGACACGCTCAGCGGTATTGTCGCTACCACCCTCGAGTTTCACAAGGACAAATCGTTTCATCTGCGAAAGAAGGCGTCACACGTTGTCATATCACCAAATGACATTAATCGATAATAACCGTCAGGCCTCCATAGGTCAGGCATCGTGCATCATATGCCAGAAGCGCTGCCACGCCGCGGAGAAAATAGCTATAGTCGAGCCCCGCTGGACTTGCTCTAGCTCTGACCGCGGGTGGGGTTGTAGCACGGCGAGGCCTCTCGAGCTGAGGCGGTCACTGTTCAGATCCATGAGAACGGCGGGGAGTCAGAACATACGCACTCGAGCTCTCGCATATGCAGGAAGAACGACATCAGAGACATCCACTTACCTGTTTCGGAGTTGAGATTGCGGGACAAGCAATGCGCGGTTACGGTGGGTAATAATCGCCTTTAACACGGGTACGTGACGGCTTGAATATGTCACATCAAAGTTCGGAAATTGCTGGGGAAGGCATATCCATCGTGTTTCTAAGTGGAGCAAAGTCCAGGCCACCGTCGGGTGCTGGTGACGATCCCCTTGCTGTGACTGTTGATGGTGGCGTTCCTCGCACGATTGTACCATACCACCTGCGCAGGGTTGGAGCTTGTTCTGTAGATCAGTGAACATATTGAACAGTTTAGGGCGTTGACAGAGTGTCTCCCAGCAAAACTGAGCGCACGAACCCCTCTAGGTTGGACGACACGGTGGTTGCCGGGTGGAGCTTGTGAACGGCTGCTGTTCCCGTTGGAAGAGCCTCAGCAACAACGAAGCCAAGCCAGATTGTACCGGGTTTATGATATATATATATATACTTTATTTCTACGGTTTCGACATACAGATTTTTTGCTTGTCGGATTATCCAACATCAACGAATGGGGGAATTAACCTACCAGATGGTGTCCACGCAGTTGCCAACAAAATTCATAAATAAGTAAACGCCTCAATATATATCCCCATACCAAGAAGCGTCTTCGAGTGCTGCATTTCAACGGATAGCATCGGGGCACGCTAAAGGCGACTACAGATTTGTTGTCAAGACCCAGTTATTCGCTAACTATGATGCTATTGATATGTATGAAAGCTTCATTTGACAAACGGGTCGATTGCGTCTGTGACGCTATTACTCGAGAGATACCTCTGCATACACGATGAAAACCTTCACCACAGCAAGAATAGTTATGATACATTTCACCAGCGTTTTGACGTAGATCAGTGTTGGATGACAAGATTAATTTCAATTTAGATTCTCTGATGAGTGCCGTGTCCTTCCCAATTGGAAGGACATTGTGCCCAACCGGGTTAGACCCCCCCCACACACACACACACACACATACACTAGACTGCCTAGTACAAAGTAGTATGGAGGACTATTAAGTCACAATACAATATTTCTTTAATGTTTAATGCTATAATTCTGGTTTAGGACATGAAAGTTTCTCCTTTAACATTATTTGTTTTTATAGAATGGGCAGAAAGTTTCACTTCAAGTCAGTGTTGTTTCACAGAGTTCGCATAAGGATTTTAAGAAGATGTGTTTGGTAAGAGATTAGTAAAGATGTCTCACAAAATTTCTTTGGTATTGCCGTATTGTATTGCAAAATTCTTTCGACGTACATTTTCTTGTACAATGCAACAACTAATGTGAATATGTTAGCTTCTACCATGCGGTTCTGGTTTGGAACAAAGTTTGATACAACTCTGATTGTCCTCATAGAGGGCGATGCCATATGGTCTGTCATAGTTGAGCTCTATCAGCAAGGGTTTTAGGGAGATGATTTGCTCCATGCAGTGGCATAGAGCGATGTATTCCAGATAGAAAGACGACTGTGATGCTTGTGAGACTGCCATGAGATTGGACTACCGCACATTTAGGTAATATATCCTCCTACAGACCGTCATGTGTCAGGGCAGTTACCATAATCTGCATCTGAAAATGCGGTAAGGTAGCGTCGTGATTTGTACTGCTTTACCTTTTGGATTCCTCATACGGTAATACCAACAATGCGAGTTTCTTTGAGTTCGTGCGGGGATGTACGATACAACCTTTGAGACGGGCCGCCTCAATAGCTAAACGACGGTACAGAAGAACAGGAGACCGACGACGAATATGAGGGCCAAAACGACGAAGCTTCAATCGACAGAGGCTGTATTGACGGACACATCACGTCGACATTGGCTGACTATCCGCTCTGTTACGTAGTTGAAGATATATATATAAACGGCAACCCAGAAATGACAAGTCACAGGATGTCAGAACGCATTACGATGCGCAATGCAGGCGACAGTCTGTCAGCAGTGGTAGGAGCGGTCTACCAGCCAGCGAATTTGGCTGAAGCGAGATGCAGTGGTCGCTGAAAGACCGTCATGAACGTGGGCAGAAGTGCTGGAATAAAACCACACGTTCAAATTAGTGCCGCGACCGATAGGGGTACAAGTTTTGGATACTACGGTGTAATTTCGGGGCAACATCGACGGAGAGAACGCCATAATGCCAAGACCAAGAATCTGTCTGCAACATGCACAAAACGTTTCCTGAACCCACTCGAAGCGTACTCTCCGGCCGCCGCACTTATCACGATACGATTGGTGTTAGCAGACGCAGTACATCTACTCTGGAAATGCTGCAGGCAGATGTCACTGTCTATGTGAAGGCCACGCTCAAAACCACCGTGTACATCAACCAAGTTAATGGATTCGAGAAACGGGTTACGTGGAACACGTGTGGCCGCTAAAGAAAGTGTTGTATGGGGGGGCAGCTCGTGCTGCTGCGCGTTGACGATATATTGATTGTGTACAACGATGAAGCAGAAAGAAACCCAGTGATGGATGCACTGACTAGCCGATACTTCATCAAGAATTTTGGAACTCCAAAACTCTTCCTTGGTAATACCATTGAGAAAAAATAGGACGGGACTCGACTGGTCCACCAAGAAAAGCAAGTCGCAGAAAAATTTCATCTTTTCGGAATGGACAACGCAAAACACTCGTTACTCCTGATGCTGCTAGGACCAGCTGCGAGAGAACGACCGACGAGACCACTCCTACGGAGAAAAACTGCATGTGAAATATCGCGGACCGTATTTTCAGCACCGCTCTTGAAGTGCAACATTTTACGAAGAGCTAGGTTTACCCAGCCTTCTTGTTGATACGTTTCGTGAAACGTTTATTTGAGGAAGATTATTGAAGGCGATTTGGCGTGGATATTTTCCATTTGTGCAACGTCTGTAGCTCGCGAACCGACCTGCCGGGCGGGGTGGGCGAATGCTAGCTGTCTCTGTCCGTTCGAGGACTCACGAAACGATTGAGTGGTTGCATTGGAGTGGTTGGTTCAGGCAACGAGTTAGTGATCTGGACGGATTGGCGGGACGATCCGAGATTTTTAACTATAGTTAATCCAGCCAGGTCGAGTCATATGCTAAGTATGGAAGAACTCTTCCGCCGGCTGAGTCGTATTCATTCGAATTGTGTTACACACGCCGCTGCCACGGAGAACCTTGATATCGTTCGTGATTATTTGATCATAGAGTCGTGGTTACAGAGCAAGCAATGGACACGACAGCTTGGAGGGGTTTTCCTCTTGTCGTGTTACGGTTGCGCCACAAGCGATGGGAAGTATGTACACACCGAGAGATGGACGATTCAATCTTGGAAGGTTACGGAAGGATCGTGCATTGACTATTAAAATCGGAGTGAGGGTGCTCTTGTCCGTAACTGGAAATGCGTTGGCGATTGCTCAATGTCTGCAGCAAAAGATAGCAATGAAGAGGCCTGGAATGATGATGCATGAATATGCTTCTATGGTTGGGTGATTACCCGGCAAAGAGGGCATAGAGTCTCTTCATCCTCCGCCATTGCGCGACCGACGTTCATCGAAAGACACTCACGGCAGGTGTGGTGGTTGCATGAGCGTAGTGCCACAGGATTCTCCGCAACATCCAGACGTATCGGGCACATGATGGCGTCTGCCATGCCGGCTTCGCCCTCGCGTCACTCGTTACGTCGATAACCGTGGGAGGAACCGGCAACATCACGCCCGCTGGGAACGTGGGCAACATGGATGCGAGTGTCGGGCCGCCGGACGGGTCTTACGGCATTGGCAGCCATTATCACCGCCTGGGGTGTAAGGGGAGCTGAGCTTGGTTCTGTTGGTGCAGGAACGGGGGAACACGTAGTGCCCTGGCCAAGGACGCGCATCGCTAGTAGAGCGATGGCTTCACGCTTTGCCTGTGCATAGCACCGGCCGTATTCTCGCTTCGCCCTCTCCACCTCCTGTCTTCTCTGGCACTGTAGGTCAGGAAAGCGTCGCTCGATGCAAACACGCTTGCCAACATGTCCGCGGATGCTTGCGGAGGCCAAAATCTGCCCACACAAAGGTCAAGGTACTCGTAGAGCTGGGTTGCACGCTGGAGCCATGGTTGAATGAACAAAAAAGTGACACGGTTGGAACCTGGGTTTTTCGAGCGAATGGATTAACGCCCGTGACTGGTTGAACAATAACGCCAGTTTGGGATAAGTATGTGAACCTGAATGTGTGACGTACGATGATGGAGGCCGGTTGAGCTTACGCTCGGCCGTCCATGGGCATGGTATTCCCGGATGGAGATCCTAATCCAGGTCCCCGGATGTAACTTTGAACCCGACGAGAGGCAATTGCCCTAGGGTGCGACAAAGAGCCTCTACATTTGAGTGCCGCCTGCTCTTGGCGGGGCGTAGAGCGATTGAGAAGCCTAACCGGTCTACCGAAGAACCGAAGATCACCCCAGATGAGCCAAGTATCCTGAATGGAGACCCCCAAGAAATCCTGAATCTCGAGCGAAGATATACCCAAGGTCCCCGAACGTAAAGATCTCAAGGTATACAAAGCCCAAGTGAAATCAAGACCGACCAGAATCAAGGATCTGTTGAGAGCAGTGGGACATTGCACATCAGCAAGGTACCCACTGGCTCTACTCTGTACGAAGTACACAACAAAGAACTCAAACGACGATGACGTCGACAAAACCATATTGAAACCTAGTGAAAACAAGATAGGTGTCAGACACAGCAAAGGAGATAACCAGATAGTCGACAAAGCTAACAAACAAACAGAGTTTGATTTACCGACAAGCCCGCAAGCCGTTGGAAGAAGCCCGGTGGGAAGCGTCATATCCGGGACTACGGTGTGAAGGCATTCAGGATAAAGGACGTCTGGGTGTTAAGCTCCGCAAATAGTCCAAGCCAAGTTGAGGTGAATATCGGATGCGGAGCCGGAGGTTGATCCACTCCATTCCATATACTAGTTGCGGGTGCATTCCCAACCAGGGTCCCGCATTTCATATTACTGATTTAGCGTGATCCTGATCCCCGGTATTGGAGTAATGATTTCAGGGTGTTTGTGGGTAGGACTGTATAGGTTTCAGTAATTTATCCTCAGTACATATGAGGTGGCGCGCGTTTTAAGAAGCCGACCGTGATTGACCAGTATCCTGGACTGTGGGTAAGTCGACTGGAGTAAGTGGCCGACACTTCCGCGCTCCAAAAGAATAAGGTAGAGCTGCATATTTGTGTATAACTCGTATTCGTGTTTTTTATGTTTGTTTTCTGAGCTGTTAAGGCAGCATCCGAAGGTTACGTCCGACCTCACACGCAAGACCAACAGTAGCAAAACAACTCATCTACGGTTGGGAACCCTCGGTTACGAAGGTGAACGAACCAACGAGGGCAGTTTACCAGGACATACGCCACCCGGACGGAGATATCCAAATCAATGTCCAGAGTTGTCCCTAGAACCAACTCCCCAAAGCCTAGGCACGCAAACTATACGCCTGGGCGGTCAGGCATTCACCCGCCTCGCCTCAGAAGAATCTACTTACAATTTGCAGTGTTATGAGGTCCCTATGGTTCTTATTCTAGACAGTTTACATTTCTTATCTGTTTCTAATTTGGTGCGGCCTCGCCTACCTATAAGTAGATTGGTAACCTACTTACGGTTTTACAAAATGGGCGCATATACTTAGCTAGTTTAATTCCTCGCTAGGTGCATTAGAAAGATGGCATATGACTTGGTTTTGTGTGATGCCATGATTACTTGATGATTACGCCACGCACCTTTGTCGATATATCATAAAAGACGATTGAGGGTAGGTTGGCGCTCGCTGCAACTCAGCGTCAAGACACGGTTATTGCTGGCTCCCGTTGGGGTCTTGCTCGTGACCACGTTCAGCCGCGCACAGCACCACAGCAGCCGCTCCTCAACTCGTTGGCGGTACAAGTACGGGTGGCGAACGGGGCGGCGTCGGAATCAATGGCATCGGTGCTGCTATGACCGCCACCACATGCCGCCATTGATGTTGTTGAAATGACGCTTATATAGTCAGAGTTTGTTTTTATACAAGTGGATAGTGAACTAAAAAGGGGGTCTTCCAGGCGGAGTGTCCATTTCGATGTGGTGGTCAATGATTGGTTTCAAATCGAATCTCAACTGTCGCTGTAAAGAATTAGTCGCAAGCGTACCACTCCTCGTTCTTACTTTTTCTCGTGCGCTGGATACTCCGATCATTGTGACAACACCAGAGGCTCTTCGAGCTGAGATAGAGGAGCTTCTCATCGAGATTGCTGCCCGAGAGGCTATCATTGACGACCAAGGTGCCATCATTGCTGACCGAGACACTGCCATTACTGATATTCGGGAGACAAACGCTCGGAGAGATGCTCGGCTGCGCGAACAACGGCATGACCAGTTGCGCGCGAGTGAGAATCGTATCACCACCGCCCTGCCCAGATCGACAAAGTACACGGATTCGCTATTACCATCCGCCCCCTCCGCCAATTAGGCGCTCACAAAATTCGTGGCATTGCTGGCCAAGAGTGTTATGCCACGCGTGAAGTTGCAGGAACGAATGCACTGCTGCGTGATTTTACGGAGATGGGAAATCCGATCAACCTCCGTCAAAACTTCCAATAGGTGGCAAACGGGCGATTTAAGGAGCGTATCGAGACTTATTTTGTTGAAATCCCGGTAAGGCCCGTGTATAACCTGTTGTTTTGTGTCGTGTCTAGTAATTAACTTTATGTGGTAATATAATGTTAGAGCAGGAAGCGAAAGCGCCGAAAACCATATTTCGTTGCTGCAGGTTGCGTTGGATCGAGAACAATACATTCCCCCTTGCAGACATCGCGGAATACATGATCGAACCCATGAATGAAACGAATTCCGGTCTTCAATTAGCGCGTCTGTGCACTACCGTCCATGATAGGGTTCTAATGTTCATCCGAACCCAACGCTTTCTTCTGTAAATAGTGGTCTTTAGAAAACCGGAATTTGCGTTCTTTCCGCTTTCACCATGTGGAAATGATACCTAAATCTGGGACTCAACCGGAAGTTTGATCCGTTTATTCTGGTCGAAACCGGAAAGAAGAGCTAACGTTTACGGTTGCGGAGGTAAAAATTACGGTTTGTGTTTCGTACGTAAACTTCATAATCATCGCACTAAAACAAGCTGCTAAGCTATAACACTGTCCATTCTTGCACGATTAAAGACGTTGGTAGCTAGCAAGCGCAAGTATATTTTAAGACTAAACACCTCTGATGCTAGAACCTATTTTTATAGCCATAGCTCGATACATGAGCTACGTATCTGCCATTGTTCATCATTGCTATTCGTACAATGGTGAACCGTAAAAGGTGCCTCCAAATACAGTCGCTCAAATCGCTCATGCACGAGCAGAGTTTACCATCTGTTCCGTTCAACCGGAATTATCGAAACCGAAACAAATCTGCTAAAGACCTCTAATAAAATAGGCCAATGGGTGACTTCCAAAACCCTCTCAAGCCGTAACATATCGTCATATGTAAGTCACAAGTAGCGGCACAAACCTCGCACAAAAACGACACAAACCTTGCTGAGACCGTTTTCACGTCTGAGCAAACTAGCGTCAGCACAAACGCCAAACGCACACAATAACATCAGTCTAGAAGAAGCTCCATACTATTCCTAGCCAGTGGCTAGTAGTCACCGAGGACGACTTCTATCACCTCTGGTGTCTTATGCAGTCTGCAGACTGGCGACCTTTTGCGGTGTCAGACGGCACTTTTGAATTCGCACCCCGACAACAACTTCTACAACAACCTCTCTCCTACAATCATGTCTGCAAGCGGGAAAAAGACGAAGGGGAAGAACTTCCGTGCTGGTGAACTTACAGCTCTGTCAAAACCTGGAGCTCTGTTGATCTAATATTTTTCGTTAGGGATGCTTGTCCTTGTCGAGGAGAGGCTTCCGTTCGGAGCGGAGCAATGGACCAACATTACGTCAACATACAACACCCACCTGCCGTCGGGTTGGCCTGAACGCGATGGAGACAGTCTTAAACGCAAGTTCATGTCCCTGAAAACAAACGAAAGCCGACAGGAGAACCCGAGCGTCCTTCGGAGGTGAAGCGAGCGAAGTCCGCCTTCAGGAGAATTGAGGCATGCTGTGCAGTCAGCATTCTGCATGACGATGAATCGGGGGGAGGTGATACCATAGAGTTGAAGCATGAGGAGGAATCCATTATCGACGGTGCTGGCGAAGCGCCGAGCGCGGCGAATCTCGGCGCAATTCCGGACGGTTTCGACGGTGATGCTGATACTGAAAACGCTTTTTCAACAATCAATCAACTCGACACGAGTTCACTCATCCTTCTAGATGAGGTCGCCAGCACATCTACCCCTTGCGACGCGACGCCAATCACGACGTCTCAGCGTGTCGAGGCAGCCACCGGCTCGCCAGCTCCACGGTCGACTACGTCGAGTGTGGCAGCAGCAACCACGCCTACTCCGCTAACGGCAACAGCAAGGTCTGGTCTTACTCCAACACAATTGGCGCAGCTTTCGAGCAGTATATCCAGGGCGGCTACTACCCAAGAGACCGGATTTACGGCTATCTACCTTAGCCAAACTGCGCAACGACGAATTCGTCTCGACAAAATGATGGACAAGGTGGCGGCGGACGCATCCTCGGCGTCTCAAGGGCCGGATTCCAATCTGCTCGGAGTGATGCTGATGATGGATGAGCGCCAAGCTGCTCGTAATGCTCACGACCGGCGTGATCGCGAAGAGAGAGAGGATGCACGTGAGGCTCGAGACCGACAGTTTCAGCTGGAAATGGTCCGCAGTCACGGTGCGCGCGACGCTCAAAACCGACAAATGATGATGTTGGTGATGGCTAAAGTCTTTGATCTCCCGACTTCGGGAAACTCCAAAGAAGAGTAGCTCGAGACAAGAAGTACTACGAGTTCGAGACTGTCAAGTTCTCCTTCATATCCAATACGGACTCTAGTACGTTTGCATATACATGCATGGTTGCATTAGTGTGAACGCAGTAGGGTGTAGAAAGTATCCATGAGGTAACTTTGAATACAAACACGTCTTTCACATTTTATGACATGTACACATTTCTAATCTGACTGATGCCTGTAGTGCGAACGCGGCGATTGTACAAGTGATAGATGTTCTCTAAACGAACTTGCCTCCGATCGGGGCGGTAGTAGCAACTGCCTGTACACATTGAGGCACAGCCCATTCCCCACTCGGCCGCTTGACGGATTGCAGTTATTGCGTTGCTCATCACTACAAGCCCACCTCGACACGCTGGGCTCGCGTTCTCCAAGTCACCGTCCTTCAATGGTGTGATAATATTTCCTGTCATTTCGTTGCTTACAGGAAAAGTTGAGTCCGTTGCGCAACATCCATGTGAGAGCGTTCTCGTACGGTTTGCAAGGCGAGCTTGTAGTCGACGGCTCATTTCACCGCCATTCCATGAGCCAGGAAAGGTATGACGTCCCCAGATCAAAGTTCCGTCAAATCCATAACAGAGCACACCAGTTACCTTCATGGCGTGCAACCATCCTGTAACACAAGGCAATTAGTTCATAAAATCTCCTTTGACAACAAAAATAGCGATGATTTAAGCTTACCGTTAAAATACGCATTCTGTAAATCACTCGCTGTCGGGGCGTGGACGGCATAGTTTTTCCCCTCCGCGACGCAAAAGCAACCACGTATAAGTGGTTCCTTGAACTCGACACTATCGGTCCATTGCTGTTGCTCGATGAACGACGGCCAACTGATACGAGCCGCAGGAACATCACTCAGTGCTTTTCCTAGTGCTGACTCAGCATTCTTGAGAACACAGGAAAGTGTAGCGGGAGGTACGCCAAACAACTCGCAGAGCGTTTTAGCCTCCACTGCCGCGGTGTAAAAGTGGAAAAGACAGGCTAAGACGTTGTTCTTATTTTGCAAACGTGCAGGGCGTCCACGCTTTCCTGGACCGCTTTTCACGTCGTAATGCCGGGAAAATGCTGCTAGCAAAATGTTGAATTCCTTCACAGGTAACAATACCGATACCATGGACGCACTGTCATCTTGCTTTGCATACATCACGGACCACGGACTCTTTGAAGGTGAAATCAGCACACTAGTGGTAAGATAGTTCCGCTCTCGCAACGTCAATCGAATGCGCAATCTGTTTCTTAGCCCTGGTCTTCTTCTGGAGATGATCCTGACATCGCTGTACTGAATAGAACATGGCGATGGCTTTAACGTAGCGGCTCATTCGAACGAGGTGCTGGTTTAACTGAGAAATTGAGATTGACTTGCCAGTCTGTGAAGCAGGCGATGCTATCCTGTACCGCTGTGTTTTGTTGATTTTTGGAAGACAGGCCGAGCACAAGTGCGACACAAACGCGTCACAAGCAGTGGATCAAACTGCACGCAAACTTCTGTTTGTGAATCACTTGGTACACCGGCTGTGCCATTTTTGGAAGTCACCCAATGCGTACACACAGGTTCCGGAAACGAGAATCTAACATCTTTGAATACAAAAATGAACTGTGCGCCTGGACATTCGTAGCAGTTTACAACAGTCTTTATCTCCTACGTCGTTGTGCCTAGCTACAAGACCTTGCCAACCGGCCTGTGTTGTCTACTGGCATCTCGTGGATCCTTGGAACGCCCGCTTATGCTTGATCGGTGCCTTAGTTGCCCTTGCTAATATTGCGCGAAATCTTGTCGTCGTCCCCGCTGCTCGATTCGGCGAGTCTGGGACAGATGACGGATAATACTCCGAATCTGAAGATTGAAGGGACGAAGGTGGTGGCGTCGCTACTGCATATAACCTTATCTGTTCTTTTTGTTGTCTCGAATGTGTTGTTGCCATTGCTGGACAACTGGCGCAGGAATCTGGTACTCATCCATGAATGCTTGCCTCTTTATGGAATCCTCCAAATCGGCGGTCATTAGCCGCTGCTGTTGTGACAACGACAACTGTGATACAGTAGCTACCAGGAAGTGTAGCAATTCTTTGGTCTTGTTGCATTCGTTCCTCAAAATCGGATCAATTTCCTTCTTGCGTTCGTGATGGATTGTTGGCCCTTGCATCCTGCTCTCAAATTTCGGCAATATCTCCAGTCCATGGTCCAGGGTCAAATTTCGGCAATATCTCCAGTCCATGGTTCAGGGTCCCACGGCGACTGGTATCCGTACTTGCTCCGGATGCCCGGGGTCGTCTTCCTCGATTTTTGCCCTCAGATTCAAGAGGTTCCCCTTGACTCTGTGGGTTATCCATCTCACCGTCCTTACCCGCCCGTGACCTCGTTGTCTGTAACTGCCTTCCACGGGTTGTGAAGTCTTATCGTCACTGTAGTCGTCACCAGCACTGCTCTCCATGCCCACATTGATGCTGACGAGTAAGTCCGCTGAGGGTGGGCTTCTCCCCGCTGTCCGTGAATGAACGCACTGTAGTGCGTTCCCTAGAAATGCAAAACTATTGGAAGCTTGCTCTCGTCCTCTCCTGCCTTGTTCTTCAATTCCACCACTTTCTCAATGCAGCCTGCTAACGTCGCCGGGGATTCACCACAAGTCGCCTAGGATTCCTTCTGAACAGTGCAAGTCTCAGGTGCGTAGTGAAGTACAATAGTGAGCGGTGCCCGGAGCGGGGTTTATGATGAATATATCGCACTGAAGTGTAGTTCCATAGGCTACTTGGGTGTCGTTGATGCCCCACAATCAAACCGGAATTAACAGGTCGAGGTCTGAGGTGCTGGACCCGAACTCCTTGATGTACTTGCGGAACTACTTCTCCGAGAATGGGTCAGTCATCTTCTCGTAGCCACGTCCTATGTGTAGTATCGTTTGCTTTCTGATTGGATGGGGGAAGTTGACAGCGACGTTAATCTGTGCCCTGGTTGCACAGACTCGTTTTGTGGCACGTGCTGCCTTCGCTATTTCTTGTGTATGCTGCAGCAAACTGTGGTTCGATACTGCTTGCACCACGGCATATGCCTCCTGTCACGGGAGTTGGCACGTTTTGATGCCATTCTCTCCAGTACTACTTCGATCGATAACTCGGCGTTGTCCATCTCATTGGCCACGGGTGCCACGAAAAAACCGGCCGAGTCGCCCGTGCTTGGTCGTAATATCGGTGATGACGTCCATTAAAGCCGTCAGGGCTTGAACTTCTTCCACTAGCAGCTCCACATGTTGCTGTTGCACCTGATTGGTCGTTCGGATCGTTTTTGCACCTGTCACGGGGTTTACTGGCTCCAGCCGCACAGTACCTTTGTCTGAGGAGTCCACCTGTAAGGGATGTTTCCGAGTCCCAAGTTGAGCCTGGGTGACCTGTTCCGTGGCCAGCCGCCTTCTCGTGGTCCTTCCCCCCTAGTTTCTCAGCGGGTGGTGCCTCGGGGCGCTTGCGTTTCTTGCTGGTCCTTGCACCTTGCTTGTTGGGCCTCCGGCTGCACCGTTTGGTCGTTCCACTGTCAAACCATTCTTCTTTAACTGTCAGGTTACTACTCATGGGCTCGCTGGCCATGATATGTGGCTGATGATCCATCTCACCAGGCGCATGTTCTTGTACCTTTGAGTTGCCAAATTGTGGGGTCTCAGTTGGTGGCAATTTCTCCTGAAGCTTGAGGCAGTTTGCTTGTACTGACCGTTTCAATTCTTCCATGCTCGTTAACGTTGGAGGAGGAGAACGTGTAAGGGCCCCAAGTCAGCATCCGTTGCCTCTATATTGCCGGATCCTCGCAGCGATTCCTCTGGCATGCTGCACGATCGCATGCCCCCCCCCCCCGCCGCACCGGAGGCATTGCCGACGGCCATGCATGTTGGATGCTACACAATAAGCAGTGAGATGAACCAGAAGATCGCTACTATCCCCTAAAGTGCCCTCGGGCAGCCGTCTAACGCAAAGCTCAATTCCCACGAAGTCGGAGTGCTGGACTGCGGCCCACCAGCATCCAAATCATCTAATCGGAATGGTACTTTGCAGGAATGCTTCAAAAAAGGCGAGCAGCCGACCCATGTTCAACGTGGGCGTGGCGTTGTACAGGATAACCAAGTACGTTGTTGTTTGGAGAGCAAGCTCTCCGCTGCCATCGAATTGGCGCCCTAATGCGAAACCGGCGTGATCTAGCCCGTCGTTACGATACGCATTGCTGAGCGCATGCATGCGCTTCTGGAACGGTACTTCGACAGTCTCGAACCTTTGTGCCATATCTCGGTTGAGAAAATGAAAGTAAATTTCATGCCGAACCTCGTGATAGCTGATCGTTTTATGACTGCCAACGTTTCCCATAACAACGGCGTCCAAGCACCACGTACGGTCGCTGCCATTGAGAGGCACTCTTGCAAGCTCCTGGTATTTTTGAAAAAATTGCTTAATGAGCGATTCCCCGCGTAAGTCCATCGTGGGGAGTCCTTCCACCAGCTCTCCTATCGTTTGCATGTATGATCCTGTTGATAAACTGCGGCAGACGTCTGCATGAGATTGTCTCCTTTGTAATACCTTTTCCAATCCGCCACTTCTCTTCCGCGCCGTCGCGACACGGTTGCATCTTGTGCAGTCCATACGTCCGCTCACATACCGCTCGTAGAGCCTTCATCTCCTAGTATGTAGGACGGTGTACAGGACTCGTCAGGTACTGGGGTTTCGAGGAGACCAATTCCCCGTTCATTCACGGTTGGTGTTCATGGAAGTACAACTAAGTGCTCTAACCAGGACTCAACAATTAAACAGTCTTTGGGATTGGCGAATCATTTTTTTCCGATTGGAAGTCTCTCACAACCAACCTAATATGTTGAACAACTATCTTGGAAAAGCAGCGGTTTTGACGTAATGGGCCCAAAATGTGTCAGGGCAAATAGCCAGTCAGCCACAACTGGGCGCGCTACAAAAGGAATTCCTGCTTAATCAAGCGCTATTGACCTACCATGTTTTTCCAAACCTCCCAAGTCTTGTTCGCCCCGCACCACGGTTTCTTCGAACAGGTCTAGGAGGCGATCTTGCTTCGCTGGCCTCTGCTTTAGGAGACGCTATGCTGTGCCTGGCATTGCCTCCTTCTTGTTCTTGCTCTTGGAGCATATGAACAAAAATAGTTGCTGCATCAGGTCGAGCCATGTCTGAACCCGCGGCTTGGTGAGACTGGCATGTAGCTAAGCATGTCTCAAAGCGCTGGCAAGCTGTTTTGGAGATGCTCCTTCCTTCTCTTCCTCCCCTTCCTCCTGCGGTTCACTCGCGTCGTCTGCTCGTGTCTCGCTGACGTCCCCCATGTCCTCCGTGTCCTGTTCTTCACCCCTCGATATGATATTCCTACTCCCCTCTTCCTCGGCTGGGGGAAACAAGTCTTTCTTTTCCAACGGGTCTGGGCGTGATAGTTCCTCCTCCTCCATTGCTTTTTCTTGCGTTTCTGGGACTATATCGTTGCTAAACTCCATTCTAACTTCCGCGTTTGTACCGCTATTGTCCCCATACATCTTAGCCCTCTCCGCAATAGAGACAGAGGACTCCTTCGTCTCCATCGCTGGCGGAGAGCCCCTGGATTTGGGGTCTCCACTACGGTCATGCGCGTGAAATTCACTTGCTTTTTGTATACCAAAGCAGGCGTGGCACTCTGCACACCTTCGATCCCAGGATCAGCTCGAGCCGGGCTGCTGGGGCTTCAGTCGGTAAATCGAAAGTGCTCAATGCAGAACACTTGTGAGTCAGCTCCAGGTCACGTCATGGACGCACCACCTGCGCCCTTTCAACAAAATGACTAACACATTGGTCAATATTGCGATGGATATTAAGAACAGTACCCAGGAGCTTGATGAAAAGTCAAGACTTACACTCTGGACGTGATATGAAGCGAAGAAGACAAGAGTAGCGATGGAGACACTCATCGTCCTTTGGACCTATGGATGTGCAGATGGGGCAAAATGTGGAGTGAACGCGGTAGTAACTAGCACGCTAGTGTTAAATCTACGATGACTTAGTAATACTATAGCAGCAACAAATGAATCCATGAAAGCAATTGTTCAAAATTACTCTGTATCTGTTGGAACTGTTTCCACTTGGCCTTGTGTGGGGCCTTTTGTTTCGGGAAAAAAGCAAGCTATCGGGTCACTAATCGTATGTAGCCATCTTGACAAGGTAATGTAGCCATTTCAAATTTGAGCGCCACTTGGTTTTTGTGTACTCAAGGGGTATCTAAAATAGGGTCATATTTCGCGACAAAACTTAGCGATAATGACACCAATCAAGGTGCTCTCGGGGCTACAGCTGCGGTGCTGGTGACGTACAAGAACGCGCTGCAGGCGGTCAAACGCATGGACACAGACACGCTGCGCTACGTGCGCGAGAGCTTCCGCGAGGACGTACGTTGCGACGTTGCAGTCTTTGCCTAGCCGCCGTGCTAAGTATATTTATGTCGTGTTATGTATAATTATGTCGCGTTCTGCGGGCAGCAACCGTAGACCGCAAGGACTTCGTTGGTATCGAGTACATGCTGCGCAAGGCTGAACGCGACCTCAAACTTCTGAACAGGATGAAGTCGGTGCTGTTTACCACCATAATTAAACGACAAGAAGTAACGCTGGATTCAGTATATTTGTGTCGCGGACAATAGTCGCACATGGTGAGCCTCTGCTACTGCTACAAGCTGCTAGACAACATGTTTTGATGTTCTTATGTTGCTACAGGAACGGCATTCCTAGTGCCAGGAGCCCAGGGACAGCCAGTCCCGTCACATTCGAGAGTTTTGCCGCCGAGTTAGAACCGGAGTCCGAACTGCCGTCTGACGAGCTGGGGCTGGAGACTTCGGACGAGCTGCTGGTAATTTTGTACAGGTCTGTGGAGGAGCTGTCGGCCGAAGTTGACGTGCTGGTGGACGAAGCTTCGGGTGAAGTGGAAAACCCGGTGGAACTTTCAGAGGTGTCCAAGAAACAAGCTAATGGACGCGTCCATGGATGCCGATGAGGAGGTTGTGATGGTATACTCTGGAGCACAGTACTTTGGTTGTTTCGCAACGGTCTCTTCAGTCCAAGGTCGGACCATCTCGAGTGTGGAGACCTCGTTCGCGCAGCGAAATTGTGGATCCATACACCAAATTAACGAAAATCTTCACCGGATCTTGAAAAGACGCAGTCGCACGTGAAGGATCACTTGGATAAGTAGATAGAATCCCAAACTTCTGCAATAAGATGGCGTTCCAGGCGCGGCATCGCTGGATGATCCAGCGCTTGCAGCTCGGACTGGGCTTCCAGGACGAAACGCAGGTGGAGGAGCTTATGCGGGGCAACGGCATCATGGAGCAGCTCACGCGCTTCTTCCGGGCTGACGGTCCCAGCAAAATCTTCTTCTACTATCAAGTGAAGGGCGTCGCAGCATTAGGTGAAGACGGTGTCTCTATAGCCATCGCAAGCTCTTCATCTACTGGGGATTTATTGCAGAGAGGCAAAAGTGGACGCAAAGAACTTTTCGTGTCGGACGGACTGGATGAAACGCTGCAAGGACGTGCCGTCTTCTTTGCCAAAGTGGCACCCGAAATTGCAGACACACAGGACGATGACAAGTCCATGTGGAACAGCAGAGATCGAGAGGTCAATGGGGATGACGATGCAGCTGATCCAGAGACTGTGGACACCCCTGGAAGGGAGGAGAATTTCTCGTACAACACGGCGCCCCGACTGCCACTGGATCCAGCAGTCGCCAACGACCACTTGTTGACTTATGGAGTACTCGACTCGTCGGTGTTGTTGTCGATTGAGTCGCATCTGTCGCAGTTGTTTGTGCCCATGTTGACAGCGAGAGTGGAAAGTGAGTGGGGCCAGGCAGAGAGTGACGCTAGAAACGAGTTCATGTTGGGGTTGAAGAGCTTTGTGACTGATGTACAGGAGAATTTGAAGGCCATGAATACAGGTCTGGATCTGCGGAAGCCAGATAAGAAGTATGATCCGTCGGATTCGAGGAGTTTGTCGAAATTGTCGTCGGATGATGGAGCGGTGCAGCACTTCGTGGAGCTTGTGAAGGACTGGTGTAAGCAGACGGAGGCGTATCTCGAAGATAATGATCAAGGGCGATGGGAATCGCATGAAGCAGGGCCAGCTACGGAGCTTGAATACTGGAAGCGGAGACTGCAGAGGCTGATGGGCATCACGGAGCAGCTCAAGACCAAGGAGTGTAAGATGGTCACTGGCGTTCTCAATGTTGTCTCGAAGCTGCAGGATGGAGCGATGGATAAGCTAGGAATTGCACTGCTATTGCGACAATGGAAGCAGATCGACACGAATATTACAGAGGCATCGAACGAGGCGAAGGACAACGTGAAATACCTTGCCACGCTCGAGCGCTTCATCGAGCCGTTGTACAATGGGACGCCGACCTCAGTGGTAGACGCACTGCCGGCTCTCATGAACTCTGTCAAAATGATCCACACTATCGCACGCTACTATAACACGACGGAGCGCATGACGAAACTCTTCATGAAAATCACCAATCAGATGATCACCTTATGCAAGAACAGCTTGGTCGGACGCGAGCCTCCCGAAGCTATTTGGGATAAAGATCCTGAAGAGCTTCTACTTGGACTCGAGGCGTGTTTGAAGCTCAATGAAGCTTATCAAGAGCAGTACCGTCTCACAAAAGATAAGCTGTTGACGATGCCCAAAGGCAAGCAGTTCGATTTCAGTGAGACGCAGATCTTTGGCAAGTTTGACCTATTTTGCCGACGTCTGGTTAAGCTTATCGACATGTTTAGCACAATTCACCAGTTCCGTGCACTGGCTCAGCATTCGCTTGAAGGCATGGACGCGCTGTTGGCGTCGTTCAACACAATCATTCGAGAATTTCGTTCTCACAAGCATGATCTGTTAGACTTTCACAACAACAAGTTTGACCGCGACTACGTGGAATTCAACATACAAATAGCCGACCTCGAGGCCTCGCTGCAGCAGTTTATCAACGTGAGCTTTGACTCCATCACGAGTATCGAGCAATCGTTGCAGCTTCTCAAACAGTTCCAACAGATCTTACAACGCGAGACGCTGCGCAGTGACTTAGACTCAAAGTTTACCGTTATCTTCCACAACTATGGACTAGACCTCTCGCACGTACAAGAGCTGTACGAACGGCACCGACATGAACCTCCAGTGGCGCGCAATTTGCCTCCTGTTGCTGGAAATATTCTGTGGTCGCGTCATTTACTCCGCCGTATCGAGGAGCCAATGCGCAAGTTTGAGAGCAACCCCACTGTTCTCTCTACAAAGGACTCGAAGAAAATTATCAAGACATACAACAAGGTGGCACGCACACTTGTGGCGTTCGAGTACCTTTGGTATGAAGCGTGGTGTCGCTCTGTTGAGAGCGCACGTGCGGGTCTTCACGCTACACTTATCATCCGTCATCCTGAAACCGGTCGGCTCTTTGTTAACTTCGACAAAGAGATTTTACAACTTATTCGCGAGGCTCGCTGTCTTGACCGTATGGGCATTGAAGTCCCTGAGAACGCACGTATGGTCATGCTACAGGAAGACAAATTCAAGGCTTACTATAACGATCTCAGCTATGCTCTCCATGAGTACGACCGCGTGACGGCTAAGATCATTCCAGTCACCGCAGTCTTGCTACGTCCGCACTTAGAAGACCTCCAACAGAAACTCCGACCAGGACTGGTTACTCTCACATGGACTAGTATGAATATCGACGCATACACTGCAGTAGCGCATGCAGCATTGCAGCGTCTCGAGGAACTCATTTCAAGTGTTCTGGACGCCATTGAAAATCGGATCGAGAAGAACTTGGTGATTGTGTCGAAGGCATCCCTCGTGCACCTGCCCACGGATCAGTCTTTTGCGTTAGACGATTTCGTGCGTATGCAAGAGAAGCACGTAGCTAATGTCACGCGTCAGCTCGCAGCCAAGAATGTCGAGATCGAAAATGCCGTTGAAGACGTGCTGAGACTTATCTGTGATTACAACCTAGATGGCAGCCCCGCGACCTCAGCAGGGCTTGTCAACGGTGGTGCATCAACCGCATCGGCCCCAACAACGGTTCTGTGTGATGCCGAAGCCATGGAAACCTTCAGAAGTTTTTACCGGAATCTCTTTTACCGTTCCTTGGTGACGTGCACCAAGCAATCTCTGGACGCTATCAAGAAGCGCGTATGCTCAAAAGCTGGTACGGGTTTTCTCTTCTTGGAGCGACCTTTCTTCGAGGTGGATGTTCAGCTATCGGTGCCATCAGTTCGGTTGAGTCCATCACTTGATGATATCCAGAAGGCTATCAACCGCTCTGCTGTAGCTGTCTTACGTTGTTCGAAGAGTTTGTATGAGTGGGGACAGCAGAGTATCTTCCCGGAAACTCTAAGAACGAGTTTGTTTGAGCGACTTGGATGTGATACGGAGATTATCAAGGTAGCTATCCTTCTCACCGGTGCGTTACATGGTACGAAAAACCAGGTGCATGAATACCTTTCGGCTTTCAAGAAGTACGATTGGCTCTGGAAGGAAGACATGGAGTTCCGCTACAACCAATTTATGCAGCGTAACCCACTCATCCAGGATTTTGAAACGGAGTTACGTCATTTCATGGTGGTGGAGGCTGAAATCTCGCTGATTGCACCTGTACACAACATCGCCGTGTTATCGTTGAACACTAAAAATTTAAAGCTGCAGCTACGTAATGAGTGTCGTCAATGGAAGGTGCAGTACTCCGATAAAGTGCACCAACAGGCTCGAACAGCGCTATTCAACCTCACGGATTATATCAGGACAACGACATCCAAACTAAATACTCGTGTCGAGTCTCTGGATGCGCTTCGCTTTGTGATGGGGGTATTGAAAGAGGTACGCGAGCGCGAGTCGGCTATCGAAATGGAGTTGAATCCTATCGCTGACATGTACGACATGCTCGAGCACTTCCTTCCTGGTGGATACATGGACAAAGAGGAAATGGATCAAAAGAGTGTACTACGTGGTTCGTGGCGTAAGCTCGTCGACTACGCAGAAGAAGTAACGGACAACTTGTCCGAGGTGCAAGGTGGCTTTAAGAAGCAGCTGATCAAGGACGTTAAAGACTTCCAAGCTGACGTAGCGATGTTTCGTAGCGACTACGAAGCTAACGGCCCCATGGTGTCGGGACTTGAGCCAGCAGAGGCTGTGGAACGTCTCAAACGGTTTAAGGATTTACTTGACATCCGTGAACGTAAACTTGAAGTGTTCTCCGCTGGAGAGGAACTATTCGGTATGCGACCGACAGAGTATCCTGAGATTATCCGCACTCGCAAGGAGATGGCACTACTGGATCAGCTCTATGGTCTCTACATGGATGTGGAGAGGACTATGGATGAGTTCCGTGGTATTCTGTGGTCACAAGTTGGAGCCAATGTGGAGCGTATGAGCGACTGTTTTGCTGGTTACGACCAAAGGTGTAAGAAAATGCCGAAGAATTTGTGCGAGTGGGAAGCTTATGGTATTTTGCGGAAGGTCATCGCGGAATTTCTGGAGATGTTGCCTATAGTTCGTGAGCTAACGAGGGAGAGTATTAAGCCCCGCCATTGGGAAGAGATCATCAAAGCGTGCAACGGCCAGAGGTTACCTTATGACAGTGACTCGTTCAAGTTCCAGGATATCCTTGATGCAAAGCTTCTCACATGGAAAGAAGATGTCGAGTACATTTGTGAAAGTGCTCAAAAGCAGTTGCAGATTGAGCACAAGCTCCGCGATCTCACTGATCGCTGGGCTAGCACAACGTTTGAGTTCAGTGAATGGAGACAACGCAATGTTCCTGTACTTAAGGGATACGGCCAGATAATTGAGGACCTCGAAGAAGGTCAATTGCAGCTTCAAGCCATATTGAGCATGAGGCATGTAGTGTTCTTCAAAGACCGCGTCCAAGCCAAGCTTGCGCAACTCTCCGATACAGCTGATGTACTCGAGCTATGGGCTAAAGTACAAACACTATGGATGTCGCTCGAGTCGGTCTTCACGGGTGGAGATATCGCTAAGCAAATGCCGCTTGAAGCCAAGAAGTTCGCAAAAATCGACAAGGACTGGCTCAAAGTAATGAGCAAAGCTTCCGAAGTAGGTTTTGTCGTATCGTGCTGCTCTAACGAGTTGCTACGTAGCACACTCCCGTCGCTCTTCAGTGAGCTTGAAAAGTGTCAGAAATCACTGGAAGGTTATCTCGAGCAAAAGCGCAAGAAGTTCCCGCGCTTTTACTTCGTCTCCAATCCGTTGTTGCTGCTCATCTTGTCTCGAGGATCGGATCCAGCAGCTGTGCAGCAATACTACGAGAAAATCTTCGACAGTATTAGTCAAGTTGTGCATGAAAGGCCGATGTCTGCACCAGCGGAAGCAAAAGGGTCTGCGGCAGCAGCAGCCGCAGCAATTTCAAACATAAAGCGCAAGATCGTTGAAATCAAGTCTTTGGTTGGCAACGACGAAGAAACGATCTCGTTGGTGCAGCCCGTTATCCCAGACGGTAACATTGAAGATTGGCTGGGCATGCTAGAGAAGGAGATGCGGCGTACACTCAAGACACTGTGTCGTCAAGCTGCTGCTGAATGTTCATCAGGTTCTCTACGGGAATTTGTCAGCAAAACTTGTGCGCAGTTTGCGCTACTCGGAATTCAGTTGAGCTGGACTGCGGAATGTCAGGATGCACTACAGCGATGCCGCACGACTAAAGGTATCATGGCGCAGACGGCTAAGAAACACGGCACCATGTTATCGGAGCTGTCCTCGTGGTGTCTTACAGACCTGGGTACGAAGCTCACACGCACCAAAGTCGAGACGCTCATCACGATCCAAGTCCACCAGCGCGATTGTTTCTTGGAACTCTGCAGACTCTACAAGGAGAAGAAACTCTCGGATGCCAATGACTTCGAATGGCTCAAACAAGCTCGATTCTATTGGCGTGTTGGTGGTCAAGGGGCCTTCGACTCGGTGGGTCCTGATGCCTGTTTGATCTCAATTTGTGATGTCGACTTCAAATACGCGTTCGAGTACTTGGGCTGCAAGGAGCGTCTTGTCATCACACCGTTGACAGATCGTGCTTACATCACACTGTCACAAGCTCTAGGCATGCATCTAGGTGGTGCACCCGCTGGTCCTGCAGGTACAGGCAAAACCGAGACAGTCAAGGATCTTGGCCGTAGTCTGGGAGTGTATGTTATCGTCACCAACTGCACAGACCAGCAGCGCTATTCCGATATGGCGAAGATCTTTAAGGGTCTTTGTCAAGGTGGTCTATGGGGCTGCTTTGATGAGTTCAATCGCATTGAGTTACCAGTGCTGTCAGTGGTAGCACAACAAGTACTTGCCATCACAAATGCCAAGCGTGTTCAGGCTCCAACGTTCACGTTCCCAGGAGACCCGCTTCCTATCGGCTTACATACGGATGCAGCTTACTTCATCACCATGAATCCGGGCTACCAAGGACGTCAGGAACTACCCGAAAATCTCAAGGCTCTTTTCCGTGGAGTCTCCATGATGGTTCCGGATCGTGAGATTATTATGAAAGTCAGGCTCTGCGCGGTTGGCTACGACGCGTTTGCAGAACTTGCTCGCAAGTTCAAGACTCTGTATGCTGTGTGTGAAGGTCAGTTGTCCAAGCAACGACACTATGACTTCGGTCTACGCAATATTCTGTCTGTACTGCGATCAGCAGGTGCTACAAAGCGCGACAATCTTCTTGCTAGCGAAGAATTGCTGATGATGACGACGTTGCGCGATATGAATCTGTCCAAGCTCGTTGCTGCCGATGTGCCTATCTTTTTGTCTCTACTTCGCGATATTTTCCCTGGTGTGGAGCCTGCACCTTCGTCTTGCGGGGGAAATAGCAGTACTAACGAAATTGCTGGTGCGATTGAGGATGTTCTACGAAAGACACAAAGCTGGCCGCCTCCAGCTACATGGAGCGCAAAAGTAACTCAACTGTACGAGACTCAGCTCGTACGTCACGGAATCGCTCTTGTGGGGCCCGCTGGGTCAGGAAAATCGGAGATTTTGCGCACTTTGCAAACTGCTTTGGGCTTTTATACTCGAACTCCACACCGACAAGTCCGCTTGAATCCAAAAGCCGTTCGCGCGGAGGAACTCTTTGGTGAGACCGATCGACTATCTGGGGAATGGGTTGATGGTGTATTTGCTGCCATTTGGGCAAAATACAACGACCGATCTCGAAAAGATGTGACCTGGTTGGTGTGCGATGGACCAGTTGATGCCGTCTGGATTGAAAACTTGAATACGGTACTGGACGATAATAAGCTGCTGACGCTGGCAAATGGTGATCGATTGCCGATGACCGACAACTGTAAACTTTTGTTTGAAGTCGAGGATCTGCGCAATGCTTCACCCGCTACAGTCTCACGGGCAGGAATCGTATACGTGAGCGACACAGATCTTGACTGGGAGCCCGTGGCACAACGATGGCTTCGCATGCGACCAGAACCACAGCGTACAGCTTTGGCTCGAAGTTTGCGGACGCTTGTTGGTGGAGGGGAGGTCACTGGTTCGGGGCATCTATTCGAGTTCCTGACACGGCGTTGTCGCCCAGTTATGGTCGCACCTCGAGTAGCTTTGATTCAGTCGTGTTTGAATCTGTTGCAGTCTCTCTTGGAGCGCAGTGAGCTTAGTGAGAACTCTCCAGCAGATATGGAGTTGGAATTGGAGCGATTGTTTGCGTTCGCTCTCGCTTGGGCAATTGGTGGCGTATTGGACCTGGAAGACCGTGTCAAGTTGCACTACTATCTAGTTGAAAAAGCCCCAGCAACAACATTCCCACCATCGACTGTCGCAGGAGGATCCGAGTCCTCTACGGCAGCGTCGAACACGCCGACTGTCTTCGATCACTTCTTGCATCCTTCGACACTTGAGTGGGAGAAATGGGCACTTGATAGTTGTGAGAACCTTCTAGCGCGATCAAGCGGTGTTGTCAACGTCGGACGTCTCATTATCCCTACCACAGATACTGCTCGTGCACTGCATATGCTGGAACATCTTCACGCTAGTCATCTCCCTGTGCTTCTCGTTGGTGAACCAGGCACAGGCAAGTCCACACTTGCGCGTTTATTCTTCGAGAATCATGCAAGTTCATCAGGCAGTACGAGTCATGGTGGTGGAGGAGAGGGTATGGCAACTAGAACGCTCATCTTCTCTGGTGCTACCCTGGGTGGTGCCTTTCAAGCCACAGTTGAAGCTGATCTGGAAAAGCGTGGAGGCAAAACCTTTGGTCCATCAAATGGCCAACAACTCACAACATTCATGGATGATCTATCCATGCCATCACTCAACGAGTGGGGAGACCAGCCGACACTTGAAGTCGTACGTCAACTTGTGGAGACTCGCACACTGTGCTTCCTTGACAAGGATAAACGTGGTGATATAAAGGTCATTGAGGGACTGCGCTTCCTCGCAGCTATGGGTCTCCCGCGTGCTGGCAAGAATGACGCACCGGCACGTCTCAAGCGTCATTTCTTCATCCTGAACTTGTTGCCTCCTTCACCAGAAGTAGCTGAGGCTATCTTCGCACAACTCACACGCTGGAAATTTGTCCCCGACGCCGATAATGCAGGCTCTTTTAGTGGAATACCGAAGAAATCACTGTCCGATTTGATCAATCGTCTTGCCGCTGCATCCGTGCAGCTCTGGCTTTGGTTACGTCGTGCCATGCCTCCAACGCCACAGAAATTCCACTACGTGTTCAGTTTACGTGAGCTTAGTCGGAGTTTTCAAGGGCTATTGCGAGCATCTCCCGAAAGCGCGACGGTCTCCGAGAAAACGTTTATTCGCCTTTGGCAGCACGAGAGCGAGCGTGTGTTTGGCGACAGACTTGTCTCGCTCGAGGATAAACAACGTTTCCGTGATGAACTCACTGCTGTTGCGGATGGTTTGGTTACCAAGTCGGTTGGGCTAGCAGGCAGTGGATCGACATCGAGTGCTGTTAGTGCGAAGGAGAGGGCATCAACTAACACGCCCGATACACCACATTCCCCTCTGCGTCAGCACTCTGTGGTTTCCGTAGTGAATCCCCGACAAACTATGCTCTACGTTGACTTCCTACAGGACCAACCCCTTGATGAAATTGGTGAACCTGTGGGGGATATGCCTCGCAATTATGAACCAGTGTCCAGTGTGTCACTGCTGCGTTTTCGAGTGGAGCACCTCTTGGCACAGTTCAATCGTGAAAATCCTGGGCGGGCACTACCGTCTCTCATCCTGTTTGAAGAAGCGCTGCACCATTTGGCTCGATTGACGCGTGTGCTTGGACTTGCTCAAAGTAACATGATGCTCGTGGGTGTGGGTGGTTCAGGCAAACAGTCACTGGCACGACTTGCAGCTGCACTTAGCGGGAACGAGCTCTGTCAACTGGCTGTCACCAAAGCTTACACGCTGTCAGCTTTTCTTGATGATTTACGTGGTCTGTGCAAGACTGCAGGTCAAGTTGGAAAGGGTGTAGTGTTCCTGTTGACCGAAGCTGATATCAAGGACGATTCCTTCCTTGAACAAGTGAACGCACTCTTAGCAACGGGTGAAGTGCCTGGTTTGTTCCCTCGTGACGAATTGGTGGCCATGGCAAGCGAGTTGCGTGGTGTCATGCAGCGGGAATGTCCAGACCGTGCTGACACTCTGCATAACCTCACGCGTTTCTTCCACGACCGCGTCCGACGGAATCTCCACGTAGTATTGTGTCTCTCACCTGTGAGCTCGCGCTTTGCAGACCGCTGTCGTGAATTTCCGCATCTAGTTAATGGCTGCACTATCGATTGGTTCCTACCATGGCCAGAGGAGGCACTCACCGCTGTAAGTCAGGGATATCTCGACAAGTTTATGTTGGAGACTCCACCGGCTACGAAAGACGCGCTGGTACTACAAATGGGACGAATGCATCAGGCTGTTGAGAAAGTCAGTGGCGAATACTTCACTCGCCGACGACGACGCGTTGTTCAAACGCCACGCAGCTTCTTGAGTTTTCTCTCAACATACAAAGAGCTGTACGCCGAGAAGTTGAGTGAGGTGAGACATCAAGAGGGTGCAGTGAACCTTGGACTACAAAAGTTAGGACAAGGAGCTCAGGACGTGGAGCGCATGAAGGTGGTGCTAAAGGAAGAGGAAGCCAAGCTGGTGGTAGCTGAAGCAGCAGCGAACAAAATGTTGGAGACGCTACAGGTTAAATCGCTCGAAGCCAAAAAGGAGAACGATATCGTACAGCAGATCCGTGAGCAGTGTCTGGCAGATGCTGCAGTGATTTTGGCGGAGAAAGAGGCCGCGGAGGAGGATCTCAAGCGTGCTCAGCCGTTTCTCGACGAGGCAGAGCGTGCTGCAAGTAGCATTCGCCCCAATGACTTGAACGAGCTCAAGAAATTGGCCAAACCTGGTGATATTATCAAGCTTATCTTCGACTGTGTGGCCATTCTACAGATGGCACCACTACTCAAGGTTGAGCGAGGACCAGTGACTCTGGGCGTAGGCAAAGAAAAACACACGTGCGACTTCTTGCTAGACTCGTTCCAACTCGCCAAGTCTGGAATGCTCGCTGATACCAGGTTCTTGCAGAATATTTTCTACTTCTCGAAACACCAGAAGGATCAGATGAATGACGAAACGCTGGAGTTCATGGCACCATACATGGATCTGGTCGGTTTTAGTGCACCAGTGGCTAAGAATGCGTCCAAGGCTGCAGAAGGATTGTTCTGTTGGGTCAAGGCTATGAGTATGTATCACGAAGCATCCAAAGTAGTTAAACCCAAGCTGGAAGCGCTGCGTATTGCTGAAGGGAAGTTTGAAGCAGCTCAAGCTCGGCTTCAGAGCTCGGAGGATAAGCTCCAGAAATGTCAAGATGTGCTTACACGCTTGCAGGACGATTTCCAGACTCAAATGGCGGAGAAAGCACGAGTCGAAGCCTTTGCGCAGGCCACCAAGCGCAAGATGGAACAAGCTACAGCGCTTATCGGTGGACTGGGTGGTGAAAGAGTTCGCTGGACTGAAGACTCGAACCGCTTCGTGGAGCGGAAGCAGCATCTTGTGGGGGACTGCGCTCTGGCTGCAGCGTTCTTGTGTTATTGTGGACCGTTTAATCGTGAGTATCGAGACTTGCTGCTGCGTGAGCGTCTTCCATTTGAACTAGGGGCTGTGCCACCTCCATCTGGACCAGCGAGCAGCAATGCTGGCTCTGTCAAACCTCCATATACAATCCCTCTGACTCGTGGGCTTGCGCTTGAGGAATTTCTTGCAGATGCTGGAACGGTTAGTGACTGGAAATTGCAAGGTCTGCCTTCAGACCCTCTGTCCATTCAAAATGGCATGTTAGTTGCAAGAGCACCGCGTTTCCCGCTGCTTATTGATCCACAAGGTCAAGCATTGTCTTGGGTTCTTCGTCGAGAGGCAGAACGGTCGCCTTCTATGGGGGTTATCTCGGTAAGCAGCCCGAAACTGCGTGAGATTCTTGAGCACTGCGTAGGTGAAGGCAAAGCGTTGATTCTAGACGGTGTGGATGGCGCTGATCCTGACCCGCTCATGGCAAATGTCCTGGATAAAAACTTTATTGTTCGCGCAAAGGGGAAGTTTGTCAAGATCATGGACCGTGTGTGCGAGTACCACGAAGAGTTCGCTTTATATCTGACAACTCGTGTGCCGAATCCACACTTTTCACCAGAGTTACAAGCGCGCACGCTTGTTGTGGATTTCACTGTGACTCAAAGAGGTCTCGAGGAGCAGCTTCTCGCTCAAGTTATCCGTCAGGAGCAGCGTTCGCTTGAAGAACAACTGGAGCGTGTTCAGTGTGAGTTAAACGCTAATGCCAAAGCTCTTGTGGCGCTGGATGCACTACTACTCGAGCGACTTTCAGCTAGCAAGGCCAACCTTCTCGATGATGTTGAACTCGTCTCAGTCTTGGCAAACACGAAGGCTAAAGCCACCGAGGTGAACGACAAGATCTTGGCAGCTGAGGAAGTGAAGCGGGGTATCGACGAGAAGCGGGAACACTACCGACCAGTTGCAGCTCGTGGCTCGGTGCTTTACTTTGGTATCGTCGACTTTGCAGCCGTGAATGCGATGTACCAGACCTCGTTGGACCAGTTCTTACAACTTTTCGTTCGTGCCATTGAGGAAGCGGAACGATCCGCTCTCGCGTCCAAGCGTGTGACGTACATTATCGAGACTCTTACGTACATTGTGTTCCGCTACGTGAATCGTGGGCTTTACGATCGCCATCGCCTAAGTTTTCTACTAATGATCGCACTCAAGATTCTCGTTGCTGCAGACTGTGTGACTGCAACGGATGTCACACTCTTCCTCAAGGCTGGTGCGTCTCGAAAATTGTCAAGTGACCAACCTAAACCATTCAGCTGGATGCCTACAGGAGCTTGGCTCAACGCTGTACAGCTTGCAAGTGAAAAGCCACACTTCCGTAACCTTCTTGGTGATCTTGAGCGCAGTGAAAGTGCGTGGCGCAAATGGTTTGAAGATAATGAACCGGAGCGTCTGGCCGTCCCCGATTATGAAGGACTTCTATTTGACCCTCGAGCGATCACCGCAAACTTGAACTTCCATCGACTGCTTTTGGTACGCTCGTTACGCGAAGACCGCACAATTCCTGCAGTGTTTGACTTCATCCGTGCCATTGAGTTTATTGAAGGTGCAGTGGGGGTAAGTCTGTCCAGAGTTCCTGCACTGGGACCTCGCTATGTTGACCCGATCACAGACACTGTTGAAAGTGTGTACCAGGAGATGCGAGCTGAGACTCCCGTCTTGTACTTGTTATCTCCTGGAGCTGACCCCACCGAGTCCATTGAGCAACTTGCTCGACGAAAACGTCAAAGTGTGACGACGATTTCTATGGGTGAAGGACAAGAAGCTGTTGCAGCACGCACTGTGGCATCGGCAATGCTGAATGGGTCGTGGGTTCTCCTTCAAAACTGTCACCTTGGTCTGAACTACATGGACTCACTCTGTGAGGCTCTCACAACTGCAAATGGTGGCAATGCAGGCAGTAGTAATTCTGCTGCAGTTCCTACTCGAGCTCCGGAATTCCGCTTATTCTTGACGTCCGAGCCTCATCCAGAGTTCCCAATCGCCCTCTTGCATCGAAGCACGAAGGTGACGAACGAACCGCCCGCTGGACTTCGTGCAGGGCTACTGCGTAGTTTTACGGTTCTGGTGGATCAGGATAAGCTGGACCGTCTTGAAAGTCCATCGTGGCGCTCTCTCCTCTTTGCTGTCTGCTTCTTGCACGCTGTGGTGGTAGAACGCCGCAAGTTTGGCTCTCTAGGATTCAGCGTGCCATACGAATTCAATGCTGGTGATATGGGAGCTTCGCTTCGCTTTTTGGAGCGTCATTTGTACGCTTCACCGTCGCCGTCGTGGCCGACGGTGCAGTATATGGTGGCCGAGGTGCATTATGGAGGTCGAATCACGGACGAACTGGATCGAAGACTGTTTCGCGCGTATTGTGACGCATGGTTCAACCCGACGCTGCTGGGAAGTTCGTTTTCCTTTAACCCGGAGGTCAAGTTGTCTACTGGGCCTGGCACTGTTTCTTCCTCAGGTCAATTGTTCAATTATTGTCTGCCGGATTCGTCCATGGCGGAGATCGAAGAGTATCAACGGTATATCGCCGGGTTTCCGAGCGTTGACTCGCCGGAGGTGTTTGGCTTACACCCGAACGCTGACCTCACGTATCGAGTGAAGGAAGTCTCGGCTCTATTGGGTACGATCGTCGATACTCAGCCTACCGACGCTGAAGGTGGATCTGGAACTACAGCTAAGCCGGAAACCAGGGAAGATATTATCCAGCAGAAGATTCGTGAACTACTGGCAGGTCTCCCGACTGGAGGAGAAGAGTCTCTCAGTGAGGAGGCACTTGCACAGGCTTTACGGTCAAAAGTTCTCGGTGGTGGATTGGAGCTCTCTCTCAACTTGTTCCTGTGTCAAGAGGCCCGAGCACTTCGACATGTCCTCCAATACGTCCGTGCATCACTCGTCAAGACACAACGTGCACTAGCTGGTGAAGTGCTTCTAACATTGTCACTGCGTGAAACGAGTCAAGCGATTTTCGATGGCAAAGTGCCTCCATCCTGGGTGGCAAACGAACAAGCGTGGCTTGCTGGTACATTAGGTCTTTGGGTAACTGGGCTTAACGATCGGGTAACGCAATTACGCGCGTGGCTGGATCGTGGTCGACCTTCAAGCTTTTGGCTGGCTGGTTTCTCAAACCCGCAAGGATTTCTTACGGCTGTAGCGCAGGAATCTACTCGAGCACATGCGAGTGAGCGGTGGGCGCTGGACGATGTGGTTTATTACAGTGAGGTAACGGACTTTGAACGACTGGAGCAGATCAAGCAGCCGCCACGCGAAGGTGTGTTGGTGCACGGCTTGATGCTAGACGGTGCTGCGTGGAACCGACCGGATGGGACGTTGGTGGAGCAGGAGCCCAAGCGATTATTTGCACCGCTACCTGCAGTTTACGTCACGGCTGCCACTAAAGCTCACAAGAAGACTCGAGCCGCACAAGATCATGGTCCTTATGGAGCCTACGAAGCGCCGGTATATCGCTATGCTAGACGCACCGACAAACACTACATTTTCTCTGTACCGTTGGCATCCAGAGACCATCGACCGCTACATTGGACGTTGCGAGGTGTTGCTTTACTTTGCTCCACCGATCAGTAGATTGAAACTGTAGTTGAATACGGAGACCTTTGTACACATAAAAGTTCGTGTTGGGATGCTACAATTGCCATTAACCGGCTAGTAGTCTACCAACGTTCCATCCTCATCAAAATGATCTCATCGCATGGTGTAGTTTAACTATTTTGAGCCGACAAAGAACTACGGCAGTTCACTCGTGACTTGTCCGTTTAACCGCTTTTGCGATAGAGCTACTGCTTCAATGATCCGGTGGTTGATCTCCAAGTTTGGACAAACTCTCACGGTAGCAAAAATAATGTGATGTAGTCGTATGACTTTCCTTCACCGGAGCGTGACGTGAAAGCCCACGCATTCTTCATCCTGCGTTCGTGATAATTGAAGTGACCATGGTGTACTCCGGTGGAGTACGCTCCGTCATTCAAGTTGCTGCGCTGTGTGCTCTTGCACTGAGTGCATTGCCTTCGATTCAAGCGAAAAAAACTCCGACGCCATCACCTACGCTGTGTAGCGTATCGGACGGCAACAAGAGTGCCGGAATCCAGGTTATCAACGACGATTCGTGTGTCAAAGGTGGCCTCGGATGCTTTGATAAGCACTGCCGCTACTGCAAAGTCTTGGACACCCCCAAGTCAAAACACCTCGATACGTGTTTGTCCTATGGCGTCGCGTTCACGAGCACCACGCCGGTGGCTGTGACTGAAGGACCTTGTAAAGTGTCGAGTGGTGATGTCGCTGCTGGAATTTCAGTGGTGAAGGACTCGGGTTGTCTGTACGGCGGTCTCGGATGCTACAGTGACCACTGCCGCTTCTGTAAGGTAGTGGAGACGCCCCAGTCGGCCGGGTTCATGGTGTGTTCGAGTCTCGATAAATCCTACAGCGCTCCGGTTGCCACTACGGCAGCTCCCACCGCAGCTCCTACGGCTACGGACGCCCCAGTTACCTCAGTTCCTGTCGTAGTTATTGTCACCGAGGCGCCTACACTTATCGTGGATGTTCCTGCCTTGACCCCCACGGTTGTCGCTACAGACCCTCCTATCACTACGGAATCTCCTAGTATCTCCACTGTCGCTCCTGTTGCAGAGTCAACGTGCACGGTTGTGCCTTCAGTAGGAGACATTGACGCTGGTGTCAATATCGTCACGGACCTTTCGTGTGCTCCTGGAGGTCTCGGGTGTTTGAGTGACGTGTGTCGATTCTGTAAGTTGAAAACGACGACGCGGTCGGATGCCTATATGGACTGCGCTTTGGTTAATGGGCAGCCGACAACAACGACGGCCCCGGACGCTACGACTGTCACCCCAAGCGTGACATCGGCCACTGAGCCTGAAACTCCTGTCACCACGACTCCTGTTGTCCCTGATGCTACGACCGAAGCCCCGGTCGATGTCACGGATGTCCCAGTATCGACCACAGCAGCTCCTGATGTTACAACGGAGACTCCGGCTTCGACAATCGAGGCTCCCTACATCTTAACTGAAACTCCAGACGCCACCACGGCAACTCCGACTACGGTCCCGGGCGCTACAACCGAAGCTCCGATTGACGTCACGGATGTTCCAGTCTCGACAACTGCGACCCCCGTTGATACAACGGAAGTGCCGGTCGTCTCCACGGACTCGCCGGTTGTCACGACCGAAGCGCCAGCCTCGACGACGGAAGCTCCTGTTGTGACCGAGACCCCTGCGCCTGCAACTACCTGCACTCTTGTGGCTTCGGACGAGGATGCAGAATTCGGCATCAGCGTCGCCACGGACCCGTCCTGCAGTCTGGGTGGAGTTGGCTGTATTGACGAAATCTGCCGGTTCTGCAAGATCACTACCTCTCTACAGTCTGCAGGCTACCTTGACTGTGCCTCGCTCAACCAACCAGAGACTCCAGCTACCGATTCGCCGTCTGAAGTTCCTAGTGAGACGCCTGGCGCTACGACGGAGACCCCCACGGCTACGACTGAGACTCCGGTTATAGCCGTCGATGCCCCAGCTGAGACTCCTGTTGTCACCGAGACCCCCGTTGTTGACACCCCTGTCTCCACTTCGAGCGTTCTACCTGCCCAAGATACGTGCGGAATCCAGGCTGCGGCGGGTGATATCGCGGTCGGCGTTCACATTGCGACGGATGCCACGTGCAGCGCCGGCGGCATCGGCTGTATCAACAGCTTGTGCCGATTCTGCAAGGTGGAGACCACCCCTCAGTCTGAGGCGTTTGTTGATTGTTTCTCGCTTGCTGGCTACTCGGTAGCTCCTGTAGATGTGACAACGGCTATTCCAGTTGCCACCATACCCGTCCTCCCAGCATCTTGCGACCTTGTCGCTTCAACGGGTGACGCTGCTGTCGGTATTCGTATTGTCACGGACGCAACGTGCAGCGTCGGAGGCGTTGGCTGCGTCAGCGACGTGTGCAGATTCTGCAAGGTGATCACTTCCATCCAGTCGGCAGATTTCATCGACTGCGTTACGGTTAACGGATACACGTCTGAACCAGCTACAACCACGCCTGGTGTGACTACGACTGCACCTGCTTCTGAAGAGACCTGCACTCAAATTGCTTCCGAGGGCGACGTTGCTGTCGGTGTTGACATCACCACGGACACCACGTGCAGCTCTGGTGGTGTCGGTTGTATCGACAACTTGTGCCGCTTTTGCCAAGTCACGAGCACTGCTCAGTCGGAGGCTTTCGTCAGCTGCACGTCGCTCTCTGCCTACACACCTCGCTCGGAATCCCCGGTTGATGTTACGACCACGACGGGATCTGTCACGGATGCCCCTGTTGCTCAGGCATCTTGCGATCTCGTCGTGTCGGCTGGCGATGCGGCAGTGGGCATCAGTATCACTGGCGATGCCACGTGCGCCGCCGGAGGTGTTGGTTGTATCGATAGCAATTGCCGCTTCTGTAAGGTCACAACCACAGTGCAGTCTGCTGCCTTCGTGGACTGTACGTCGATCGCTGGCTTCACCCTCGCCTCCGACGTTACGGCCGACTCAACAACGCCCCCGATTGTATCGAGCACCAGTACTGCCGCTACCTCTGCTACCTGCGGTGTTGTCGTTTCTGAAGGTGACGCTGGCGTTGGCATCGACATCACCGCGGACTCTACGTGCCAGTTCGGTGGTGTTGGATGCATTGACAACGTTTGTCGCTTCTGTAAGTTAAGAACTACAGAGCAGTCTGCAGCTTTCGTCGATTGCCCCGCGACCGCAAACCCAGCAATAAGCACCCCAGCTCCGTCGAACACGACTTCCAGTGCCTCCAGTCTGCCTGCGGATGCATCTGAGCCCCCCGTCGATACAACCAGTACCGACGTCCCTCAGACGACACCCGCTGCCTCGGACGCTACCGACGTCACCACGGAAGCCCCCGCTGTCACGGTCGCCAATGCCGATAACAGCGATGTCTCGACTGAAGCTCCTTCGATCGCTACCGACGCCGAGGAACCGACGGATGTTGTTGACACGACGGACGTGACCGGCAACGCCGAGACTGAAGCTCCTTCGACTGCAGTGGACAGTCCCGCAGACGCTTCGGACGTACCGCAGGTCCACACCTCGGACACTGACGACTCCACTGTCAAAGGCTCTAATGATACTACTGAAGCTCCGGCAGCCAACGTGACGGACGATTCGGACTTGCCGACAGAAGCCCCCGCGACTGCCAGCAAGGAGCCAACGAAGGCTCCAACCCCCACGGTGGATGACTCCGGCGACAACTGGGAGGGATCTGACGAGGCGTCGGAAGCGGACTCGGATTCGACCTACTACGACTCCGACGAGTCCTTGGAGGGGATCTAATATCCATTTGCTACCCATACGTTGACATACATATTCAGCCTACAGTCGCTGGTAGCAGTGCTTAGCACAACTTATAAGCTAGCAACACCAGGAACACTCTTCATGCACTGAACTACATTTATTATTTGAAGCCCCCCAAATCAAGCATATTCGCGTCACTGCCTTCATCATTCTCTACCTCTGTGCGCTTGCAAATACTTCGGCGTTAGCTTCATAGTCGTTCATCGTGTTAGAGCAGACAGTATAAAGCACATTGCTACCCTCAGCCTCCAGAGTCTGAAAGATAGTCAAGTCTGAAGTTTAGACTACCCTCGTTGAATTGATAAGCTCTGGTAAGATCTCGTCTATCGTATTTCAATTTTGTGGCCAATGCTTGGTCTCCAACGTAATCGCATGCAGTCGTGTTCTCGGGCTATTCTGCAGCAATGCAAACTGGTTCACCCCACACCAGTGAAGCTTCTCACCCCACGCATAGTAAAACGGACGTTTAGGTGTACTATCGCATGGAACTCCTTCCGTGCGTTTGCCATCAGTGAAGCCGGTGTTGCAGCCAATGGGATATGGTGTGGTGGTTTCTTCCGACGGAACTAAAAATTGTGTCGTCAATGCTAATGAAACCCATAACGGAAGTCGTCAGCCTTGAGTGTCACCGAGTTCCTGCTCTGCAATGGCACCTCACTCTTCAACTCGCTTCCTCGGGTGCAGTTCAACTCGACCAAACCTCTCCAAACCGGACAACAATTCTTCAACACCATGGTGTATACGTACAGCCGTGTCGGAACGCGTACCCTTATCAAGACGGCAGTGCTGTGTGTACTCAGTATCAGCGTCATTCCTTCGGTCCGCGCTGATGCCAGCTCATCGACTGCTGCCGACGTTTGTGGGGTCTCTGACGGCGACAAGAGCGTCGGCATCCGCGCTGTCGACGACGCCACATGCGCTTCGGGTGGCCTTGGCTGCTACAACGGCCACTGCCGCTTTTGCAAGATCCTCGAGACTCCTCAGTCGTCTGCCTTCGAGAACTGCACGACGTTCGGCGCGGAATTCCCCACGATGGCGCCCCTGATTCCTTCTTCCGGTACTTGCGAGGTGTCTAGCGGCGATGCGGCCGTGGGCATCGCGGCGTTCACGGATACCGGCTGCATGTACGGTGGCCTAGGTTGTTTTAACGATCACTGCCGTTTCTGTAAGGTGGCCTCTACTGCGCAGTCGGAGGCTTTCGTTGACTGCCCGGGCAACAGCACTGCTGGTTCCACAACCGATGCGCCGGTTGACACCGCCACCAGTGCTTCCAGCACCACGAGTTCTTCAAGCAGCACCACTGACACGGATGGTTGCACGCTCGTACCTGCGGAGGGCGATGTCGAAGTCGGCATCAGCATCGGAACGGATGCAACGTGCAGTGCAGGCGGCCTGGGCTGCATCAATGACGTGTGCCGTTTCTGCCGCATTAGGACGACTACCAAGTCGGCCTCCTACACTGACTGCTCTTTGCTTGGAACTAGCGCAGCAAATGCCGCTCCGGATGTGCCGGCCGAGACTCCGGCAGCGACAGCGGATACTCCGACAGCAACGACGGAAACTCCTGCCGCTACGGCTGAGACTCCTGCTGATTCCACCGACGTGCCGGCCGCGACTACTGCAACCCCTGTTACTTCCACCGATGCGCCGGCATCCACAACAGCAGCTCCAGCTGCCGATACGACGTGCACTATTACTGCCTCGGTGGGAGATGCAGCCGTCGGCATCAGCATTGTCACGGACGCCACATGCGTCTCCGGCGGCGTTGGCTGCATTACCGATGTTTGCCGTTTCTGCAAGGTGACGACCTCGACGCAGTCTGCTGCCTTCCTGGACTGTTCGCAGTTCGCTTCCAACGCCTCGACTTCGGACGTGCCGGTCGCTGACAACTCACAGCTCTCCGCGGACGATTCCGATACTTCGGATGCTTCCGATGCTACTACCGATACCCCGGCTGTGACTACCGACGTGACCGTCCCCATTGAGACGCCACCGGTGCCCACCGCTGTGCCTGATGCAACCACTGAGCCCCCGGCTGCAGTCCCAGCGGTTCCGGCGGCCCCGACTGGCGAGACGTGCACACAGACTGTATCGGCGGGCGACGCCTCTGTCGGTATTAACATCTTCACCGACACGTCTTGCAGTGCCGGGGGCACGGGCTGCATCGACAGCGTGTGCCGTTTCTGCAAGGTTACGGAGACCACCCAGTCTGCTGCTTTCGTTGACTGCCCCTCGATTGCTGGCACTGCTACGACGACGGAAGCCCCGGCTGCCACGGATGCCGCCACGGAGGCACCGACTGAGGCGCCTACCGACGCTTCCAACGAAGCTCCCACCGATGTTGGCACCGAAGCTCCCACGGACGCCCCGACGGATGCCCCCACACAGGCCCCCACAGGCGAGACGTGCACACAGACTGTATCGGCGGGCGACGCCTCTGTCGGTATTAACATCTTCACCGACACGTCTTGCAGTGCCGGGGGCACGGGCTGCATCGACAGCGTGTGCCGTTTCTGCAAGGTTACGGAGACCACCCAGTCTGCTGCTTTCGTTGACTGCCCTCGATTGCTGGCACTGCTACGACGACGGAAGCCCCGGCTGCCACGGATGCCGCCACGGAGGCACCGACTGAGGCGCCTACCGACGCTTCCAACGAAGCTCCCACCGATGTTGGCACCGAAGCTCCCACGGACGCCCCGACGGATGCCCCCACACAGGCCCCCACAGGCGAGACGTGCACACAGACTGTATCGGCGGGCGACGCCTCTGTCGGTATTAACATCTTCACCGACACGTCTTGCAGTGCCGGGGGCACGGGCTGCATCGACAGCGTGTGCCGTTTCTGCAAGGTTACGGAGACCACCCAGTCTGCTGCTTTCGTTGACTGCCCCTCGATTGCTGGCACTGCTACGACGACGGAAGCCCCGGCTGCCACGGATGCCGCCACGGAGGCACCGACTGAGGCGCCTACCGACGCTTCCAACGAAGCTCCCACCGATGTTGGCACCGAAGCTCCCACGGACGCTCCGACGGATGCCCCCACAGCGGCCCCGACCGGCGAGACGTGCACGCAGACCGTTTCCGAAGGCGACGCTGCTGTCGGCATCAACATCGTCACCGACACGTCGTGCAGTGCCGGCGGCGTTGGCTGTATCGACAACGTGTGCCGTTTCTGCAAGGTCACTGAGACCTCGCAGTCCTCTACCTATAACGAGTGCTCTTCAATCACAGGAACCACGAGCGTGAACGCGTTGACGGCGAACGCTCAGGCTGAGACTTCGACGCAGTCGATCGCGGACGAGGCGACCGCCGATATCTTGAGCGGCGAACAGATCGGCGCCGCTGTCGCAGGTTGCGTCGGAGCCATCGCTGCTGTAGCTGTCGTTGCACGCGCCGCCAAGCGTTCGTCAGCTAGCAGCGCCAACCCCAACGAGCCGTCGGACGACGACGACGAGGTCGACAACACCGAAACCGGCAAGCGCGTGTCCCCCGGCCCCGTGCCCACAGAGGAACCCGTGACGGCTGAAGCGTAAACGACATCTATCAACATTGCATCTTCCATTTCATAGTTAGTTAGCAGTATCAAAATCTTCAATTTGACGAAGTTGCCTTTCAGTTGCAGTAGTCGTCTTCAACATGGCTACAAAGTTTGTAGCCATGTACCAACTTACCGCCACTGTTATTTAACGTTCGTTAACTAACATTTTATAACGTTAAATAACACAAGTGTTAAAGTATCGTCTCGCGCCATTTTTACAAAATCTAGGGGTCGAGATTTTCCTCGACTGGCTGGCCGCATCCTCCGCCGCTCGCTTGAGATCTTCCCAGCGACAGCAGCAGGTCGCCAGCTCCCTCCGCCTCGTAGTAGAGCGCAGAGAACGACGGAAAAGTCCCTCCCGGCGTCGAATCTCGATAGTCGCGTCCTGGAGCCTTAGTTAACGGGAGACAAGATGAACATGATGCGAGCCGCGTCGTCACCCATGGAACCTCTCAACAAGAATATTCTACTGGTACAGGAATTTTCTTGAGAGGGATATTTTTTATTTATTTATTAAAATACTATTTTTTCTTCACTTTTTTATGTAATGATAGGCAGGAGAAGTGATCGCTGAGAAGTGGAAGATTGGAGAGAAGATTGGAGAGGTGGGAGAGTGTCGGGTGGAGATTTTTGTTAAATTATATTTACTGATATTTTTATTATTTAATTTTTTTATAACAGGGTACTTTTAGTCAGATTTATTCGGCATACTCGATCGAGAGTCGAGATAAAGTGGCGGTGAAAGTGGAAGCCCCGAGTTCTCTCAAGCCTGTACTGGAGTGGGAGAGTTTGATCCTCAAGAGTTTGCAGGACTGCCCCTACGTGTGCAGATACTATTACCATGGCAAGCATGGAGACAGCACTGTACTAGTGATGGAGCTGTTGGGGGACAGTATGTCCATGCTGAGGATGTCACCCGACTCGATCCATGGTGTACCACTGGCCAAAGCCGTTTCCGTCGGACTGGAGATGTTGGATTGCATTGAGGCATTCCATCGACATGGATACGTGCATCGTGACATCAAGGCGTCCAACTTTGCACTGAGTGGTATACAGGAGCGAAACCCGATGAAGCAGCAGCGATACTACATTATTGACTTTGGACTATCGAGACAACACCTTGGTGAAGATCGACAAGTGCTACCTGCCCGCCAGATTGCCGAATTTAGAGGCACGTCCATGTACGCGTCGCTAAGCTCGCACCGTCGACAGGAGCTGGGCCCGAAGGATGATCTGTGGTCGTGGTTCTATCTCGTCATGGACTTTTTGCGTGGCGAGTTGCCGTGGGCTGCTGACGCACAGCTGAAGAACCGTCAGACTGTGCTCCGACTTAAAGAGCACTACACGGAAACGAATCCGACGCTGTTGGTTGAGGGTCTTCCTGGCGCCGCGCAGCTGCTGGAGATGATAGATTACCTGCAGTCGCTCAAGTATGAAGACTTTCCGGATTATAAAAAAATCCGCAAACAACTCCAAGCCGTCGGGGAGAGTTCTTTGGTTTCAGACAGTGACAGCGGAGACGAGGAATCAAGTGCTGACAAAATGGAGGCGCAGGCGGTAGCTGCCATCTCTGCAATCGATTGGAATACCATTGAATCCGAGCGAGAGCGAGCGCTGATGTGGGTTGATAAGGCAGAAGAACAGAGGAGCAGTGATGGAGCGTCGGATTTGCTCCTGACCATTGCGAAGCGATACAAGACGTTCTTCGACAGTGACGGACTGGCATTTGAGGAGCAGGTGCGGGTGCAAAGTGCAGTTTATTATCTCGAGAAAAAATCGCGTGCGCGCTCAAGCTTTCTAGCTCCTCCGCCAATTCAGAGCTTTGTGAAACGCCGTCAGTCGGAGCAGAAAATGCGGTCTGACGCGCTACGGAAGCGCCGCGAGCGAGATTTTCAGGTGCGCCAGTCTTTGGAGATTACGAACGAGCAGCAAATGGCGCTAGCTGCCTCTATCCCTGGCTCTAGCGAGGCTGTACACGGATCGGCTGGCGGTGATGGGACTTTAGAGGTGCATGATGGGATCAAGGGTGGCGCTTCCCTTCCAGTCAAATCAGAGAGCTCAATGGAAGTTTCTGATAGTGAGGACGTTGGTACGAGGCGTGCGGGTGAAGGAATCACTGCCTCTACATCTCCACTTCGTGATTCGGCAACAGATGTACGACCTCCTGCGCCATCGATGCTACTGCCTCACCAGCAATCGCACGTGATACCTCCACCTCCTCCTGGGCCTCAGTGGAGCAACTCAAATCACGTTGGACAAGTCCCTCCGCCGCCCCCACCAGGAATGCCTTTGTCAGCTCAGCGTCCTGGTGCGTATGGACACCCTCCCCCACCACCCCCACCTCCCCTTGCAGGACGTTATCCGACGAATGGGGGAATTCCTCCCCCGCCTCCAGGTTTCCCTCCAAATGGAAGCCACAACGGTGTACCCACCCACCCACCACCACCACCGCCTCCACGCAACGGTAACCCCGAGCACCGATATGCTTCTGTACCTGATCGGCTCTATGACACCCCGGCGGAGACGAGAGAAGGTAGCATGTATAGCTATCAGCGTTCCCAAAAATCCCCGCGAGAGAGTCATGGTTCTGGAACAGGTCGACACTATTTGGAAACTGGTGAAGATCGCGGGTACGTCTCTCAGAGATCCCAAAAGTTTCCTCGAGATTCTGTTCCTGAGCGACAATATGACTCGCCAAGGGAGGCAAGAGAAGATCGTGGGTACAGCGCTTATCAACGACCTCAAAAGTCTCCTCAAGAGAATCCTTCTTTGCCCGGCCGACACTATGATGGCCGAATGGAAGACCGTGGGTACAGCAGCTACCAGCGAGCTCAGAAACCCCCGCGGAAGAGCAATTTTGGACCTGATCCACACTATGACGCCACGTTAGAGACCAGGGAAGATCGTGGATATGGCTACCAGCAACCCGAGAAGCCTCAGGGACCTCCGCGAGAAAGCCACAGCCAGTACCCTGCCGAGGAACTGCATGGGCGTCAAGAAAAAGAACGCTACTACGAAGGCAAGCGACCGCGTTCACGCTCACGGTCATCGCGACGTGGAGGAGGTCGTTCTCGGCGTCGCTCTTACTCCCGTTCATCGTCGCGGTCGCTGTCGTACTCACGATCACCCTCGCGATCGCCATCGCCACCAAAAAGTCATTCTCATCGCCGTAACAGTCGTGACTATGCTGATCGTCGTCGTGAAAGCAGAAAAGTGGAGCCTAAGAGAGAATATTCCCGCAGACAACGCTCCCGCTCTCGCAGCAGCTCGAGATCGCGGTCAAGATCTATTTCTCGCTCGCCGTCTGCTTCACCGCCCGTCAAGCGTTACCGTCGACGGTCGTCAGACTTGAATCATTCCAGATCTTCGCACCGACACTCGTCGCAATCAACGTCACGCCATCGCTCTAACTCAAAGGGCTACCCTGATGAGTACTCAAAGAGTTACTCTAAGGAATACCCGAAAGAGTACTCGAAGAGCTACCCAAAGGAATACGAAAAGGGTTACCCGAAAGACCAACCGAAAGAGTACGTGAAAGAATACTCGAAAGAATACGTGAAGGACTACCCGAAGAAGTACCCGTCGAAGGAGCACCCGAAAGAGTACGTGAAAGATTACCACCGTCATTCTCTTTCGCCTGATCGCCGACACTCGCATTCCCGAGAGCCCCAGTATCGCCGTTCTCCTTCGCCGGATCGGCACCAGTCCCACTCGCGAGACTTCAGTCGAGATGATGGGTCTTGGGGTGTGGATATTCGTTTCAAGCCAGCTTCGACGCCGGAGAAGCATCGTCGATCCTCTCGATGGCAACCGAGGTCGTAAGCGCAACATGCACGGACGGAAAGATATTATGTGGAGCAGTTGAGGCCGACGCGCAGCATGTTTGACCAGTTTGAATCGTGGGATGCTGTTCCAGGTAGGAATTCGAGTATTTTTCGTTCTGGAAACACGGTATGGTCTCATAGCGATCTACCAACACTAACGTCATCCTCTAACATATCTGCTTGATTGTATCGCGTATTTTCATTGCAATGTAGACGGGAAAAAAATCTGCTGTGACGGTGCACGCGTAAGTGTGTGTTTGACGCGTGCCAACAACGTGGCTGGCGTTAGAGCCAAATGCCCTCGATATCGTAGTGCGAAAACAGCGACAACGGGCGTGCTTTGGACCCTGAAGGCGAATTACGCCCGCTTTGTTATCCAAGACCATCACATCTTATGCGTCATCGTGCAGAGCTTCAATTGGATTACCATTTGACAAGTCCCACAAACTCCGAGTCGTCTCAATCAGCACTGAATGAGTTTTTTTAGTTACCACATGCAATTTGCTGCATAACAAACAACCCTTCATTTCGTGAGAATGTCTACGAACCAAGATGACCAGTAGCACTGCTATTCTCGCGATCAAGACGCTTGCTGCTTGCTCCGGTGCCGCAATGATCGACGTCGGATTGGCGTCCATCATCCCGCTGGTCTTGCTACTCGCGAATTGCCACGTTTGGATGCTGTACGGCTACGTCATTGAGAACTGGATCCCTATTTTCTGGATTTATCTCTTCGGAGACGCTGTTGTGCTGACCTATGTTGCTGTCTACTGGCGTTACTCTACTCAGCGTCGGTACGTGAACCGTGTTCTGCTGGTGACGATCTCCGTTACGGCAAGTGTAAGCCTCTGTATGATCTTGGGCAGACTGGACTACACGAATCAAAGTCGGGGAACATGGGATCCGTTATGGGCGTCTTGGCTGACGTGTCCGTTGGTTTGCCTGGACGCTTCACCTCTGAGAAAACTACTGCAAGTGCTGAAGTACAAGTCTGCTGCGTTCATTAGCGCTCACATGACCATCGCCGGCATCACGAACAATCTACTGTAGCTCACGCACGGCATTCGAACTGTGAACTGGTACATTCTTCACCACGATGAACACGCTATCGCTAGTGTTGTGCGTTGTGTTCAATCCGACCCCCCCCCACACTCCCCGACGACTTCCATCCCCAACATGACAACAAGAGACCCCAACCTCTCCCCGTGATCGCAGAAAACACGGTCTGGCCACTCCAGCATACCAAGCGATGTTTTAAGTCCGACTACGCGGCGTATCAAACTTGGAGTCTTCAACTGCGTGTATCTTGGAAACACGTGATCTGTAGTACTGTAGCAACGCGCTGCTGCTCTGCGTTCAGTGGACGGTGCTGAAAGTGAAGTGGTTAAAGAGATCTTCAAATGCAGTTTAACGGAGGGCGTTCGGGATAACATGCGCGCGCGAGCAGGTCATTATGTCCGCTCAGGTACGGTAGCAAATTCTTGTCATTCCAGAATCTGCAGCCTCGAGAAAAGATGGAAAAAATGGTGTATGTAAACTGCGCGACCATAGAAGGCAGAATCTCTCCGACCTCTATCCTCATTGAGGAATGGAAGACGGTGGTTTGCCTGAAGGATGCGTTTAAGAAGGACAGATCAATTACGTGTGACACCAAAAACCTGCGGTTTTCCCTGGCGAAGAAGGCGGACGGCGAGTGGATGCGGGCGGATGGCCCTGAATGTGTAGCATACAAAGTGGAGTCATTCGTGAGCAAGTGAATACCCATTTGAAGCAATGGGCAACTTGTTTGGAGGCGCTGAAACGACGATGACGATCCACGTGCTGGTGGATGTTATGAAGGATGTTCCGGTACTCGGGAATAAGAGGAAGGGAGAAATACCGGAAGACTTCCCCGACTATTGGATAAAGGCCATCGGGGACACGGAAGTTACAGTTCTACCTTCGACTTGTGCCGTTCTCAAAGAGTATCTGAAACGCGAGCTTCGTGTAAAAAATCCCCTTTTTCACAGATTATTCGACATAGTGACGGCGGGAAACTCAGCAGGAAAGTTATGAGCAAAACATTTGAACCTGAAGCGCGTAAAATACGTTCAGATATTACTGCGTCAATCACGAATGCTGTTATCGAGCCCATCATGTCTGGCTCCGAGTCTCCTACAAAAAAACATATATTCACTTGTGGGATTCCCTCATTTCGACATTGCTGAGGCGTGTATCAAACGGGAATCTTCGGCGCTACACGAATCAATCGGATTCTTATGATCTCTATCGGCCAGATCTATGTTTCTACTACGGCAACAGCGACGTGTGCGTGTTTCGCGGAGAAGAAAAAGCGAAGGGGGACTTGTCAATGTCCATTGAAATATTGCATTCAAAGCTGATATGGAAATATGATGATGCGCCTTACGTTTTTGGCTACGCTGCTGTGGGACTCCGCGTGAGTGTACTGGCAATTATGAAAGACGAGGTGAAAGCCATTGAGACATACGATTTGGGTTCTCTAAAGGGCCGTCTCTCATTTTTTTCTTGCTATACTCAACCTTTCGACTCTGTTCCACCCCGTTGTGAATCTTGTCTGGCCGCTGGGTAGGACTGAGTACGATATAATTACTCAAGCTAATGCTGTGAAAATTGAGTTTGCCGAAGATTCTGTGACGAAGATTTATCCCCCGGGCATGGCCAGCGACGACATAATTCGCAATTTGAAAGATCTGCATCATCGAATGAAGGAGCGTTCAGTCCCGAACGTTGTGGAGCTAAAGACGACGGATTTGAAGAAGAAACGCGTGGTGTTAAAGCCCATTGGTCTTCCTATCCAACCCGAGAATGTTCAGCAGCTCCTGACCGCGTTACGCGATATACTCAAGGCACTGGTGGCAATGCACGCAATCAACTTGATGCATCGAGACTTGAGATGGGAAAATGTGCTGAAGCACCAAGGCGAAGGCAACAAGTGGTTTCTTATTGACTTCGACGAGGGGGCACTATCCCCGGCAGCACAAGTAAATCATTGAAGGCGGATTCGCATGCTCCAGAGCTATTAACTTCGTCCCACACGGTCAAGTTTGACATTTGGAGCGTGGGGAAGACGTCACTTATTCAGGATCTCCCGCCTGAACTGGAAGCGATGAAAACACAGTGTTTGCAGGCCAAGGTGCGCCAACGAACGATCTCTTGCCCACTGGAGCGGACGCGTCTTCACCCTGTGCACTCGGCCGTTTCGTCAAAGAGCGATTTCCTGCCGCACAAGACATGACGAAAGGAGGCAACATGAACGTATTTTATGTGCCGCATTTGGAGGCCTACAGTGAGGTTTGCGTGGCCGTGCTAAACTCGCGGCAGTTTGGGCGCTTGGGTCCTCATGCAGCTTCGCTCTTGAACGTACTCGTACAACCTGTGCTAGTCCGTGCGTTCCTCCTCGGCCGTATCAATGGACGCCCTCTGGCTCAACCACATTTTACCATGGTGTGATGTAGTTTGGCGGAAGGAGGTCGGGGCTAATTAATCTTAGCTAAGGAATTGGATTGAGGGGAACCAAGGTAGCTTTACGAAGGGCATTACGCCTCATCAGTAACGAAGCTTTTGCATGAAACTTGTGGCACCGTCACATAACAGCAATTTTGCTGCTCCGCTCATGTGCGCGGGCGCCACCGTTAGAGAAGTAGCAAAATTGCCGTCGATGAGGTATATGATTGTGCCACAAGGTCTGGCAAACCTTCTCCTCATGCCACGCGCTCGGAAGCGTCGAGACTGCCAGCTCTTATAGTCGATTGCGGTGATTAAAATGCAAGTTCAACATGGGCTGGTGGTCGACGCGATCCATACACACTCGAATAGCGGTGTCCACAACATCGTACTTAGGTGGAAGTGTCCTCCTTAAGTACGATGGAGTATATCAGATATGGAGTCCATCTCAGTTAAGTACGACATAATCTGGACTATATCAATTATGAGGTACCAAAAAATCGATCTTGCCTCTCATTGGCTGATTCAAACTCACTTTTCCGCGCGCAAAGTCCCGCACATGTCATGGCGCGTCCGCGCGGCTCCGTCTCGACGGCTATCGACGCGCTGTTCGAGTTCGACGCACCGCAGACGTTCACAGACTTAAGCGCGCCTTTATCTCCTCTTCCTGCAGGTGAACACAACGTCTGGTTCGACCAGATCCACGTGGAACACAGCAAACCCAGCGCTGAACTGGCGCGGGAGTTCGCCGTCAAGTTGCAGGACAAGGAGCAGCAACTTAAGGACGTTACGAAGGTCAAGACCAGACGTGACAGGAGCTTAGGAGATAAGGAGAACCAGCAACCAGCGGATTGGCGAGAGATCGTAGCCACTAGGAACAAGCAACTTAAGCAGGAGAAAAGGAGCAAGTACATGAGTTTAAAGGAGATACGAGCAACTCAAGAGACATTTAAGGTGCACAAGACCTCGATCGAGGTCAAGACGAGCTCTGAGAACCTAAAGAGCAGACGGCCACTTGTGGATGTGGGCAACAGACTCAACAGGAAGAGAACGCTGCCAAATTCAGTGGAGAAAGAGATGAAAGACTTACATGAGTTGCTGAAGAAACATAACAAGAAATTCAAGGCTACACATACATACGAGCCACCGCAACATTCAGTGCGGGAGGTGAAGCAGGTAAGTGAGAGGAGGAAAAAGTTGTTGATAAGTGGTGGTTGATGATTTTTTTTATATTTTTTTTAGTGGGAACGAGAGACGAACAAGAGTTTTTACGCATTGTCGGCGGAGGAACGTGTGCAAGCGAACCAAGAGATTGCAGTGTGGAAGCGACGACAAGTGGAGAGGAGTCACTAGAAGACGTCGAGAGAAATGGAACGCTGCTTTTTTTATCTATTGAGGTTTAATGATGTGGGGATCTCTTATGTGTCTAACATGCAGAGCATTGCACAGCCACGACGAATCCAGTGGTCGGGGCTTTTGTCAGTGGGGACGTCGAGTGCCACGACGAAGTTGGTCGAGTGACCGGTGGTGGATAAAGTACCGGCACGGATGGATGTTTTGTAGAGTGGACATTCGTATACGTCGGTGGGTTTGTATTCTTCTCGTTGCATGGGTTTGAGCCAGATGACAGGCATGCGGTCGAACAGTTCGTTGGGAATAGACTCTGCCATCATACGGGTTTTGCGGTCGTACCGCGCACCTTCCATGAAGAGCCCAAAGATGTACACGCCAAAAGGCGGTGGAGCCTTGTACTGCTCTTTGTCGTGCGCCATGATTTCACATGAGACGACCAGCGCGTCGATGGCAATTTGCTTGTCTCGCGAGAACGATTGCTTCACGGCTGTCATGAAACCTTGCGGGAAGAAGAAGCCTGACAACCAGTAAGCGAGCGGTGGACCCTTCACTAGCCACTCGTTGGTGAGGTTGATTCGCATGAAGAAGTCTTCAATCCAAGAGGCCAAAGGTTTCAAGCATGGATAGCCGGCGTTCTCCCACTCGCTCGGAATTTGCTGGATCAAAAAGCCGTTGTACATCTTCTCAAGAGGACCGGACATAACCACGAGTCCCTTAATCGCACGCTTGAGCATCTCGAGTGTCGTCTTCATCACTCCGATCAACACGTTGAAGCGAATCATCTCCTGTGACAAGAACACACCCAGCGAGTTGCGACTGCCACCTGCTGCCTCTGCGAATGTTGATGGATGGGCCTTGTTCTCCATGAATGCCTCTGGCATCCGCTCCTGGATGGCCACCACCATCTCCATCACAATACTATCGTTGGTTTGCGCAGCGCCACCACCGACGCTGTCACCACCTCCGCCCAGCATCTTCAGAATCGTGCCTAGTAGCTGACTCGTTTCTTTTTGCTGGAATGTAATGTCTGCATTGGCGTGAAGACCGAAAATGTCCGGCGCGTCTGCAGTTGGTAACGAGCTCACGTACTCTCGGACGCTGGCTAATGAACCTTCGACTGGAGCATAGTACATCCCGGAAGTGGTGAACTTGTACGAGTCGTCCATGACGCCTTTGCAGAAGAGCTTGCGCATGATACTCGAGTTCGTGCGTCTATCCCAACGATCCGTAATTCGCCCACCGTACGAGATATCGGCAACCATGACGTTCAACGTCAGGTACGGAACCTCCTCCTGTTCCTCCAGGTACAGCCGCACCTGTTGCATTCCTGTCTTCAAGTCGCTGTTCATCCACTCGTACGGGATATTCCAGCCTACAGCACCGAATTTCCGGCGTTCAAGACACACAGCGTTGTAGAACGCAAGCGCGAACAGCAACTTCTTGAACTCGCGCGGCTTGGTGCAGCCTTCATAGTCGGCTTCTTTCATGTCAAGGAAGGTACGTCCTAGATTCGCCTTGATTCCCTTCGGAGGTTCGTTCGTGATCTTAATTCCGTTCTGTAAAATAGGCACAGGGAACCGCGGACTCGGCATACTCGTGAGCCACAACCGGAATTCGTCATGCATCTCCTCAGTCGCCGATTGTTCGAGGATCTGCTCGAGTCGACCCAGCCACGATACAGCCAAGTGACAGTTCTGTAAACACACCCAGTCACCCGTTTGCTTGGCTTGCTTCATGAGTGCTTCAGCAATCGGGCCTTGACCTTGACCAAGCGATATAATCTTGAGACCAGAACCGTCCTTGCCCTCTTGCTTGGCAAGCTCCAAGAGGTAATCGTTAATATCAGCTCCAGGAGACAACACAAAGATCAATGGTGTCTCCGGCTTGGAGTCCCGATAGCAACCACCCAAGTCGAACGGTGGAGACTCTGTGAAGAACTTGCCAAGCTCACGCCCAACGAACTCGCGTGTACCAAAGACGAGCATTTCTTCACGGAACACACGCAGCACCAACAGCTTCTGAAAGTTCGTGAGTGTTGATTCCCAGGGCTCTGGTAGTGCCTCTGCATGAGGTAAGTCGGCCAGCACCATCGCACGTTTCCACTCTGCCGCATGTCGTCCCACTGACGAAGCCAAGTCGATAAACGCAGACGAGATGTCCTTCATACCAACAACAGTCTTCCACACTCGGTCTGATAACCAAGATGGACGTGAGAGGCCACAAGACTCAGCTTGTGCAGCTTGTACGGCAGAGCTTCTCTTGTCGCCGACTAAGTAGAAAGCCCACTCGCTGGACGAGATCGCACCGCGATGGAGGAGGATGCTCGAAGCAATCATAAACGCGTAAATAATCTTGTCCTTCTCGAACAACCCGCGACACACATTTACAAACATGGACATGGTGATATCCTGCATTAGAATCTCCAGACGGTCCTCAAGCACTTCTGACTTTGTTGAGTTTTGCAACCGCATCACGAAAAGTTTCTGGTAGAATTGCAGCGAGTATTGGTACATAGGATCCACAAGCGCAAGGTTTGCGATGGCGAAGTAAATGATGAAGCCACGCACAGCCACACAGCGATACCCTTCACGTGTCTGATCGATCTCCATAGATGTAGTCTCAGCTTCAGCCATACGAGTTTTAATCGCTGACGACGTGACCTTACTGTGAGCCAGCGTGTCGATAAGTTCTTCATCGTCCAGAATATTTCCCTTTGAGTTTTCAAGCATGTACAAAATCTTGTCCTCGATCTCCTTGAGTTGTTTCTTGTCTGCAGCGATGTTCACCGTAAGCTCATTCTTCTTCTGTTCGAGATCTGGTCGCTCACTACGAACGACATCAACCAGCAACTGATCCTCGAGACCTGTAAGCGTTACCGTAAAGTTGATAATGGTCACCTTGATACAGATCTCAGGCATGTAGTGTGGGTTCGCGAGCTTGGTAGTGATGTAGAAACGGAAGTTGTCGCTGTACGGAACATCACTATCACCAAGGTGGAGAAGATTCTGGCCACCTCGCTTGAATACTTGCTTGAGCAGTACGGGTTCGAGCGACGGATCCAGATCCTCCTCTACATTTTCAAGCATTACAGGCGAGCCGTACCGGATAGCGTTCTCCAACGTGCGCAAGAAGTCCTTCCGTGACAGCTTAATAATTTGCAGCGAGCCTGATGCTTTGTACATGTTTTTGATCCATTTGTTAGCTTGTCCTTGAGGGTCGATCATAAGCGGCCAGCGCCGTCCCATTGTAGTAAACAGACCATTCTCAATCGAAAAGGTATCTGCCGGTAGCCCCATGATGTTCCACTCACGCACTACGACAGGATCTGCTAACACCCGCTGGAAAGAAAAATTACCATCCACAGGTAAATTACTAGCCTTGCAGAACGAGACCCATTTGGCTTGAAGCTCATGACGGTATTCAGACGTGAACGGTCCAAGGTACGCAATGCAACCTGCAGACAGGATCATATCACCGACGAGGTTGATCATATCCTTTGCCAAGTTCTCAGCGCACTCTTTCCAGCGACCTTGCTCTTCGCCAAGTGAGTCAATTAAACGCTCGGCACGTACAAGCTGCGCTTGGGTCTTCTGTGACTGCTTTTCGAGGTCTACCTTCTTCTGCTGTGCTTCCTCAAGTGTGCGCTTCAAGTCAGCAACTTTTTTGAGCACTGCATTCAGACCACTTTGCTTAATGTCGAGTTGCTTCTGTTCCTCTTCGAGTCGTTGCTCGGCAACCTTGAGATTCTCTTTCTTTGGAGCAATGTTCTTGGCCACTGTATCGTACGTATACATAGCTCGAACCCACATACAAAGCGATGTGGCAGCGGTGGAGATGCTACTAAGCGTCTCGGGTGTAAACTCCTCATCGGAAATGAACTTTTGCAGCTGACGAATGGTCTTGGGAGGGATATTATCCTTGTCGAACTCCTTTAGTTTATCGAGAAACTTCATATCGTTCAGTAGCTTTTTGGCCTCATTCCACTCCTGTTTCGAACCGAAGAGTAGACACACAGCATTCATGGTAACACCTACCAGCCTTGGCGGATTCGTGAATGTCTTTAGCACCGTGATATCATCTTTTTTCAAATTCGACAACGCTTTGATTGACGCGTAGTATGCGGGCATAGCTTCATCCAGATCTTTCTGACAATCATCCTTGATTACCTTCACTTCATCAGCGATCTTGTTAGCTGCCTCCACATCAGCTTGAATTAGCTGTTGCTGTTTGTCAGCTTCTGCTTGATCCTTTGCCACTTGCTCAAGTAGTATTGACGTGTCCTTTTGGGCCTTTACCAACACTGGCTGCAGTTCTGTAAGTGAACTCTTTAAGTTGCCCACAACCTCTTCTGTCTCGGTGAGTTTTTGCAACCCACCACGGTAACGTGCTTCCTTTGCACGTACGAGTTGGCGATGTGTACGGAGCATATCCACATACAACCGGATCAGCTCCAAGTAACTCGTCGGTGTGGTGTAGTTCCGTCGTTTAAGCTGCGTATAGAACCGAAGTGTAGCTTCCTCAACACTGCGATGAATCGTCACTGCCATACGACACAATGTGTCCACGTGTGCTTCGATTCCGAGCTCCTCAGCATTCGTTGCGAAGAAGCGATTGGCCACCGAGTTAAGAGCATCTTCTGGCCACGCATTGAACCAGTCGATGGTACAGCAGTTCACCAGCGACGGGAACATACGACATCGGTTCCGGAAACCAGCACCGATGGGAGAAAAGGCCAGCACCACGTGTAGATTATCACGCACTAGCGTCACGTAGTACTGCAGAATATCCTCGCGAGTGACCTTGCCAACTTGCTGCGCTATTGGACGAACAAGACCCACAATTTTCTCCACTTCGTCACTTGCGTACAGGTTCGGTACTTCACCAGTGTTGAGGATGTTGTTGATATCTTCAAGAAAAGATTCGTGGACAATCTGAGCATCTGAAAACAGAAAGACGACAGGTTGGTTCTGGGCACCGGCAGCCATGAGGATCTTCTTGAGATCTTCATGGAACTCATTGGCGCCGTAACCACGCGTAATTTCAATCGAAAAACATTTATAGTCAGCCATGAAAGATGCTAAACGTGTTAGACTTTGACGCCCAGATCCACCAACACCGACAAGCAAAGCGTTACCACGCGGCTGTCGTAGAACACGACAGATGCGTGAGATATGGTGCATCGCGTCGTTAAAGAAAACCAGGTGCATCTGCGAAGGGAACGTGATGTTGTACTCTTCTAGGTATTCTGAGAGCAGCGAATTGAGTTGTCCGAGATCTTCAACGGGACGGTAGCTGCGGTTTTCACGTGTAAGATAATCACCATACAAAATGTTCTCAAAGTGTGAGGGTGGCCATGAAACTTTGAGTTTCTCCTCAAGTAGCTGTGAGCAGGCCAAATTAAACCAAGCACGGTCATCTGCATCAACGAGACGATCACGGAAAACGCGTGCTTCCTCATGCAACCAAAGCGTTAGTAGGCCATCTTCATTCGGAACATTCTCCTTCTTCACCATTAGTACACCTTGGAAAACCTTGGAAAGATCACGAAGATTAAACGTGTAATGCGATTTCGAAGGCGTAGGTAGCATCTCCAGTTCCACACGCTGGTAAAGCTGCACAGAAGCACTTACAATAGGTGCTGCCATGTGAGCCATCGCTGGCAACTCAGCACCAAGGAAGCCTCCCAAGATCGACGAGAAGATCCGTTGCATGACTTCACCTGAAAGATTAGGAATCCAGACCATGTGAAAATGACGTATCAAACGCGGGGTAACCTCACTTCGGCCACCACAAGGAGGAGCACATGCGGCGGCGAAGACTACCTCCTTAACGTTCTTAAAGAACATTTTAGACGTGTCGTAGAAGCCACCTTGATCGATAACTTGCCGTAATAATTCATTCGGAGGCTGCGCACCGTAAATTTCGAGAGCTGGCATGTTCAAATCGTCCACAAAAAATAGCATACGCTTCCCCACTGGCGGACCCAATAGGTTCTTGCGTTTCTTGTCAAGCTTGAGCTCGAACATTTCGTTCAAGTTGCGAGGTTTAGTCTGCGCAGAATAACTCATAGTCGACGCAATACAACTATCTGTCTTGGCCATATCGTCCAAAAACGACTGTACAATAACTGATTTACCCACACCAGTCTCTCCACTGTACAGCACGTGATGATCTGCTAGCATGAGTTTCTCAAGAAGGTATCGGAAGCGTGTCGTGTCTTGCGTGGGCACGACCATAGTAAAGTACGAAGCACCAGGAACAAAAGTGAAAGTTGGTGTTTTGTCGACCCATGAGGCCCATTGACCTGTCGTGTCGTCGACCACCACCTCGTAGACATTAGTTACCGGTGCACCATCGTGGCTGGTCTCGATCAATGAGCGGAACTGACCCATACAGAAGTCGTTGAATTTCGGACGTGATGCATCATCGATGTTAGCTCCCACAGACCAGGTCACGGCGAATACAAAGTACATGCGCATCAACCCCGCTAGGTTGTCCGCTCCAGCATTCTGGACTGCACCGCTCGATAAGCAAGAGGCCAAAAGATTTAAACAGCTCTGCATCAAATTATGGTTGTTACTGGGGACTTTTTCGCGGCAATTTTCACGCACAAAGGCAATCGCAACGGGAACATGAGTCTCAATTAGGAGAAGCATCATATCACACAAATCCGGATCATTTGGCAAAATTGGCTCCAGCGTCGTAACTTTCCACGTACGTGCTAACGACGTCATACCAACGTGAACTTGCTCCATGTACACCATGCCGCAACGACTAACAGTAGCTGGCGAAGCCACACGAAGGTCTTGCACCTCAAACATCATGTGCAACGTATGCGGCAGCTTGATACGCTCACTGTTCGACAAACACAGCGTCTTGTTGTCATCCAGCACAGTGTTCATATTCTCAATCCAAACAGCATCAACTGGACCATCAAATATCACCCAGTTTCGGTTATCAGACTCGGCGGCTTCCTGTACGCACTGTCGAACCAACTTTGGCACGAGACCGTCAGTCCATTCATTGGTAAGGAGGTTGAACTCCCCGTATAGCTGTCCTGCTGAGATCGATTTCGGATTGAGAGTTAGCCGCTGGACCTCTTTGTAGAATCCGTCACGATCTACAACTCCATCCTGATAGAGCTGGGTTAGTGCTCGAGAAAGCACGTAGCAGTTGGTACTTTTTCCGCTCCCAGCTTCACCGACAAGCATCATACCGTGACGCACAAGCTGCGTCTCGTGCACCTGAATAGCTTTAGTGATAAATGATGGCACTTGTTGCAAATGAAGCAGATCGAGCTGCTGTTCGATAGCTTTCTGCAGCAATCCATAGTCGACAAATGGCACAACTACACCCGGGAAAAGATCAGCAATAATTCCACGGAACAGAGGGAGATCTTGCTCAAGAAACTTGGGCACATTACTGTCTCGCATAGCTCGAATAAGCAGTAGATCCTCATGCATCTCCGGCTCTTTGCGCTTCAGTTGACCAGCAGCAACCAACACAGACTTGACAGCACGCATACCGAAATCGTAGTGGTCCTGCTTTGACAGTTGCTCACTCGACAGTGAGTACAGTTGCGTCATTTTGTGTGAGAGCGGCAGAGCATTCGCAAAACCCTCGGAAAATAGCACAATTTCAGCGATTAGTCGGTAATCAGGCACCATCATCGCAACAGGCCGGAAAAGCGCCTTCAAATTATCAGGTAGCTCCGTGCGACCTGCGTAACCTGGATTCATCGTGATGAAAACACCAAATCCTGTGTTTAGTCGAATAAGATTGCCCTCGAATTCGAACTCTTCCACGTCAGCTACAATAGCCTGTTGAATACAGAGAACCTGTTGTGCAATCACAGACAACACCTCGATATCGATACGATTAAACTCGTCAAAGCACGCCCATGCACCAGCTTGAGCGAGACCGGAGAAAAATCGTCCCATGATCTTGTAATCCAAACCATCGGAACAATTGAAGACGACACATTGCACTGCCAGCGCTTTTGCCAGATCCTTCGTAGTTTCTGTTTTGCCTGTACCTGCTGGGCCAGCAGGAGCGCCACCGAGACGTAGATGTAGGGCGCCTGTGAGCGTCATGTAGCAAATGTCTGTCAGGGGCGTGATCACAAGTCTTGGCGAATTTCCAAGATATTCGTAGCCGTAAATGAATCGCGTGTTGGTTTGTCGCGCTACAAAGTTCTTCACGTCATCCTCCCAGTAGTACCGTAGTTGCCGAGTCCACTCAAAATCACTCAGCGACGAAATGTTACTGTCAGCTAAAGAGCGCACCACATCTCGAGCGTGCACACCAATGGTGATGATAGCACCCATAAGAATGCGCTGCAACTTCGTCAAAGATCCACGTACAAGCTGCACCATGCCATCGATCTGTTTCAAGCTAAATTGTAGAAACCCACCAACAGCCAGGGGATCGCTCCCACTTTCAACTTGCGCGATAGCCTCCGTAACATTACGCGTCCAAAAGACCTGATCAACAAGAATGATCATCTGCGCGGAATAACCGAAGAGCCAGTCTTTTCGATCAATAGCGTCTTCTATCGGGTAGTTCATCAGCGCCTTCACACCGTCTTCGTACAAACTAGCACGCATCGCTTTCTCCACCTCAGTAAGCCAACATTCGACTGGCCCCTTTGCTATCACCTGGTTAGGAAATACCACCAGCTCGCCTTCACCACTAACCATTGCGTTCACTACGTTGCTAGCTGACCCAGGTGTGTCATCGAAGCGTACACTCTTCATGGCATCAAAACACTTGCCCAAATGCGGCTGGACTGCGCGTGGGTCACGTGTCTGCGAGAGGATCTCCAGCAGCTCGTCGTTCGAGAGGAAGTAGAACCTTGGGAACGCCATACGCTTGGTTTCAAGATAGTCTTCTAAGGACTTTTGGATCTCTTCAAGCAGCCGATTTGACATACGAAACTGGTCCAAGAGTTCAGGTCCACCCTCCACTGACCGAATGACACTCGGATCGTTCTTGGTTCGTATCATTGTTGTCCTCCAGTTTTTGTCAACAAGAGCGAACTTCTGTGCCTCGACGGGGAGTTGCTTTTGAATATCCTCGGCACAGAAGATGGTCTCCAAATACATCCAGCTGCGTTGACATGCAATCCATTCATCCAAAGTATCAGATAGCAACGATAAACGTTTGCTCCATCGCTCCACTTCATCTTTGACACCCATAATGAACCGAGACCCCATCATTGTTTGAAGACCGACCTGGTTATCTTCAAGCAGCATCAAAATATCTTCAAGACTACCGAGGATGAAAACATCATTTTGGTCACGGTGGCTCACGCACGTGAACTCCATTTGGTCCCAGCCATGCTTGATCTTTTGCAAAGATGCCTCGATTTGTGCCTCACCTGAGGCTGCCGCCGACATCTCGCCCACCAGATCTTTCATATCTAGCACGTCATAAGCCACAAGATTCTCGAGAGTGAACAGAATACCGGGATACCAGGGCTGTCGCAGTGCCTTGAAGATTTTCTCCCAGTGACGATCTTTCATAGCCGGATTCCCCAACTCGAGCACGGTAGGCATCTTCAGCTTGAACTCTGCTGTGCGGTCTTTGAGCACAGCTGTCACGTCATTGCTCAGTTTTTTATGTAGCGCATACGCATCCTTGAATGCTACAGCTACATCCTTTGACAATTCCTCCGCGTTTACCTCCACAAATGGACTTGTCATAGCGCCTAGATAGAGCTCGTTCCACTTTTCCACAGCTGTCCACAGCGAGTCCACAGTACCAAAGTACTCTTGTGTTGCCTGCAAGTTTAGGTACTTGAATGGTGTGAGGTTGAACAACGACTGATACTCGGTATACTGCTTCGATAGCTCATCCAGCTGAGTGAGACGCTGCCTGACACTTTCGAGCTCACTCTTCACAACGGAGGGGTCCTCGAAGTGGCTAGCATTAATGAATAGCCCACCTTGCAGCTGATTGTGAAGCTGTAGCACTTGCTCATCGAGGCGCTGAATGTTAGCGTCCAACTGCTGGGTCATCTCACCTAACCGGCTCGTCACAAAAGACTCAACAGCTTCGGTCTCTTCCTTGTAGCTCTCTTGCACACTACGCAGGTCATCTAACTGCACCATGTCTTCCGATGAGATGCGCACACCGTACGTACCCAGGAGCCTGTACAGCTCGTCCACTACATTCGTGTTTTTCGCAAGTGCTTTCTGCTTGGACTTCATACTCTGCACACGCTCCACGTGTCCGGCAAACTCTTTCAAGTGCTGCGGGCGCTGGAGCAGCGATTGAATCCGCTGTTTGTACTCACCCAACTGGGTCTTGCACCTTGCGCGGGCCAAATCCTTCACTAGGCCCTTCATAGCATCCAGCTTAGCTGTTGTCATCGGAATCAAAGTTTGCTTCAGCTTGCGGCTTTCCACGTGTAGAATGCCAATTGTCTGGCCAGCTCGCATTTTTTCAAGCTCCTTCTCCCATGTACTAATTTGTAGCATGTCCGCTTTGAGCGTCGTGACTGTGTGGGCACGTTGCGAGTACTCCTCCAAATCCCAGACCTTGTCGTACTCGTAGATAGGACGCACGTTGTCAAAGATCTTGACATATTCGGTAGCCTCGGCGTAGTCACTTGCAATCTTCGCCACCAGTTCCTTGCGAATCTGCCCGAATGCTACACTGCTCGTAATAGTTGAGCCTACATGAGGAGCGTCAGCCACCGCGTTGCCAACATAAGGTGCAAATGGGCGGAGATACAGCACGCGTGAGACTGAATTGACTGTACTCACGATATCGTCCGTCATGGCTATTACGATGTGCTGGATCTGCTCACTCGTAGGAGAGAAAATCGTAGTCTGCTCTCCAAAAAATATCGTGGTTTCAAATAGTCCCGTCTTGCGTGGCACTTTGTTCAGCTCGTGCAGGAAGTTAGCACAACTCTGCACTGCCAGAATCACAAGACTTTCAACTGCGATGCAATCAATGAGTCGTATGAAGTCTGCAATCATGCCAGCCTCCTCCGCTGCTCGGCGAAATAGTCTCCGTCTCTGCTGCTGCTCGGCCTTGACAGCTACAATCGACTTGGTCTTTTCCTGACTTGTCCCCATGGCCCCCAACGCCATATCGGACATAAAATCATCTTGTGAAGTGGACGTCTTCGTGAGATTTTTCACATCGGAGCACACCCGCTGGATAATTGACTGCAACTTCTCAATACATAACTCGAACTGCTTGGAACCCTCGGCTCGTTTTGTTCCCTGAAACTCGACAAATGCTGAGCTCTCGTACGTCTTCTGAGCACGCAAATCTAGCAAAACAACGCCCATCAGCTCAGTGCTCATGACTTTCTTCACCTGAAGCAGCGGGACACAGAAACTCTCCTTTGCCAAGAACAATTTCGCGCTCAGACGCTTGCGCTGCCTGCAATAGAGCTTGTAGCGCACATTGGCACACCAAAGTGAAAACGCCTTGTTGACAAGATAGTGTTTGAAGAATCGGAGCGACGTGAGCACGTTGAACATGGTAGACTGGCGCATCCACTCAGCCAGTGCGATGAATTCAGATGGACTGCCAGCGCAAACGTGCACAAGTCCACTCGATGACATCGTAAAGTGTTCGTTCGGAGTCACATCATCCTGAGCCACCACCACTAGATCGTACGGTCGAAATGCCAATCCCGTCTCGGCACGATTCAGATGCACAAACTTAATCTCGCTGTCCGAGCCGTTGCGAGCGAAGAAAGCGATCGTATCTTCGCCTGTCTTGAGGAATGCAGTGGCTGATGCAGCAGCAGCTTCAGCATCTTCATCAGCCACCACAACACTGGATGCACCAGTAACTGGGTCGTGGTTGCCCATAAAGACGGACGGACGCCGATCTCGCTGATTAAAAGCAGCTTTCTCTTCGTCATCCTCGGTTGTTTCCTCCCCAAAAGACCGAGCAAGAGAAGCACGTAGAAATCGTCTAGGAGACGCCTCTCGCTTCGGTCTTCCACCGTCATTTTCCCATGAAACTCTACTTGGCGCAGGAACTGTATCTCCTCCCGATTTCGCTCCTGGCAACGTCACTTGTGCTCGTTTCGGCGACTGTCCTGGTGGCGGTTTGACGCGATGTGGCTTGATCTTCTTCTCTAGACTTTGTATCGTCCCTGGGAATACCGGAATCTTCTTGGGTGACGTGTATTCCTCTGCAGTCGTAAACGTAAATTTATGTCCGTCCGTAACAGCATCTCTCCCCATCGACATGGGTGATTTCATCGCCGTTCTCGCTCCAGCCACCGCTTGCATCGGTTTATTCGACGGTAACGTACTCCCAAAGCCTGATCCTCCATCAAACTCGAACGTGGCATCCAACGTCAAGTCATAGACCGTATTCCCCGTCAACTGTGGCGGCCGCGCTCTTACAGCCTTCGGACTTTTCCCTGGTTTTCGCTCCATCCCGACAAGTCGCGTGCACTAACAGCAAATGAACCTGCACAACCTGCTCAAGAAAAATAAACAAACGAAAAAAATAACCGTCCGTCTCTTCGAGCCTCACTATCAATATGCACATCAATATCAATATGCATCACTACTTTAACGTTAGGATACCCCTTACTCGGAGGCTACGAGACGTCTGCGTTCGTCCATCTTGTCCCTATTGAGTCTGGCCACAAACGAGTCTCTCTTCCATCTGTTAAGTACTCGGGTTTCTTTAGCGCGTTGGATGAAGCGCTGCTGCGCTTGCTGTTCGGCCTTTAGGGCCCAGTTCGTATTGGCCGCCTCTGAGAAGAACTGGTCCCAATTATTGAGCGCCACGCGCTGGAACTTTCGTGCCATGTTGGCTACTGAGTCCTCACGCTCGTCGTCCTGGTTGAACTCGATGGCGTTAGCGAACATGAGCAGTAGGTCGGCGCGGTACTCGATAGGGTCACCGTATTCGCCGGCATTGAGCTTGGTGCCCATGGTGCCGAGGTCCATGGGATGCGAGATCACGTCGAAGTACGTGGGTACGTTGAGGGCGACAGGATCCACGGGTTCCAGAAACGGCCAGGCGAGGGCATGGCGAGAGAGGTCGGCGTGCAGGCGCGCGCACTTGGCGTGGAGGTCTGGCAGCATTGGCATGTGAGCGGGTCACTTGACTTAATTATGGTTAAAGTTAGAAGACGCTGTTTGACATGAGGCTCTAATCAAAGCAAGTTAGAGTATGCAAGAATAGAATACCGTAAGTATCTGATTTAGAAGTCCCTATTCATAAGGGCCACTAAACCGCCAATTGCTGTAACGTAGGGCAGACTGCCGGGGCAGAGCACATAGAAATAGAAATAGAAAAATCAGCGAACTTTGCAGTGAGTGCCACAAAACATCTACTGTCTTTGCCTCACTTTGAAAAAGAGCCCCACCCCAACAAGCACCCACCCACCCAGTCGTCTGCGGCCATGACCACCATCCCCAGCACCACCACCACCACCACGGCGGCGCACCCCGACCCGTCGCCCTACGCGTACCACCTCAGCCGCATTGGATACACTGTTGACGACGTCATGAGGGCCACGGCGGACATGCCAAGCTGCGTGGCCGTCTGCCAAGTGAAGGGGCTACTTGCAGCGCGCATGCTGTGCGCCGAGTGCGATGGCGACAAGCGCTTGGGACCTCCGCCCCCAGGCGCCTCCGATGATCGTGCCAAGAGATGGAGATGGCACTGCTCGCGCAAGGACTGCAGGAGGGAGCGTGGCTTGCGGGCTGGCTCCTTTTTCGCAAAGGCGAAGCTGACGCTATGTCAGTGCGTCCGCCTGCTACACTTCTGGGCGTCTAGCCTCCCTGCTGGAGTCGCCATGGCGTGGCTTGAAGTCAGCGACAAGGCCGTCACTGACGGGTACTCCTTCTGCAGAGACATCTGCACGAAGGAGATGCTAGAGTGCCCAATGCAGGTACTCTTTTTCAATTGAAGTGTATTATTTCGATTCTAATTTTTTTTGTATGCTACAGGTTGGGGGCCCTGGACACGTCGTCGAAATCGACGAGACCAGTGTTAAGAAGAAAGGTAAGTACAACCGAGGTGTACACCACGAAGACTGCTAGCTCTTTGGCGGGGTTGATCGCGCGTCGGACGCTGGTTCGGGGTCCTGACGTACGAAGATCGCAAGAAGATGACGTTGCTCCCGCTCATTAAGAAGCACATCAAGCCCCAGACGACCATCATGTCTGATCCGTTTACGAGCTACGTTTATACGAACCTAAAGCACACGCTAGAGAACAACCGAACGCTCAAGAAGATGAAGCACAAGCACAAATGGGTGAACCATTCCAAGCACTTCGTCGATCCGACCACGGGTGCGTGCACGAACCGCATTGATAAAACCTGGGAGGTGTGGATCAAGCTAGGGTTACTATTGTATTTAATTGAATATGCAGATTCTCGACCACTCGTCGTTGCAAGAGCCTTGGCTCCTCATTATTCAGATTTTTCAGCCCGGACCAAACCAGCAACATGGCGGCTCCGATCTGGTAGTTTCTGAACGTCACTGCTCCCACCACACCGGGGTAGCTCGTTGGTAGAGCGGGAGGCTACGCCTCCGGGTTGCGGGTTCGATCCCAGCCTTCGGCATCTGTTGTAACTGTGATTTGTGGATTTTGGCTTGAGATGCAGGGTCTAAGTACGGTCGCTGACAGCCCACTGGTGAGACGCAGGAGCACAGGAGTCGGCAATAGCCTCGCTGGACCCCATCGCAAGGCCTGATACGCTGCGGTATGTGATGCGCGCAGCGCTTCCGCAGAGACAACGCTTTGCCGGTGGGATTTTTACGGTCAAGGGCGCACAGGAGTTCATTTGTGATTTGTTCCATTGATTTCGCCTAGGTCCAGAGTGAGCACTTCCATGCTTCCTGAGCCTCTTTATCGGATCGTGTTGGCTGGACAGGAATCTGGAAAGGGGTCTGGAAAAATACCTTCATAATGTTCACCGCTGCTTTGACATCAGCTCGTTTGTTCTGTTCCGTACTGTCTCCCATATGTTGTTAGCGTACCCGTTCAATACGCAACCGGCCAACGTCGACGCCGCTGCGGGTGCGAAGGCAACAGGAGCACGGCTATAGCGGGATGAACAGGCCCTGGAGCAACAGCAGATCCACCGCATCCTGTCGCACGTGTAGTAGTGGCAGCAACAGCGGTAAGGACGCCTTCGACACGGGTAAGACGGTCACCGATGGCTGTCGACTGCGACAGAACATTCTCCAGCGTCGAGGCTCAGCGAGTCGCCTCCTGTGGCAGCGGTACTGAGGTAAACGTGATTGATGGTACGCCAGCGAGCCAAGAGATTAGAGCCCATTTGCAGCACGTCTCCGTCGAGATGCAGTAGCCAAGCAGCATGTTCGTAGTAGTGATACATCTGTCGATCTCACACAGGGAACGCGATACCAGCGGGTCATCAGTGGTGTTTTTCGGAGCACTTGCATGAGCATGCAAGGTTGCGTTTGCGACATCAGTGGCGTCATTAAGATGGGTATCAGGCGATCCCAACACGTGCCGATACAGCTCATCCGCAGCGATACAAACTGCCCAAACTTAGCGACAGTGAGGCGCTGCTGTAGAGCATCAATATTCGGAGTTGCAACAGGTCAGTCCTGAGACTCATAACCCACCAGCACTTTACCTACGCTTGGATCCTCACGTGTGGTCGTTCCTATTTGAGCGAAGGCCTTGGTAAGCGACTCAAAGCAGCCACACGCCCCTGGTTGACATCCACTGAATCCCCAGCTTAGGCGACGCATTGGCATACGCAGCAGACCGCGCCGCAGCGAATGACTAATCATGTTCGATTTGAGGAACTGCCGTATCCTGTGAATATCCTTCATGCACTCACGGATAACTTCGGTAACGTAACATGCAATGTTTGGGCGCTTCCGCTCGTGTTCTGGCGCTGACTGTGTCTCGCATTTGGTATCGTTTACCTGACTCTCCCAGTAAATCACAGCTTCCTCCTGAGTATACGTATGTCCGCCAGGCAGGTCAGACACCGCGGCACAAGTGGAAACAGGTACTCGGGTGGTTCGTCGTAGCATACAAATAGCATACCGAATGCGTGCAGCATGCACAGCTGCCAACAAGGGCTATATCCAAGCTCAAGCATGTTTGCTCAAAGACGCTCAAGGCCTACCTCGCTGCGGCTGGTATAAAGGTCGAGCACAAAATCACCGCCGATGTGGACGAGCCTTTCGGCGTCATGCTCGACCTCTGGACGTGCTGCTTCGAACACTACGCAGCTCTATCCGGTGTTCGAAGTTGCAGCAGTAGAGGTATAGTATATTACTTTGTGACTTCCTAATTCATATGCTCGATATTAATGCATTTTGCCATTTTGGGTTCAGGTTAATAATGGGGACATGTGCTAATTCGCACCCGAGCGCGCGGCCATCACAAAATTTGAAAAAATGGTGCCAGTTGCGGGCTCCAAGCGCAAAAAGCAATACACTGAGGAGGGCCGGGAGAAGTCGCAGCGCGAGAAGGACTTTGCTACCTCCTTTTTGCGCACGAAGAATGTGGCTGCGTCGTCACCGGCAGCGGCGGTGTACTCGGGACTGCTTATGCAGCTCCCGCCTACGAGTAACCGCTGCAAGCGTCTCTTCTGCCAGGCCAAGCTGGTGCTGACGCTACAGAGAGCATCGTTGCGGCCGGTCAACATGGAAATGCCGTTTCTCTTGCGTACTAACCGCAGCTACTGGGATGTGGGGAATGTAAGCGACATCTACAGGAAGCAACATCGAGTGGGAGAACAGATTGGTATAAGGTCTGAGAATTCATTTTGTATGTGTCAATTATTAACTATTGCTTGAGAGTGTACACCGCTATTTATAATGTGACATAGTGCCCTCGGAATTTACCGGGGTACCAAGCCCAAAATGTCACGAGTGGAGATCCCCACGAAGCCTGACACCACGGCGTCATGGGGAGCGGATTCCTAAGGAAAGCGTACCTCGGAGAGCCTGTACACCGACGCGACGGGAAGCTGGATTTTTGCATGGATGGACCAACGCCTATCATTGGCTGGCGATAGCTAGTTTTGGGACAGGCGTACGGCCTTGGATGTGTGATTTACGGTGATGGAGGCCAGTGGAGCGCAAGCTCCGCCGTGCATGGGCATGGTATTCCTGGATGGAGATCCCCGACTGGGACCCCCGGATGCAACTATGATCCCGACGAGAGGTAATTGCCCTAGGGTGCGACAAAGAGCCTCTACATTTGAGTGCCGCCTTCTCTTGGCGGGGCTTAGAGCGCGCAAGAAGCCCGACCGGCCTACACAAAAGCCGAAAATCACCCCAATCGTACCAAGTACCCTGAACGGAGATCCCCAAGAGACCCTGAATTCCGAATGGAGCTATTCCAGAAACCCTGAACTTAAAATCCCAAGGTATACAAAGTCCAAGTGAAATCAGGGCCGACCAGAATCAAGGATCTGTTGAGAGCAGTGGGACGTTGCACATCAGCACGTACCCACAGACTCTACACTGTGCGAAGTACACAACAGAGAACCCAAGAGACGATCACGTCGATAAGCCCATAGTGAGACCAAGTCAAGAGAAGAGTACATGTGAGACCTAGCAGTAGATAGCCAGATAGCAGACAAAAGGTAACAGACAAACAGATTCCGTTTTACCGACAAGCCCGCAAGCCGTTGAACAAGCCCGACAGGAAGAGACATACCCGGGGCCCGACTAAAAGCTACGGTGTGAAGGCCACTCAGAACCAGGACGACTGGGTGTGGGGTTCCAATACTGAGCCCAAACCAAATTGAGCTGAGCACCGGGTGTGGACCCTAGGGTTGATCCATTTCATATCCCCATTGCGGCTGTATACCCACAAGGGGTCACGCATTTTGTATTACCAATTACCGCTCTTCTTGGATCCGGTTGAGTGTATTGATTTAACCCTTTTGCGATGCAAGGGCGCATTTTTCGCCCTTTAAGGGGTTTTGCAAAACACGGTAGAAAATACCCGTCTAAAAGGGCGAAAAATGCGCCCTTTCACACAAGTTCAACCGTCTTCTGGGACATATCAAAAAAGGTGCGTGGCGTAATCATCAAGTAATCACGACACTATACTAAAACCAAGTCACATTGTCCCATCCGTGTGCACCTACAAATCACAGTAGATGGCATGTCTCATGAAACATGCAAGTGGAGTACCGTGAATTTCTTAAAGGGCGATAAATGCGCCCTTTCAGATGCAAATCACTTAGATTTGTATAGTATAGTTGAGGTAATTGGCTCGCGAAAGGGTTATTATAGCGGCCGAAAATGATGATACTTCAACCCTGGGATACATATAGAGGGTCAGTAGGCGAGGCAATAACTCCACAAATACTTGTTCAATTTGAGGAAGAAGGGCATGTATGGCTAGAGCACTGTCTTGAGCTTCTAATTCGCCACTTCCGAACTAGCTAAACCGCACACAGTACGCACAATGAAGACCAAGCGACATCAACTCTCCCCAGCAGAGAAAGCCCTAGTAGTCAAGGTGTACAGCTATTTTGTCGAGGAAGCCAAAGCAGGCAGAAATAACGGCCGCGACTCCAGACAACGGACAGCGGAAGCAACAGGCTTTGGCCCTAGCACGATACAAAGAGTGCTGGCAGCGTACAACCGCGACCCAGGGACAAACTTCATCGAGGTACAAGTGCAATTGATACCCTATTAGGGTTATTTGAGTTCTGACCGTCTTTGTCTAATATTTTCAAATTTTATATTATGATTTGCAGAAAACACCTTCAACTCGGGGTCGACAAAAAAAATACAAGGAGAGTGAACTCAACGCTCTTGTCCGACAGTATATTGTTGTTCAAAACAAAGCAATCCAACCTGTAACAGCGCAGCTTGTCTGCAACCACCTCGAGGAAAAACTAGGCCAAGTTTTTTACGCTCGCACAATGCGGACGTATCTCAGTGATATGGGGTTTAAACATCTAAGAGGGCAGAATCGACATTATCTGGCAGAATCTGCTGGAAATGTCGCTTTTAGAGCGACGTACCTGCAAAAGCGACTTGCCAACAGAGATGGGGCCACCCCATTTTGCCGGAGGTGTTCTTGGACGAGAGCTACTGTAACATCAACCATGTCTCGGGTATGACATCGTTGACGGAGGACAAGGTTCGCTATTCAAAAAGTGGGCGCGGTGCACGGTAAATTTGAATTTTTGATAGCTATTTTGTGCTGAATTGACTAATTTATGTATGTTTTGTTGCCGAAATGTTGTTTTCTATTCTTTGCAGAGTATGTATTGTAGGTGCTGGAATCGTAACTCGTCACGGTGCTATCAATCAAGGCGAGTTCGTCCAGGACTCCCTCGTTCACTGGGCGTCTACCAAGATGGCTGGTGACGGGGAGAAGACGACTATCATGGAAATTTCGACTCTACGTTGTTTGAGAAGTGGTTTACTCGCCTTTGTAAGAACCTACAGGCCTACGAAGCTTGCGTCATCCATATGGATGGAGCAAGCTACCACAAGCTCCAAGAGAACCCGGCGACAACTCGACGAACACTCAAGGCCGAGATTCAGAAGTGGCTCACAGAGCGCGGTACGTTTTGGCTTTTATGATATCATTTTTGTATTTTTTGTATCTAACTGTTATTTATTACAGGTATTTCGTACGATTCAAATGCGTTCATCCCTCAGCTCTTGGAGCTTGTAAAAGAGCACAAACCAAAGCCAATTTACGCTGTTCAACGGATTGCATCCGAGCATAACCATTTCCTGCTCTATACGCCGCCATACCACCCCGAATTGCAGCCCATCGAGCTGGTGTGGGGCCTCGTAAAAAACCGAATCGCCTGCCGCCCAGCAAGCAACTTGACGGAGCTGTTCTGCAAGCTGTCAAGCGAATTTAAACGTGTCAAGTCCAAGCACTGGTGCAAGTTCTACAGGCGCGTATTAAGATTTGAATGTAAGTACCTGGCGGCGCTCGAGGAGTGTGACCTCGTCGAAGACGTCGATGAGAACGCGGACCCAGAAAACCAAGCAGACTGACCTGTATGATTTGATAGCCTATCGTAGGAATACGACCAGCAAATTTGCATCTTTTCTATACAAGTGTCAAACTCACACATGTTTCGTACTGTCCACACCTCTGCTCCAATCAAATTGCTCTGTTCTATAAACCCGTTTCCCCAAAATATGAGCCGTTTTGACGCTTTTTTCGAGGCCTCTAGTGGCTCAACGAGTACGAATCCGGTCGTTTTAACACCAGAATCATATGTAAACCCGCCGATTTTACCACATATCTAAATGTTGCATCAGGTTTTTTCAAATCTGAAGGCTACAGAGCAGCAGATGTTCTAGTATCATCATTTTCGGTCGCTATAATAAGAGTGTTTAATAAAGCAACTTTATTGATTTCTGTTAGTTATCTTCAGTACATTTGAGGTGGTGCGCGATTGTAAGGCCGACCAGGATTTACCAGTATCCTGGGGTAAGGCTAATTGACTGGAGTAAGTGACCAACTCTTCCACGGTCCAAAAGAATAATGAGGAGCTGCATATTGTGTAATTCTGTATTTGTGTGTTACCTGGTTATCCGAGCTGTTAAGGCGACGTCCGAAGGTTACGTCCAGCCTCACGCTCAAGACCAAATAGTACAAAACAACTCATCCACGGTTGGGATTTCGAAGTTACGGAGTTGTCAGGTTCAACAAAAACATAGTCCGAAGGTGGGAAATGACGCGAGGCGGGTGAACGCCTTTATTGCCTAAGGTGTATAGCTTCGTGCCCTTTGGAAAGACAACTCTGGCCGGTGATACAAGTATCCGTCCGGGGTGGCGTGTGTTCTTGTGAAATGTCCTCGTTGGTCCGTTTACCTTCGATTATTGTTCGGATTCGTCGTGTACCGATGATGATACTACCATGACAACCGAAGAAGATCAACAATGGGTTTCTAGGCGCTCATATGACCCCGATGACATCCAGCGAGCTAGAAAGTGTATGAAAAAAATGTGTTCGCCCCTACATTAAGCTACATTGCCTCGCTAAGAGTGTAACAAGTACAATAAATCGGGGTGATGGCCTTGAATCTCAATATGCCTACCCTATTAGCGAAACCGGTATCGATGATATCTCTACCGACAACATGGACGATTCACAACGTGTTTGCTTTTCGCTGGGGATGGAACAGGCACGGAAACGATATCGTTCGTCCGTAGAGAACACGTTTTGTGAACCATTGCGCATGATTATTCATGGTGAGGGCGGGTCAGGCAAAAGCTGGCTGATTCGCCACATGGTAAAAGACGTTCACAGCGGGTTTGGCGAGCACTCAGTACCGGTACGTGGTACGAAACGGATCCTACTACTAGTGTATCAGGGTGCTGCGGTATTTAACATTAAAAGACGGACAATATGCTTCTCTTTAGAATTAACTTCCTTTTCGCGAAATGAGTTCTCAGCGTCGTCCGCGACTCTGGCTTCCGTCAAGGGCGGTCAGACCACGCTAAGGAAATTATAGGAAGAGTATTCCTCAGTGCACTTGGTGATTATTGATGAGTTTAGCGTTACTTCGAGCGGCATGCTTCACTGGATTGACCAGCAGATGCGCGAAATATGGCCAAGTTGCAGCCACTTGCCTTTTGGTGGCCGGGATATAATTTTTACTGGCGATGTAACACAGCTTGATCCAGTAGTTCCTTACGCGCTGTCGACACCGATATCGAAAATTCAGAATCCCATACAACGGCAAGGGCGTTACCTGTAGGAGAATCACCGGAGGAGGAAGCGGTGATACGAAAATGGGTCGCGGAAATGCTGGAAGCTGGACTGATCAGACCATCGACTTCTCCACACGGGGCGCCAACCTTCTGTGTGAAGAAGCCGGTTGGTTGGAGAATCGTCCACGATTTCCGGGCGATGAATCTCAATACTGTGCGGAGGCCAATGCCCATGCCACGGAAGGATGTCATCCTTGAAAAGATGCAAGGCGCATACTACCACAGTTGCTTGGATTTGATCAGCGGATACTATCAGTTTCGAATGCGACAAGGAGACGAACTATTTACAGCTTTTCAGACCTCTGATGGGCTGTATGAATATCAGGTCGTACCATGGGTCTTTCCAACGCGCCAGCAACATTTAACAGCGATATACGAGAAGCCCTTCACGACCTCGGAGATATTTGTGAATCATACTTTGATGATATTTACATTTTCACGCGTGGTCGAGACATGGAGAAGCACCTGAAAGCGTTGGACAAAGTGTTGACGCAACTTGAAGAGAAGCTATTCTACGTCAAGCTCAGTAAATGTGTGTTTTGCAGCTCGGAGACCCCATGCCTTGGCGACTATATTGGACGAGATGGAATCCGGATTGACCCAGCAAAAGTGAATGTGTTACAGGGGTGGCCGCCGCCTAGAACGAAGAAGGGCCTCCAGTCTTTTCTTGGAACAGCGGTTTACGTGCAGCGCTTCTGTGATCGATTTGCTGATCACCCTGCTCCAATGTTCGATATCCTGAGGTCAAAAACCCGGAGCAGCATTGAATTGACGGATAAACTACGGGCACACTTTGAATCCCTGAAAGCTATTATATCGGACACTCCGGTGCTAGCTGTTCCCAATTTCTCAAAGGAATTCATCATGAGAATGGATTCTTCAGATTTTGCCGTGGGAAGTGTTCTCTTCCAGAAGGAGGTCAGGGATGGTGTGCAGATTGAGCGACCTGTTGCGTTTAATGGTCGGAAGTATCGCGGTGCAGAAGTGAACTACCCCGTCAGAGAAAAAAGAGGTCTTGGCTATCATGTTTGGACTTCGAGTGTGGCGCGTGTACCTACTCGATAAATCATTTGTGGAAACGGACCACAAGTCGCTCGGATCTGTGTTGACACAGAAGATCATTTCATGCCGTATTGCTAGGTGGTATACCGAGCTGAGTCTGTATCCGGTCACGTTCCAGTACATACAGGGCAAGACGATCGAAGTGGCGGATGGGATATCGAGGCGACCAGATCTAAAGGATGATCTAAATATCAAGCTCGATCAAAAGCCATTCGAGATTCCAAGTCTTCATGCGATGATTGCTCGTGTCGGTCATGGATTACCAGTCTTAATCAGGGAAGCGGCAGAACGTACGCTGACGACCCAGTGACTCGATCCATACTGCAGAACTTGAAAGGAGGCTCGGAGGGACCAGGGCACAAACTACAGCATGTCGAACAATTTTCGTTGGATGGAGACGTCATTATGTCCCAGTCACCCAGTGACACTAAGCCTCGGGTAGTAATTCCGGTGTTGAAAGAGTTGGTGGAAGCGGTGCTGTACGAATACCATGATACAAAGACGGCAGGACACCCTGGGTCGGAGCGAACAATGCGTCTCGTGGTGGTAGACTTCTACTGACTGCACATGCTGCGGTCCATTCGCCGTTATGTGAAATCGTGTGAAACTTGTCAACGTACCAAGCCACGAAACACTAAACCTCCTTGTCATCCCAAGTCGCACGCGATTCCTGAAACGCGATGGCCGCATGTGGCCATGGATTTTATCGTGAAACTACCAGTTACGAAGCATGACTATGTCTCTTTTATGGTTGTTATAGATCGACTGACCCGCCGTGCTCATTTCGTGGAGTGTACGGAGTCCAGCCAGGCAACCGACATCGCGCGTCTGTACAGTGACAAGATTTTCAAGTTGCATGGGCTCCCTGATGATATTCTATCTGACTAAGATACGAAGTTTCGATCGAAGTTTTGGACAAAATTGTGTGGGCCGCTTGGTACCAAACAGCAGATGTCACCCGCTTATCGGCAACAGGCGAATGGAGTCACGGAGCGAATCAATCAGACCATCGAGAACTATTAGAAAGCTTTCACGAATCGAAAATCGGACGACTGGGACGAATTTCTTGCATTAGCAGAATTTGCGTACAATTCGCACTAACGAGAGCCGATCAAGATGGCTCCGTTTTTAGCTGATTTCGGGTGTTTACCAACAACGCCAGCTCAGCTTGCTCGTCCGAAACGGGCGCGCCGTCAGCAACTGTGGCCCGTCATGAAGATTTCGTGCAGAATCAAGCTGATATTGTGGGTATTGTGGGCTGTGCTCGTCGTCATATTCAACATACTCAGAATCAGATGCAGAAAAGGTTTGATGCCAATCGCCGTTTTTAAGAGTTTGTTGTGGATGATATGGTACTGTTGTCAACCGAGAACCTGGCTGCGTTTCACGTCAAAGAAGAAGCTCGGTGCTCGATGGATATGACCGTTCAAGGTGCTGGAACGTCTTAGTCATGACTACTACAGGGTCAAGCTTCCAAAAGGTGTGAAATTGCACCCGATTTTCCACTCTAGCCTGCTCAAACTGGACATTCCAGCAGACGAAAAGCGTACGAACCAGGAGACAATGAAGATTCAGCTACCAGACGGGTCTGAAGGCGAGTTGGTTGAAGACATTGTCGGGTATCGGCATCGAAAGTGGAAAAACAGTATCAAGGGAAGTGGCTCGGGCATGCCAAGTTGACTTGGAAACCAATAGACAATTTCCGCTACGTCACCGGGCTTATAGATCGCTATCACGAGCGGGTCAAGGCTTCGAAGCGGGGATCTCGCTTGTGAGAGGGCATGGCACGGACTTCAACCAGATATGACACTTCGATATGATCGGGAAGCAGGATGGATGTAGAGAATGCGAAGGAGTGCATGGCTGAGAATAGTGGTTAACGCTGAGAAGCGAAGAGGAAACGGATAAAATGGGTGTCTAACCCAAACACGAGGAGAACATGAACCCAGGTGAGTTTTCAGCAAGTTCTCGAACACTCATTGGACTCGTACGAGCTCAGCAGCATTCATAGCAATGATAGTCGAAGGATGAGCAGCGTAAGAGGCAATACATTTCATTCTTGGATTTCCATTCTAAGCATCAAGTCAACCAACAACCGACTAGGTACATTACAAGGCAGCCGACCTTCCACGACCGAGTAACATCGCGAGAGATCCTGAATTGTACCTCCCGTCCAGCGACGTCAACGACCAGTTCCTCTGCAAGTGCTACCATATCACTTCATACTTCGTAACAATCGGTCGGTACAGGATGTACACGAACAGCGCGGCCACGTACGCGGCGATAACTTGGTTGAGGTTGTAGTACGACACCTTCTTCCACGGCAGTAGCTTAAGTAGCGCCAGTGTCGTTGTCACGGCCGGGTTCAGGTGCGCGCCCGAGACGCCGCAGCCGATGGTGATACTGAAGAAGAAGGTGAGCCTCCAGCAGAGTGCGATGATCACGATGTTGCCGCTGGCCTCACTGCTCAGCACCATCTGCGTCATACACGAAAGACCGAAGAGCATGGTGACGAAAGTGGCGAGGAACTCGGCCATCATCTCCTTGGCGAATTGGCTCTTGACAATGTACGGCACGTTCTCGACGGGCGTCAGGTGCTGCAGGTGCAGGTTCGAGTCCGCCGGCGACTCGAGATCTGCGTACGCGGCGTGGCTGTTCTTCTCCAGGTCCGAGTTGCGAGTCATGGTTAGTAGCGGTCGAGTCGAGTCGGTGTAGAGAAGACTGGGTTGCACCCGAGACGGAGAATTGAAAAGTGAGCTTTAAGGTGGCGGCCTGAGGTCGCCAAGCTGGCAGCTCACGGATATCCTTCGACAGCCCCACTGTATCATTGCACTCAGCCGATGGCGACCAATACCACCAGCTCGAAGTTCAAGGGCGACAGGAAGCTTTTTTTCTAGAGGATCCTGGACTCTTGGGCTCAAGTTACGACTACCAGTGCAGTTGCGGATCGGATACTGTAAACGAATCGTTGCACGTTGAAGTGAGTTAGTGTCGGTAAGCCCGTGAAATGCAAGGCCCGGCACAGTTTTCTTTAACGACGATCCGATGAAAAGCATCCGTCGCTTCATGGTGTCGATCTTCCCGCTTCCTTCAGCTCTCTCGTCTCCCATCGCCTCGATATCAGCGCTTTCCGTCGCGCCATACTGAAGCATCGAGGTAGCTGCGCTCAAATGTCCAGACTCGGCCCTTGTCGCCGGAACGACCGCGCTTTTAGCCGGCGTTACCGATCATGAAGGTGGCGTCGGCTTTGACATCACCCCGCTATGCTGACGCCGAAACCCGCCGTGGTCAACAACGAACCTTCGGCTCCTTCCTGGCGCCGTCATCATTGCGTGACCATACTGAGCCTCATACTAAAACGCCCGTGTTAAACGCACAGCGCGAGGCAATCCGAGGAAATCCAAGGTCAAGCGACAGCAACTTCAACATGCGGCACAGCCGATTCGAAGCGATATTATACCATCATGACCATGAGGCGAGAGGCCAAGTCCAGCAAAGTTTAATGCATTCACAGCCTGTCAATGCATCAATGAAAGCACCTTGGCAGCGACGGTCTACGACGTGTCTCCAATTGAAGCGACAAGACTGTCAGTCTGCCGCCGCTGTGGTGATTAAAATGCAAGTTCAACATGGGCTGGTAGTCGACGCGATCCATACACTCGAATGGGTTGCTTCACCGTGAAAACCTTGCACTTCTCGGTGTTGCGATCGGCACCACGTATCCGCACACGATAGCGAACGCATTACGGTATTTCCGTTGCAATTCACGTCAAAGCTGGGATCACGCGTCAGTAGGTCTCCTACATGTACTGAAATTGCATAACCATCACTACCATTGTCCTAACATGAGTTAAAACTGAAACAATTCTTTTTTTCGTACTTAACCGAACGTCCAATAGATTTCCTCATTCCTGTTGCACAATAGTGAGTGGCAGGCGCCGGTCATGGAGCTCAGTGCATGGCGCAACGCGGTGCCTTACGGCGCGTACTTGCAGCCGATCCACCTGCAAGTGGCCGCATCTAACCCACCACCTTCATCTGCATCTGCTGTCCAGCAATCGCCGTCTCAATCTGCCCAGAAGTCGCGTGAGTCCACTCCAAGTTCGACAGAAGCTTCGTCCAACGGAACTTCCGTCACTCAGCAGCCTCCAGAAGCTCCCACAGAGCCCCAAACCACTCAAAATGAAGCTCAGTCGACGGCCGAGACGACGAGCGTCACAGTGATACCCCCATTTACCAGTGAAGAGCTCAACGACGGCGAGCAGATAGCGCTGAACGTCGGTGGACCTGTCTGGGCCATGGACTGGCTGCCATCCAAGCCAGCGGCCAATGCAGCGGCAGTTGCTGCTGCTCTAATTAATAGCAAACAGAAGAAGCCCCGACGCTCCAGTAAAAAAGCTCAGAAAGCGGCTCTTAAGGGCAAAGAGAACAACCAAGTGGAGACTTTAAATGGAGAGACGACGGCTGCTTCTAATGGCAGGATAGAGTCTGAAAAAGCCTCGAAATTAGAGTGGAGATTCCTGGCATTAGCTACACATCCGCCATGTCAAGTGGAGGACGGAAAAGTGGTGAAAGCCACGCCACCAGATCATTATTATGATGTACCTGAGAGTGCTCGGAATTTGATCCAGATCTGGGCGGTACCGGTGCAACGACCGAAGATTTCAGGGACAGGTCAGATGAGGAGAGGGAAGACGGTAAAGAGGAAGCTGGTGAAGCCACGGATGGTGTATGCTATTGATCATGAGAGTGGTGTGGCTTGGGATTTGCAATGGTGTCCTCTGGTGAAAAAGTTTCCGAAGGCAGACCGCCGGGAAAATATTCTGGGGTTTTTAGCGGCGTGTTTTGGAGATGGAAGCATGAGAGTGTTTGAGATTCCGACGATTCCGGAAGAAAGGTTACAGGCGAAACTGGGCAAGGAGGAGGAGCGTCTTGTGGAAAAGAACGTTCCGATAGTGGTGGCCAGGTTACCGAAGATTATGCAACTGAGTGTGCAGTGGTCTCCGCACTGCTGGCATATGCTGCTCACGGGTGGATCGGACGGTAAGTTGTGCTGTGTTGAGATTGCAGTGAAGACGAGGCTCATCTGTGGTGTATGTGGCTGCAGGCTCCGTGTCACTATGGAATATTAAATCTGCGGTTAGTGAAAGCGACAGTTTGGGTAGTGACCTTGCTGAACCAGAGGCTGTTGAGCCTCAAAGACGCTTCCAAGATGGTAAGTAGTTGATTGCAGAAAGTGTATCACCAAGAACTCCAGGAGGACTAATCGCTTTGTATGATGAACTGCTTAGCCGACACAATCGGAAAGCAAGAAGCATTTGACTGGGGCTGTGGGTGGGTAGCGATCCGTGCGGTTGCCTGGTCTCCGTTTGATGAGCATTTATTCGCCACGACTGGGAATGTAAGCGCATTTTTGTATCGTTCATCGTCAACAACATGCGATAAACTAAGTGTGGAATGGATTTGCAGGACTCTGTATTCAAGGTGTGGGATGTTCGTGAGCCTCGCGTGTGCTTGCGGTCACATCGAATACGCTCTACATGGGGACTTGCTCTTCAATGGATGGACCAGACGTCAATTCAGATATCTGGTGACCAAGGTTCCGTCTACATGTATGATATCCTGGTACGAAATTCGTACAACGAAGTGGAGGCGGTCATTTTGTCGTAGCTAACTCAAAGTATGTTGTGCTACTTGTAGAGTGGCAGCTACCAGAAGCTGCACTTTCACCCACAAATTGACTCACCTGTATGGGATCTGCAGTTCGCTCGCCGTGGGGCTGTCCCATTGCTGGTTTCATCTTGCACATCTGGTAGTATTCGAGTTGCACCAGCTAAGAAGCTGTACCGTGCACCCCAGAACTGCGTTGAAATTTGTCGTCTCTCTGGTGAAAAGGACTCGAGCGTCGAGAAGCCGTTCAAGACGCTTACCGTGTCGTTCGAGAAGCACTCCGTATTGGGATCTGCTGATTCTGTGAGTTTAAATACGCGGGAATTTTGCGAGCGGGATGCTGCTCTTCACCGTCTGCGCCAATCTTCCATCACTCCAGGTGACTATCCGTGCTTCCTGGCTGCTGGAGGCCATGCTGGTCTTGTGATCCTGCTCGAGATGCAGGAGGTGCTCGACACATTGATTTATACTTTCTTCATGCCACCGTCGAAGAAAATCGGGCGTCCGAAGAAGATTTTTGCAACAGTAGGTGGTCACCACGTCCCGACAAAAGTGACAAGCAAGCCAACTGGTCCCGTGCCAACAGCAGCAACAAGTGCTGGGCGGAAGGCAAGAACGCTTGGGAGTTTTGCTAAGGCTAAAGGCATGCACACAGCCTTGAGCAAATACAAGAAGAAATCACTTGGCAAAGGCAAAGCCAAGGCGGACTCGCATGCTAAATCTCACAAGAAGTCTTTTATCCAGGATGACGGAGAAGTGGAGGTGGATGATAGCGTCGAAGAAGAAGAGGAGCCCGAGTTCGAACATGAGGATGAGGATGAAGACGAGTCGGATTTGTCACTCGTCATGGAGGACAACTCTGACGACGATCGTATTAGTGTTTCAGATGGTGATGCCGAGGAGGAGGAGGAGGCAGTCGCCACAACTGAGAACCCGGAAGAAGCTCGACTGATCAAGGAGTACCAACTAGACTTGTCAGAGGAAGATGCAGTTCTGCTAGCGATTCAGATGTCGGAATTCGATGATGCACCGCCTGCAGCAACAGTGAAGGCTGGTAATGCTGCGCCAACCTCTGCAGCAACTCCAGCATTGGAGAAAGAGCCACAGAAGAAAGGAACAAGCGCAAAAGGTGGAGCCCCAGTGAAGGAAAAGACGAAGGCGAAAGCGACAAAGACCGCAGCTAAGGCCAAGTCCGCTACGAAAGCGACAACGACCGCAGCTAAGGCCAAGTCCGTTACGAAAGCAGCAACGACCGCGGCTAAGGCCAAATCCGCTCCGAAAGCGACAACGACCGCGGCTAAGACCAACTCCGCTACGGAAGCGACAACGGCCACAGCTAAGACCAAGTCTGCTACGAAAGCAACAAAGACCGCAGCTAAGGCTAAGTCCGCTATGAAAGTCGAAGTTCCGACAAAAGCAGGAAAAGGCAAAAAGAGGGCAAGACCCTCCAGTACTGCGTCCAAGACCACTGCAGAACCTGTTGTCAGCCTTGATGCAGAGGGTGGACAATCTAGCAACACTGGCGAGAAACAGCCTGCCGATAGTAGCGAAGTTGAATCTAAGGGCCCCGCAGTTGCCTCAGTGCAGCCAACGACTCCAAGTGCAGACGCGACCCCCGCCGTCCCGAATACTACGAAGCCTAAACAGCCGAAGAAAACTCCTGCACGAAAAACACGTCCGAAGTCAAAGCGGGAAAGCCCCGTGCTTTTGGAAGCAATCAGTCAAGCGATGGCCTTACAGGCTTTCGAATATCAAATGGGGATGTCAGAAGAAGATGCACTCAAGGAGGCGTTAAGGCTTTCTGAAATGGGAGACAAACGCCGGTCTTCACGCCCCAAGCAACCAACTACGTCTGAGTCTGTCAGCGGAACCACGCCGACACAACCGAAGCAGACTCCAGCTACTCCTCGCACCAAGGGTGCCTTTCACAAGAAGCAGAAAAAGGTGAAAGAAATAAAGGAGCAAAAGGGCGATGCGGTTTCTGCGGAGGAAGACACGCAGACTCCACGGCCACAGACACCTCGTAGGCTGGAATTTTCGCCTTTGAACGGCAGTGAGGGTGGAGATCATGTGGAGGTTCCACCAGCAAACATCAACAGCGAGACTCTTGCCGTTGAACCTGCTGGAGGTGAAGCTGCCACAACCTCTTCTACTGCCGTGTTATCGAATCAACCGTCTCCGAAGAAGCCATCACCGAAGAAATCCCCCGCAAAGGAAGCGTCAGCGTCAGCGCCTGAAGAGGAGAAGAAGCCTGCAAAGTCTTCCAGGGATGCGACGAAGACACCCAAGAAGTCGATTGAGAAAAAACAACCAGCATCTGCAAGTGCTGCAGTTCCAGCAACCCCGGCAGGTAAAAAGCCAGCCAAACGTCTCAGAAGCACCGGGGCCAAGGCACCTGCAGCTAAGAAGCGCAAGAAAACTGCTACGACTCCGCGGGGTGGACGACGAAGCAGCAATGGTCAAGACGACTTCATGTCGGAGGAGGATGCCCTCCTCCTGGCATTGAAAATGTCCGAAATCGAATATTAGTTGGCAGCTCAATTCAAGTGCGTACAAGGCACACCGGATCCAACCAAAATGTATTTTCTGATGCTCGTTATACAAATCAACGCTGTTTCTAGTTCTTCGATGCTTGACTGCCCACCTTTGCACCTTTGTCTACCAAAGGCCGAACGACTTCCACATGCCCTTTGTGAACTGCGCAGACCAGTGTACATGTAAATAGTGCGAAGTCCTAATTCAATGTCTGCACCAAGTTCCAGCAACACTGTTACCACCTTCAGTTTTTCCTTGTTTGCCGCAAATGTCAACGCAGTAGCAGCATTCACTTCCGCCTTCTCCACTAGCCGCAAAAATCTACTGAGCATGATCATCGCCTTCGGGGATATTGAGGGCATACAATAAGCTCATAATACTTTTTGCCAAAAGGTGGCCACACCAAGTCCACAAACGTTCGGGCAGGAATCGCTGTTGCCAGGGATATGTATTGATATGTACTGCCCCTGTAGCCGCAGTATTCACCCCATACAAATGACTTTTACCATTCACATCCGCCACCCTCGGAATGCTTACCAGTACGTTCGCTGTATCATCAGCACTGCAACAACAGGGTTTGCTTACCACCCTACCCATTTTTACACTTGGCATTTGTATGTTTTCTACCCTACCCCTCCTACTTCAACACTCCGTCCACTTCGTCCGCTCATTCTGCAATCTGCCGTCCGCCAGAGAGATGGCTCTCGTCCACTCGGCCGTGGAGGCGCGCGATGTGCCCGTGGTCTCGTACGAGGACCTGATGGCCAAGAAGGACCTCTCCGCTGTCATTGAAGAGGGTTTCGGCTACGATGGCATGGGAATTCTCGTGGTGAGTGACGTCCCCGAGCTTAGCACCAAGCGTAGTGACCTGTTGCCATTGGCATTCGCATTCGCCAACCTCCCGGACGACGTCAAGGCCAAGTGCGAACTACCTGAAGCGTTCTACAGTTTCGGCTGGAGTCACGGCAAGGAAAACCTACAGGGCAAACCAGACTACGCCAAGGGTTCATACTACAACAATCCAGAGACCAACAATCTGTCAAACGGAGACCAACAGCTTATTGACAAGTTCCCATCTTTCTACCATCCCAATATTTGGCCAAAAGAGTTGCCACAACTGGAAAAAGCTTTTATGAAATTGGGACAATTGATTGTGGACACGGGAGTTCTAGTGGCACATCAATGTGATAAACTCGTGGAGAGTAAATGTCCAGGATACGAGAAGGATAAACTGCATCGTATCATCAGCACAGGCAAATGTTCCAAGGCCAGATTGCTGCACTACTATTCACTATCAGAGGAACAGATTGCGGCTCAAAGTGAAGCGACGACATTGGAGGATTCTTTTGCGTGGTGTGGCTGGCATAATGATCATGGAGCGTTGACAGGACTGGTGCAGGCCATGTTCACGGATTGCAATGGAGTGACGGTGCCAAACCCAGATCCGGTAGCTGGACTTTATGTGAAGAATCGTCGTGGCGAGATCCTCAAGGCTAATATTCCTCCTGGACACTTGGTCTACCAAATCGGAGAGACGTCGCAGATCCTTTCGGGTGGTACGTTGCAAGCCACACCTCACGCTGTACGTGGGCCTCAAGTGACTGGAGTGAATCGAGAAACTCTGGCTGTGTTCATGCAACCTCTACCTGAAGAGAAAATGGCTGCACCAAGTTCCAAGGACCCTATTGAAGCGGGAAAGACTGAGAACTTACCCAAGGGTGTGCCACCTCTACTGACTCGCTGGAACAATGACATGAGCTATGACGACTTCACGCAAGCCACCTTCAAGGCCTACTATTGAGTTCTCAATGAGCCATGTTAGTGCGATTTATCTCTTACTGATCTCCCTCTTGACAGCTTGATCATTAATGGAGTTGATACTCCATGACGAACGCAGTACGAGGCTCCAAGTGTCGATAATAGTTTTCAACACGAGCTTTTTCAATGAAACCCAGAGCTTCGTAGAACGCCAAAGCTTCGTCATTTCCTGCATGAACATGCAGTCGAACACTCTCAATCCTGTCTCCTTCTTTTTCCACTTCCTTGACTTGTTCAATGATTTTCATCACCAACTTTCTCCCAATCCCTTGACGTCGGAACTGTGCAGGCACCGCCAGTGTGCGAAGTTGCATCGTTTTCAATCCATTTCGTTCCAACTCGAGATCTGCCACTGCAGCGCCAGTCACAACGTCCCCATTCACTGCAGCCCACGATAAGCGGTGTTTGTCCTTCTCAGCTCGACGGTAACAGAAGTTGGGGGGTTGCACTGGCAACACTCCCAGATTGAGCTTCTGCACAGCACGCACAAGTGCTGTATCGTCCGTTAAGCACCGCAACTCCATTGCGTTAAATTGATTGGTTGGTGACAAGAGACGATGACGACAACTTTCTCAAGTTCTGGTGGCCGTGCAACGTTGTGTTTCCCAAGCGATGGCAACTGGTTCCAAGGATATTTTATCTGCGGTTCGAGTCGTGTGCAACTCGGTCTGATGGGAGTGGAAATCCCTGTTGATGACTGGTAAAAGTGGCAATAGGGAGATGGCACTGGAGATTTATACTAATCTTTGTATGCAGTGTGGCGTGTCCAGATGGAGGATATCAGGAATATCGCCTTACAGTGATGCACTTTGCACTGAAAAAGGAGGTGGAACTGATTGTGAGGAAAACTGGAGGAGACTTTTGCCAATTGGACAGCGAGACGATGCAATTTCAACCCTCGATGTTGCTGGTAAGTTCGTTGACTGTAGATTTTTGCAACTTGTGTGTCTCTGAGTATTGCTGTGGATTTTCAGACTGATGACAAGGCCGTCGAGGCGATCGAGACGTACTTCCCCACCATCGCTGAACGTGTTGACCACGATGCGGTAAGTTGGCATTGGTTTATGGCTGATATACCTTTACTGATGTTGGTGTTGTTGCAGAGCTTGTTGCAAGAGTGCACGGTGTCTTTTGGTGACATGAAGATCACAGGACTTGCTTTCTCTTCGTGAAGACACAAAACAATGCCAGTCATCCGCTAATTTCAGTTAGCAAAAAACAAAATACTTCAATTTGTGGCTGCTCGTTTAGCTGTCGTGCTCATCATTTCCAGCAAGGCAAGGGAATCGCTCCAACAGTGATCTTCAGCTTTCACCTCTTGAGAAGAAGTAGGTAGGAAGTGGTGGAAAAAAAAACTTGGATTGAGTGAAATGAAGCTGCTGTTCTCTTTAACGACGAAGGTAACTCTTGTCTTGAGCGCTAGCGTATCATAGGCAAGCAGTGATGAGAGTTCGTCATGAGTTTTTTTGATATCCAAATTTTGCATTCCAAAAGTGACCATTTTGAGCCACTTCAACTTGGAGCAGTTTTAGCTCCTGGTACCGCACCCTCTCACCATCGTAACCGTCGACATTGTATTGTATTTCTCTCTATTAAGCTTTTATTGGGGCTCTACACTCTGGTTAAACCATGAGTGTGGCTCCCCGTGCGGCGCCCTCCATGTCGAGAAGGCAGTCTCGACGTGAAATGAACCATGAAGAAGAGGAATTAGCTGTCGGTGCTGTCGTCGTGATGCTGAGTAACAAGACCGAGGATCAAACTGCTGCTGCATATCGTTCACCAACTGGAGACAACGGACAAGAAGACGTAAAGCTCATTTCCACCTCAATTACCCAAAAAGTACACAGTTTTATGGCTGTATTAGCACCAAGTTGTGATGCAGCGATGGCGTCGCTTATAAGCCAACCACCAGGGACTTTTCTATTAGTTAAAGAAGAAGATGCAGCAATTACAGTTTACGTCAAGTTTCGACAAGCAGTGAGAGCTCTGACACTCGTGAAGGGCAAAGATGTCAAGAAAAATGACGACGCGATTCAACTGGCCAAGTTACGTAAGAAAGAACTGGATATATTGATGCAGACACCAGTACACAATTTACGTTTGTCCTCGGAAGCGTATTATCTAGTGGAACATTGTTGGAAACGCTTTCTACCTCAGGTCCAAGCGGTTGTGTTTGAGTTGTGCTGTGAATTGAATTTGGATGAGGAAACCAAACTGGAAGACTGGACACCATCGATGATTCCTCCGTCGGCTTATTCTGTGGGATTAATGCCTGAAGCGTGTGGATTTTACATTCTTGTTGCGCCTCCGACAGATTCACCTGCTTCGGTTATACAGATTCGGCAAGTGGAATTTGACTTTAACAAGTTCGCGATCACTGTGGCTGATGGAACGCTCAAGCCGTCGGCGCTGCTATTAGCGACGTCTTTCACCGCCAAACGCACGTTTGAGCCTGATTTTGCGTAAGTTCCGTTGCATTGATAAAAAAAATATGGTTGTAAATTAACAATAATTTGCCATTCGCAGGTTTGGTGCTATCCGTGACAATTTCTTAACGCCGGATCTAGTCATGCTCAAGGAGACGTCAGTGAATACAATTCCCTCTAAGCAATCTTCGCTCCAGAATTGTATCGATCTGAGCTTAAACGACAGAGAATTTGCTGTGCTCAGTGCTGCAGACACTGCGTGTGGGTCAATTATGCCTCATGAATCTCTCCCGGATTCGTTTTTGGCTGTGCTGCATGAGATGCACACCTACTTCGTGAATTGTTTCATTCGTGATGGGATTACGCTATCTTCCAAGCCTGCACCTTGGTCAGCGCCGAAAATGAAACTGGTGGGGCGTATTATCCCGATTTTACTGGAGCTTTTGATCGCCTCAGCAGCATTCTCAGAGACAACAAACTCTACCGATCAAATGGGTTTTCATGCGGTACCTGCTGAAAATAAGAAAAGACAAGCTCTGGCTCAGTTTTCCCATGCTATGCGCTTCGATATCCTCTTCATGACTGCACGGAGTGATGATGCTGTCATTTGTCGCTTGACGCATCAACTTTGTCAAGTGCTTGGAGCTCGGATCCGTCTCCCTTCTGAATTAGTAGATATTATTCGAGATCTGGTGGCACTTTTTCCTGTATTTCTGCGTTTATTTCTACGAAACCAAGGTACTGTGCTTCTCTGGAGGAATCTCCACCATAATGATGTTGATAAAGATACTGCCTCTGGATCGGATTCACGTGGAAAATCGAGCTTGCGATCATTTCGGGCGTTTACTACGTCCACGACCGCTATCAACGCACTTCATGGTAAAGGAGACCGAAAGCCAAGTTTGTTTGGACTGGGACGAAAGCCGCCGACTAAATCACGGAAATCTCTGTCGCTTGGAACAACCTTAGTGTCCACGCCTTTCCTAAACTTGAAAGCTTTGGCGTTTTTTCGTCTAAGCCCCATGTCCGTGCAACTTTATCTTGGAATGTATCTTCGTGAAGGATATTTTACATACCCCGATGTGTGGAAAGAGGAACCAGTGTTGGCGAAAATCGTGTTTTGTTCGTGTACTGGACGACCATTTTTAGTAATTCCAGTATCTGCAATGCCTACAGATTCATCTTCTGTTTGCGCTCGTACTCGACTGAGATCATCTCCTAAAATGATCACATACGAACTCCTGTTACAACTTTCACTACGCTTTTTGTACCACAAAAGCTCCTTTGCAAACTGGGACCGAGACGTTGCTCTCTTGCTTCGACTTGAAGAAATTTATCGCCATCTTTTCGATGAGATAAATTGTATTGTGCGTCAACAGACTGAAGCGCAAGATATCAACACTCGAGAGGCATTATCCTGTGAGTTACGACTGGTAATCGCCTGTGTATCGACACTATTCCGACTCGAGAGGAAGCGAAGACAAGATATCACCACAGCCACTGGAGACAAAAAATACTTGACTTTCGTTAATTTATTCCGAACAAAGCTCCGTGAACTTAACGAGCGACTGGAGGTTGATTCTAGTTTCGATGCTCACGTGGTAGAATCAGAAGGTGAAATTGGAACACAAGGCGACAAAGCAGATGATCATTTTCTCAATGCCTTAGCGGAGGTGTTTAAGTGGATTCCGAAGGCGTTCCTAGATGAATGGATCGTCTTATCACTCAAAGAACTACTACACTCTGTGAATGAGTTAAGTGGTGCTATTAAGCAAACAGCGATACCTCTGTTCAAACAGCTACAGTATGTTCGTCGTGGCTACGAACTTTGCAAGGTTTTTAGTGCAATGTTACGACGCACCAGTGATTCCGATATTCAAACGATGCTTGTGCGAGTTTTTGGAATGGATTGTCCAGCCATCATCTCGCTCCTTCGCTTCATACTTTCACCACACTCGTTAAGTTTGAATGGCGGACGATATGCCGTTTGTATTCAAGTGCACGTGTTCAACTTCTTGAGTGCTTATGTGAATCTCGACGTGGCTTTACCTGTACAAACTGACTGGGATGCAAACAATAGAAAGCCAATCGAAGAAGATAGCATGAATGAAGATGCAAAAGTCATCGAACAGCTCAAAGGAGAACTACTGATCAGATTGTTAGGTCCTCGTGTGATGATCGATGATGACGAGCAGAACGATCAAACTTTATGGGATTTCATGCTCGAATTGATGTTTCCAAGTTTCGGAACAAACACGGTTGCGAGCTTTAACGCTAATTCGCGCATGCTGGGGACGGCTGTATCGTTCCGATCAGTATCCGAATCACCAGTTTGGCTTACAAATATCTCGAAAGGGAACTTCCAAATGAATGAATCGTTCTTACTCTTACAGCAACCGCTGTATACAGCACAAGATGTTAGCTCTCCGATTGACTATGATCAATGTGTTGCCAGTCATTGGTGTCGGATTGAACAGTACAGCGACAGGATCATTGAGAATGAAGGCCAGGAAGAGCCTAGCATGGTGCTTCGAATGGTGGATCTACACTTTAGGTGTTTGATTGTTCTTGCAAGTCGGAGGTCCCAGTTTCCAGCTATTCAGGACGCATTCAATCGTACGCAAGTGCTATCATCTCTTTTACAACGACTTAAACCTCAAGTATCACCACCTCATGATGCAATAAGCTCTCGATCTCAACGTGAAAATTGTGAATCTCATGGTAATGAGGTCGTTTCAACGACTCCCAGCATGCCACCACTTAAGTTCCCACGCCTACCAAGCTCTGACATGTCCGAGACACTCAGTATTCAAGCTGGTATCGCGAAATTGTCCTTTTCAACGCCAAACTCGATTCCCTCTCAGCACGAAGAAATCAGTATTGAGCAGAATTTTATCTTACTTGAGCCAGGTCTTCACGCTTTAGCAATTGTGCTAGTAGCGACCTACGTCATCGTTGATCCGAATCTCGAGATCGACGAAACAGTGTGTCCTCGCATATCTGTTCCTGCCCAAGCAAAAACAGAGTTGAACACTCCAAGTGAAATGCTTTGGAAACTTCAGCAACATTTAGCAACGGTGGAAATGGACCAGCGATACTTTGAAACGCTGGTGTTGGAGATGGAGTCACTGCAAGCTTTCGTATCAACTGCTCGACTGTCAGCAGTTCGGTCACTTTTGAGATCGTTGTGTCCTAATCGCTTTGACTGCAACATGTACACGGAAAATGGAGACACAAGAGAATACATAGCGAAGGGAGCGTTCTCTACAGTTTACCGACAGCATCCAGCTCTTGAATCTGTTGCCGTCAAAGTTGTCGAGCACCAGAGAAGAGCAGGCGAAATGTGTGCAATCAGTGGTTTGTATAACGAAATCTCGTTACTTTCAAAGCTACGAGGCGACTTGGCAGCGACGCAGCTCGTAGATTTTGGGAATCATCACACCGAACAGAGCTTTGAAATCATTATGGAGTATTGTCCGTGCTCATTGACGGAATGGAGAGCTACTGTCAATAGGACGGACTCGGAAGTACCATTCCGATCCTGCTTGATAATGATTCTACGAGCTTTCGAAGAAGCGTGTCGTTGCCTTAAGCGCATTCATCAAGCGGGCGTATGCCACTTCGATATCAAGGTACGAAGCAATCTTTTACATTAGTCTTAGTGGCAGAACTCACTCACTTTTGCTGCGTTTTTCCTAATCAGAGCGACAACATTCTCGTTCGTTCGAGTGCACGAGAGCTAAGCCGCAGACTTTTGAGGAATGAAGAAATTCAAGAAGACAATGACGCGTTTAAAGGCTGGTTGTGCTTCGCTGATTTTGGAGAATCAAAAGTTGTAGACACTGACCGGATGCCGGTGAGAACGTTCACGTTCTCGTCCTTCTCCTCGGGAATTGCATCTCCCGTTGCAGTTCCAAAGCATGCGGAGAAATTCATGTCGTTAACTCGAACGCGCGGAACAGAAGCGATCAAAAGTCCTGAAGTTTTGAAAATCAAAGGCAGCGAAGTGGGTGAAGTGAAAGTCACACTTGCCAGTGATATCTGGTCTCTCGGCTGCTTGTTGTACGAGTTGGTGACGCAGGAACTTCTCTTTCAGAATGGTAAGGCCGTGATAGAAGCTCTGAATGGGAAATAGTTTTCAGATTCTAACACTTTGTTGCTTTTAGACGACTGGGCAGCTTTGTACTCGCATCTCGTCGTGATTCAAGACCAGAACGTCTTGCGTTCGGATCACAAGCAGAAGATCTTTACTGCGCTGAATCCGACATGTAGCGGTGAAGAAGCAGTGGTGACGAGTTTGTCGGAGCTCTGCAGTACAATTTTATCTCGAGAACCAACTCGACGTCCGAAGCTGGAGATGATTTCTGCCCAAGTTCGCAAGTTGATTAACGATGTGTACGAATTACCCGTGACTGTCAGCGACGAATCTTTCGTCATCAGTCTCAACGATGAAGCTTCAGCACCAGAAACTCAACTTTCTGTTCCACCTCTTCGACCTTTTACTACAACTTCATCATGTCGAAAGCATGTGGAAACTCACGGAGTGATTGTTCCAGTTCGTTTGTTCTGGAATTTCTTCCTCGCTGCTGAAGTTACGAGGACGCAGGAGACTGGAACGGTGACAAGTTGTGTCGGTAGATCTGGCCCAGCCAGCAACGTCGTCTTAATCATGGACGCTTTCGAGGCCAAGTACGAAGCTGAGTTCGTGCATTTCGTCTACGTTAGTTGGCTCGAACCAGAAGACCCAAATGTTCACAGAAGTTCACAAGTTTTCATCGAGGAGCTTCACGAAGAAGAGCATCGGACGTGCTTCCTGCTTAACTCTGGCGTTAAATCGATGAATTTGTTCCAGCAACTCGTACAACACGCTGAACGATACTTTCCAGTTATCCAACGACGTCTTCGAGACGAAGCTGGCTGTGTCGTTTTTGTCGCTTTGGGTGAGGATACCAAGGAGATTTTGGAAGTTGTGACTGGTATGTTGCTCTTCTTCCTTCGTGGTGCATTGGAAATGCCTGTATTCGACATCCTCAGCTACTTTGCTCGAGATTGCGCGCAGTTCTTTGAGTATCCAAAGCCTGAATTTATCCAATACCTCATGACGTACAACACAGCAAAAATTGAAGACACAGCGACGTCCACTATGATTCAATGTCGTTGTGGTGCAAATGTCCTCAGCGTCGAATCTGAAGCATTTACTGAAGCTCTTAGTACTCAACACTGCACATGCAAGAACGAAAGTAACCCCAATGAGTGTCCATGTTTTCATCCATTCGACGACATTTCCACAGACTTTGAAGACGAAATTTACCCCGTGGACACCATGTTCGTACACGATAATGCCGAGGAGCAAATTGTTTTGCCACTCGAGACTCGATCCAAGCGAGGTGATGCAGTACGTTGGGTATCTATAGTCACAGTCTCAGTTAGACGTGCAGAAGACGCAGCATTTCGCTGGTCTGCACGTCTGTCATTAGGCAACACCATCTCGGAACCTCCCATCACCACCACCGGAAGTGACCACCGCATGTCCCGCTTTGACATACTCAAAGTTCGAGCGAGTAAAGTTGCAGGAGAGGAGGTGAATCAAGCAACGATGGACCCTCAAGATCTACTGCGAGGTCTGCAACGCCGTAGTAGCGACTCGGAGTCATGGGAGATGTACGAGTGCGAACTCTGTCGTCTGCCCATCATCGCACTGAGCAAGGACAAACTTCAGGTAGCTGTGCCCATACTTCATCCACGTACTGTACGAAATGATTAGATAAACAATCGTTTAACAAAAGAGTGATGGTCTCAAACGAAAGAGTGTACTGTTCTCGGTATTAAATACAACGGCTCGATTCCTTGCTTATAAAATAACGTTGTCGATGCTCTTTTCGGTCGACGCAACGTGCAGCTTTCTTCACTGCGGGAGAGTGGACGTGTCGTGACCGTGATTTACTTGAACAGCGAAGGGTGGCTGAGGTTCATGCTGCGGCGCCGCTTGAGGTGCATGAGCTGGTCGTCGTTGCGCGCCAGGATCTGCTTCACGTTGCTGATGTATTCCTGGCACGGACCTGGTAGGTTCTGCGAGCCGTTTGTCTTAGCGAGAAGCAGGCACTCCGAGTGGCTGCGGCGACGACGGATCGCGTCCTCGTGGTGTGTGGACGAAGGGGCCGAGCGCGGGCCGAGATTGGGGCTGGTGACAGGGCTGGAGTCGTGCTGCGGCTCCCTGGGGGCCTTCGGACTACGGTTGTTGCTGTTGTTGTTGTTGTTGTTTGTGTCCACGTGCAGACCCATGGGCTGCCGCGCATCCTTCGACGTAGTGGCCTGAAGCATCTCGCTAGTGTGGCTGAAACGACGGGCGAATTCCATTGTTTGGAAGAGTGTAGGTAGTGTTGGTGGTTTGGGGCTGGGGCTTCTTGGCTCGGAGCAGTGCGCGCTTCGGGGCAAATTCGCGAATGATGTGAAGTCAACGCGAGATGGCGCCGGTAAAAAAAGGAATCCCCATGGAAACCAATTGAAGAGTGTTGATCAGCTTCGAGAATCGTTGATCGGTTTGAACGGGGGAGAGAACGCATCGGATTTGCTCAAAATGACCTCAAAATTCGAGCTGTGCGCCGCGGATTGGCGGAAAGTGTGGGCAGGAACCCGAGCCAAGTTGAACTCGGGTGCTATTTTGGCTTGTTGCGAATGGCTGTTGATCTTACGCTACTTTCTATAAAAATCGCCTTTAGCGGTGCATGTACATGTATCGTAGCTGCATCATCAATGAGCTCTGCGGTGGCCGCAGCTCACATGTCAGCACCAGAATGGATCGCCGGGAGATTTGCGTGTCGAGCGATGACCTCGCGTCTTGAAGTTATCGCATCGGCTGGGCGATAGTCGCGGGCTATGCGACTAAGCACCGGCGTGTTTGAAAAACACGTTTGCCAGACCAGCCTGTGCTGCCTGACGCCGCACACTGTGAACAGCCGCATGGCAGCTTAAACGCCTGTACAGGATCGCGTTGTGAGCAAGCAACCAAAATGCACTTCAAAAAAGCATCGGAACCTGCCGTTGGTAATAGAAAAGGCAGGTCAGGACGTCCCGTCTGCCCAACAGCCGTTGAGCGGGGCATCCTCACGGGGGCATCTCCCCCAAGCAGAAAAAAGCACTGGCTCGATTTGCGGTGATCTGACCGCCCGCTTATCAATGATAGTCTTACTTGGCCTCTGTCGCTGCAGATCGCAGCTCAGGGTGCGATATCGGCTGCACCTGCGTGCGATGGCACAAGTCTGCGTTTCAACGGCGTCAACGGCAGAATCCGCCGTTGAGCTCCGTATTGGACCTTTGTGCGTTTTTATTTTATTTTTCTCCCGGCGTGATTGGCTAAACGATCAGGCAGCTTCAAGGTGTGGGGCGACAGGCGGCACAGTGCGGTTTGGCGACCTGAGTTCATGTATCCGCTCGCAAAGTATCCGAGCTGTCTTGCCCTGCCAAATGTGCAAGTTGTTCCAGCACTATCTCTTATCTGCTGTCTTTCGCTGCACCAGAAGCAGCGTTGGTGGCTGGGCAGCTCGTATCCTCCGTTTGAGCGCTGGAGTGGGCAGTTTCGCTTGCCATCCGTCACTCATCGGACGAACTCACAGCACGCTTTTCGTGTCCCGCCTGAAAGTGGACTGCTGAGAGTTTGCTCGTCATCGAGCAACGAATGACAGGTGGTCATGCTCGCTCCGAACGACCGACCGACCTCCGCCTGGAAAATGAGGCAAGCTATGCAGCAGCGTAAGCTCGTGGATCGACGCGATCAAGTCCCCCAACTTGGGCTTAAGGCACCCCAACACTTGTCCCCATTGTGTGTAGGTAACGCCTACCGCCATCTCTACCGACATTTCCCGCAATCCGGCGCGCAAACGCCTGCCGCCACCCATTTCGACGATCTAGCGCGCGTTTATCTCGCCTTGTTCCGGCCGTGCATTCAGAGGCGAAGCTCCTGCACCAGAACGCGGAGCTGTTGTTGAGATGCCAACGCCGATGGGATGCCGCCGATGTCGCTGAATCGAGCACCAGCAGCGGCAACCGCAGCGTCTGTAGACGGAGGTGTCTGTTCCTGCACTTGGCTGAAGCAGTAGCCTGAACTTCAGCCGACGTCGTTGAAGTTGTCATGGACATGGATTAACGCGTGGCGCTACCACGAACCACACTTTTGATACGCAATGCAAATGGCACTTGCTTCCATCGACATTAGCGACAACAGGAGCTTCTCGTGGAAATTCGGGTGCGAATCATTGGAAAGATGCAAGAGAGGGCTCCTCTGACGTTGACAAAGCACAACAGCAGTTCAATACCTGTATTCTAACGCATTATAATATTCCCTCTTCAATTATGCATCTAAATCGTGCTGATTACCAGCACTAGTTTCTGACGTCACTCACACGTGTAGACGACTACGCAGCGAACGGGTTGAGGGGTGTTGCAAATTCCTCGTCGTCACTTGGGTCGCTGCCAAACGAAAGCACACCGTTCTTGTCCTTGCTGCCGAGCGCGGCTCCTGTTGTGTTGCCCTTCGCAGTTGTGGGCGATGGTTTGAAGTTGTTTGGTGCTGCTAGTGGTTTCGGGGGCGGTGCAGCAGCGCCACCTCCGAAGAGCGAGAACACGCCACCAAACAGCCCTGCACCTTCATCGTTTGGTCTGTGTGCTGCCATCACCTTCTGCTGCTCCTGCGGACTGAAGCTCAGCAGTGTGGAGATGACAGGCACCAACTGCTCCTTTTCACTCGGGACTTGACTCTCGATGTACTTCATGATGACGTTCTTCAGGTACTGTACAAATCAAACAATCAAACATATTCGTTGTGAGTTTTCCTTGGCTCGCGCTGCAAGTTACAGTGTAAAGTATGCCATACCTCAATGTTGATCTCCTGGGTAGAACGTTCGCTGATGTCTTGCAGACGCTGATTCTGTCGGTTCGCCTCTTCCAGCAGGGCGGAAGTGTCTTCGTACTGCAAAAACAACAATACACAATCAGTACATGATAGCACAAACACCGCAACAAACTTTCACGCCATACCTGCTTCTGGAAGAAATGTGACTTGGTCTCTAGCTCATTCAGGTGATGTTTCAGTCTGACAACTTCGTCATCATCTGCCCCATTGGCCGGAGATATCTTGGACGCGAGCGGGATCGGGCACGAATCCGCGACCGCAGCAGTGATATGTTCCTCCTGCTCCTCGATCGTGGTTTCGTGCATGAAGCTGTTGTTTCCTTCGGAATCGAACGAGCGCGAGGAAGATGCCGTTGAGCGCCGTTCTTTCTCCGTCGGCGAGGAAGCTGGGGAATACGAACGACGTCCAGCCTCGTTGGTGGCGAGAGACGCCGCAGCAGCAAGCGCAGCCTGCAACTGCTTCGACAAGTCACTGATCTTGTCCTCCTTCGTTTGAACGGCCTGCTCCATAGACTCGGTTTGCGTACAGACTTCCTCCCTGAGTGAGGCAATCTCGTGGTTCAAAGCTTCATTCCGTTCCGTAAGCTGCTTGATCTGGACTTCAAGAGGAGCCCGGTCGTCCTCCAAAGCTTCCTCAAGCCGTGTCACTTCAGCCTTCAAGCTGTCGATTTCTAGCTGTAAAGTAGCTTCTTGGGAACGCTTTTCGGCCTCAAGTGCTTCGCGCGTGCTCTGTGCAAGTGCATCTCCAGCACTCTCGACCTCCGCCATACGTTTTCGCGTTTCTTCCAGCTCCGCTTCAAGGACGCTTACTCGACTCTTCGCAGACATCACCTCCTGCTCCAACTTAGTAGTAATCTGCGCAGCCTTCTTCAAATTTAGCTTGTTCTCACTCGACGCCTTCTTGAGTGCAGTGTGTGCACGTTTCTTGTAAGTTTCGAGTGCAGCTCGGGCAGCTTTTGCTCCCTCCGTTTCGGCTTCCACTTGAAGCTTCAACTTGGCAATCTGGTTCTCGAGATGCGAAATGTTTTCCTTCTGCACACTGACGTTGGCGTCTGTTGCCGAACGGAGCTTCTCGATAGTCTCATTTGCCGAGGACAGCTGCACTTCCAGCTCCATCCGTTCGGCTTCGTGCTTCCGGTCAGCCTCCTCACGGTCACTTCCTGCTTGCTCAAGATGCCGCACACGCTCAGCCGTACTCTGCAGCTCCAGTTCCTTCCGCTCCACAGCCTCAGTCAGCGTTGCAAGCGACTTCTCCAGCTCAGACACCTTCAACTGTGCAGTCTCGTCGCGTGAAGTAGAAGCTGCCAGTAGCGTCTCCTTCTGTTCGTTCAAAGCCACATCGTGCTGTCTTCGCATCTGGGCAAGTTCGTCATCGTATGCCAATACGCGCTTCTTGAAGTTTTCAAGTTGGTTTTCGTGTTGAGCCTCAGCTTCCGCGAACTTCTCTCCAGTTTGGCGCAATTCTTCTGCCATTGCACTCGATTGTTCACTGGATGAAACAAGCTCGAGTTTCAGCGCTTCGAACTCCTCCATAGTGGCAGAATGTTGAGCATTCAACTCATCATACGACGTCTTCAGTATGTCGTTGGTTGTGGTCTGTTGTGTCGACCTGTCCTGCAGCTCCTGCAGGTGTCCCTTTAGCCGCTTGTACGCTGCCATCACATCTTCCAGCTTGGATTTCAGCGTTGAAATCACCTCATCCTGTTGAGCGATGCCAGTGGCATAGCTTTCGTCCTCGGCCGCCCTCTGTTCACGAAGTGCAGCTACTTCAGCTAAGGCTGAGCTGTACGACTCGGTCAGCGACGCTACCTGTTCCTTGAGAGCCTCGATCTCCTTAGCCGAGTTTGTTTCAATAGTTTGTACCTTGTCCACAAGCTGTGCTTCAAGCTGGCTGACCTGGTTCTCGAACGCCTCAATTTTCTGGCCTGCATCAGACAGTTTTGACGCCTCAGCTTCCAGCCTTGACTCAAGCTCGCTCACAGTAGTTGCGTAAGCCTCAACCTTTTCGACCAGAGCAGCTTTTTCGTTCGCAAGATCATCAATTAGGGTCGACTGTTCTTCAAGCGCAAGCTTCATAGTGCTTCGCTCCTCCTCGGCGGACACAACACGCGCCTCTGTCTCGGACAACTTCTGACGAATCGCCTCCAGCGTCTCCGCCGTCTGCGACTCCGACTCCTTCAAGCTGCGGATCGTCTCCTCCGCCGTCTGAGTCTCGGCCTCACGCTGACTTTGCAACTCCTGCAGCTCGCTCTCCAGTGACTGAATGCGCTCCTGCAGACTTCCCACCTCCGTGCTTTGGGCATCACGGTGTGACTCCATCTCGCTCAGGGCCTTGCTTGCCGCCTCGCGCTCCTCCTCGGCGGACACAACACGCGCCTCTGTCTCGGACAACTTCTGACGAATCGCCTCCAGCGTCTCCGCCGTCTGCGACTCCGACTCCTTCAAGCTGCGGATCGTCTCCTCCGCCGTCTGAGTCTCGGCCTCACGCTGACTTTGCAACTCCTGCAGCTCGCTCTCCAGTGACTGAATGCGCTCCTGCAGACTTCCCACCTCCGTGCTTTGGGCATCACGGTGTGACTCCATCTCGCTCAGGGCCTTGCTTGCCGCCTCGCGCTCCTCCTCGGCGGACACAACACGCGCCTCTGTCTCGGACAACTTCTGACGAATCGCCTCCAGCGTCTCCGCCGTCTGCGACTCCGACTCCTTCAAGCTGCGGATCGTCTCCTCCGCCGTCTGAGTCTCGGCTTCACGCTGGCTATGCAGCTCCTGCAGCTCGCTCTCCAGCAACTGAATGCGCTCCAGTTGCCCTGCTGCTTCTGAATTGAGGTTGCCTATGGTGGCTTCCTTGTCGCTGAGGGCAGTAGTTGCGGCTTCGTACGCTTCGCTTAAAGACGCTGCACGAGACTCTGCTTCTGATAGTTCCTGACGAACAGATTCCAGAGATGCATTTACCTCGGCTTCTGTCGTCTTTAACACACGGATCCTCTCTTCGGCAGACTCCAACTCAATCGCGTGTTGACTTCGTAGGTTCTTCAGCTCTGCCTCCAGGCTCTCGATGCGCTCTACCAGCTCCTCGTTTTGAGTGCTCAAAGACTTGTGTTCAGTCTCTAAGTCGCTTAGAGCCTTGGTAACCGCATCACATTCAGCAGTCAGGGAAGCCACTCGTGACTCGGACTCCGACAACTCTTTTTGAGTTGACTCTAGTGACTCCGTTCCACGTTTCAATTCCTCCGTCAATGCCTGCACAGTTTTCTCTGCAGCTTGGGCATCCGCTGCACTTTTATTTCGTAAAGCCTCAAATTCGGTGGTCACCGACTGACTCTTGAGCTGTAGCTCGCCATGCTCAGAACTAAGAACCTCCAAAGTCAGGTCTCTCTTGCTGAGTGTCTTCTTTGCAGCATCACGTTCTTCAACTAGAACCATCACGCAACCCTCAGCTTCCGCTAGCTCTTGACGGAGAGACGCTAATGTTTCTGCTTCTTCGGCCTCGGCGGCCTTCAGGCTCGCAATGGTCTCGCTCGAAGCAGCCAACTCGGCCGAGCTGGTTTCGCGAAGCTCCTTCAACTCTGTCTCAAGGGCATCAACCTTGTTCTGTAAGTCCTCCTGGAGCGCACTTAGTGTCTCGTGAGTCGACACCTCCTCATTCAATGATGAACGGGTGGCATCACGTTCCTTCTCCAGTGCTGTAACACGCAACTGCGATTCCGCTAGTTCCTTTTGGATCGCCTGTAGGGACTCTTCTGCTTGCGCTGATGAATCCTTCAAATTACGAACAGTTTCCTCTGCTTGAGCCTTTGACTCCTCGAGGTCACGAAGCATCTCTTCGGAGGATTCCGCGTCGGCTGAGCTTTTGGTTCGCAGGGTGCTAAGCTCGTTCTCCAGCTTTTGGGCCGCCAGATCTAGCTCTCCGTGTTGGGAGGTCATCATCTCGATCTTCAGATCCTTCGCGGTTAGGTCCTTTCGTGCCGCATCACGTTCTTCCACCAACACCATAACGCAAGACTCGGCTTCAGCTAGGTCCCGTTTGACAGACTCCAGCGATGTCGTCAATCTCGCCTCGTTACTCTTCAGAGCTTGGATAATCTCCTCAGCTGCGCCAGCCTCCTCAGAGTGCTTCTTCTGTAAGCTCTCAAGGTCACTGCTCAACTTTTCGACCTGCTGCTGCAACTCGTCACGCTGGGCAGTTAACTCCTCATACGCAGATTGCTTTTCGTGCAGGAGAACCTTCACTGCATCACGCTCCTCTACCAAAACACCAGCGCGTGATTCAGCTTCGGCCAACTCATCGCGGTTAGCCTGTAATGACTGCAACGCCTTCTCGGCCATCTGCTTTAAGACTGAGATCTTGTTCTCCAGAGTTTGGTTCTCTGCGACTTGCGACTCCAGCTTTGCTTCAACTTCCTCGCTAGCCAATTTGTCTGCTTGAGCACGTTGGCGGAGCTCCGATAGTGCTGCCGTAATCTCGTCCTTCTCTGCAGAGGTTTGCGAGAGCTGAGCCTGCAAAGCATCCACTTGAGCAGTAACTTTCTCCAGCTCGTCGTGCAACTTCGACGTAGTTTCCTCTAACGTTTGCTCGAGCTTGACCTTATCTTCCTGAAGAGCGGACACGTTTTCTTCGAGTGACTGCTGCAACTCAGTCAGATTGTTCTTCTCAGTCGACAGCGTAGCAATTTCACTAGTTGCTCTCTCCACCCTCTCTTCCAAAAGACTTAGCTGCTGAGAAGTCGACTCGTTCGCTGCTTCGAGATCCGCCTTCTGCTCTTCAAGCGCGTCGAGCTTTGACTCCAGATGTTCAATCGTCCTCTCAAGCTTGAGGTTTTCGTCGGCAAGTCCCGACTTTTCTTCCTCGAGCATGTAGAGCCGCTCCCTCAACTGATGGATGTCCTCTTCGGATCGGTAAACAGTTTCATCGAGTCTTGCATGAAGATCCTGCTTTTCCGCCTCGATCTCGGCGATCTTATCTGCGAGCTCGTTCAACTGCTCCTCTAACTCTTCGTTGGCAAGCTCCTGGGAATCAGCCATTGCAGCCTTTTGAACTTCTGATTTCGCGATCTTGTCCTTCAGGAGTGCAATTTCATTGAACAACCGACTGCGCTCGTCCTTGAGCATGTTTGTCGTTGTCTTGAAAGCCTCAAACTCGATCGCTTTCTCCTCAAGCTTACCTCGGCTGCGTTCCAGCTTCGACTTGGTCTTGGCAAACTCATCCGCCAACTTTTCTCGCTCTTCCTCAACTGACCGTAGCTGTTCTTCAATGGTGGCAATGAGAGCAACCTTCTGCTCTAGTTGCTGCTCCAGCTCGGTAATCTTGTCTTCTGCAACAGAAAGCCGATTTTCCAGATCTGCCTTTGCCTCCATACGCTCCTGCAGCGTGGACTCCAGGCCCTGCTTTGCTTCGTAAGCCACTTGGAGTTTCTTTTCCATCTCGATCATCTCAATCAAAGCTGCCTCGAATTCTCGCCGTTCTGCGTCTAATGATGCGCTGTTTACAGTGCAAGTAGGCCCACTCGACTTTGACACCGCTACAAGTTTCTTCTCGAGAGCCGTAAGCTGCTGTTTCTGCTCCAAAAAGTCGACCTTGGCCTGGACTAATGAAGACCGCAGTTCCTCGACCTCACGGTCTTTTTCTTGAGACTCATCTGGCTCAGTCTTGGTGTCAGCAACAGCGTGCAGTTCACTAATTCGCTCCTCCAAAACGTCGTTCTCGGTCTTGATATCTTCCAAGTCACGCTTGATCTTGCTGTTTTCCTTGTCAGCATTTGTCACTGCGCTGGTTAAATTAGCAATTATGGATTCGAAATCCTCCTTCTGCATCGTAAAAGCCTTGAGATGACACTGCAGATCGTCGGATTTAGCCTTGAGGTCAGACTCGAGCGTCTGGTTTGCAGCTTGCAGGGATTGGAGCTGTGCAAGCACCGTATCTAACTCAGACGATTTTTCTCGGTGCTTCTCCAACAATTCTTCGTGATCCTGCTTCAGCTTCGAAACGCCATCTGCTGTTTTCGCTACCTCGAAGATCATCCGCAAGTTTTCAGCTTTGCAGGCTGCCATTTCTGCCTCAACAGCATGCAATTGAGCCTTCGTTGCTTCCAACTCGCATTCCAGTTCAGACATGTCTCCATTGCAGCTCTCTGCGGTTTCACCATTAGATACAACTGATCCAGCATCTTCGCCCGAGGACGCAGACTTGTCAGTGTCAGAACTAGTAGCTCGTGTCCTGGCTACAAGCTTCTCGATTTCGCTTGCACGAGCCTTCAGCGCAGTCTCACACTCCTCGAGTTTTGCTGTCAACAACTGATTTTCCTCCTCATACCGGTGTATCCTTTCCTGGAGAGTGCTTGCTTCACTTTGAAGATGCTCCAGATCTGGTTTCGCCGCACCAACGACCTGTGTTTGGATGTGTTCCAAATACGACTCGAGTTCCTCTAACCGAGATCTCTGGCTGACTTCAGAAGATTCTGTGGGTGTTCGCTTGTCAATCTGTAGCGTAACGAGCAATCCTTCGATCTTGGACTTGATCGCTGAAAAATCATCCGTTAATTGCTGCTTCTGAGTCTCAGTGTCGTCAAACTGAGAGGTTAACTGCGCAATCTTCGCTTGGTTTTCCTCACAAGCTCTTCGGTGTTCATCTTCCTTGGCGGAGAGCGAGGCCGAGTGCTCTTCAGCCACGCGTTCCAGCTCTGCACGAAGTTCCTCCACAGTCTTGTCTTGTTCAACCTTTTCGGTAGCCAAAGAATCGTACTCAGATCGCAGCTTCTCCAGCTTAGACTGAAGTTTTTCTGCTTCAGCAACTGCGGCGCTGACTGCCTCACGGACAGCTTGCTCTTGAGGGGCTTCCGCAACCGCGAGCTGCTCTGTAAGCATCTGAATTTCGTTGTTCTTCGTATCAACAAGCGACTCGATGCTCTCGTACGTCAGGTCGATTCCCACGTGCACCAGCAGCTTATCACGGATCTCTGCGACTTCAGTGAGTTCTGTTGTGAACTTGTCGTTCGATACAGTAAGCGACTCGATCTGCTGTGTGAGCTGTTGCTTCTCTAGCTCAAATTTCTCGTCACTAGCCGCCAATTCCGCCTCCAACGCCTGAATCTGCGTCTCCAGCTCGCCAACGCGGTCTCCAGACGCATCTGTACCCTGTGTCGCCTTCTTCAACTCGTCGTTGTCCCGCAACGCCTGGTTCAATTTCGACGCCACTTTCAAGTACATTTGCTCAGTGTGTTCCTGTTGCTGTCTAGCGCCACTAACCTGCTGCATTAAGTCGTCCACTTTGTTCTGCAGTGAGTGATTGTCATTCACCAGTTCCTGTGTCTCTCGCTTCTGCTGTTGTTTCTCCTCCAACATGGCTGCCACTTGGTTCGTGAGTCTGTTATTCTCCTCCTGAAACACCATCACTCTGGCTTCTTCCTGTGCGAACTTAATAGCTGCCTTTTGCAGCTCGTCATTAAGTTCACTAATTGTCTCTGTGTCCTTCTGCTGCGTCTCTTGCTGAGCCTGGAACTCAACTTGAAAGGCTTCCACCTTGGACATAGCGAGCATCAGTTCGCCCTCCTTGTCCTCAAGTTGCTGCTGCATGGCCTGATAGCGACCTACAACCTCCTGCAACTTAACTACAATCTCCTGCTTCTCCTCGTCCTTCAGCTCCAGTTCCTGCTGCATCTTGAGGCTCGTCGCCTTGTTGTGAGCGCGCGCATCGTCCAGCTGCTTCTTCATGGCTTTGCCAGCCACGACGGCTTTCCTGAGCTTGTCAATAAGCTGGCGCTTCTCCGTTTCGAAGTCTTGTTGGCCTGTTGGAGCAGTCACACAATCACACGACAATTTGATGGGCTTGCGTGAGCTAAACGGAGGGAATTCGGGCGGTTTGCGCATCAGTAGAAAGAGGAAAGAGCGGCGGGGGAACGCACCGGACAGCGAGACGCCGCCGTTGGCCTCGAGCGCCACGGACGCAGCCTCGGTCTCCTCCGCCATCATCTTGCACTGTGCTGCGTGGAGTACGGGATAGCATGCGAGCCCGACCAGGATTGGTAGAAATCATAAAGGTAAAAAAAAAACAGCCAATGGCACCGCTGACGACAGGAACAGAGAAAGGGAGATGTACCAATGTTATGGTACATGTACACAAGTGAAAAGCTATAGTACCGTACATTGGTTGAATCGCATGCAGTGGCGCCTAGAACAGCAACGCAACCTCCACACTCTTTTAACTACAATTACAAGTGAAGACCCTCGCACCATAGTGAAATTCCTTTGCAGCGCTCGTTCCGACATTTGTCGCGAAAAAAGAATCATTATTCATTCCGACGAGGCGGTCCAACGACGTTATACTTAACTAAAGTATGCCGCGATCTTTTCGGGGTGTAGCCTTTCAAAAGCACGCTGGACCGAATACCGGCGCTGAACTCTTGAAGCTCGCGGCAAATCGCTCTGAAGCGGACGCCGAGGAGCGCACGTCACGTCCTGCAGGTTGCACTGCAAATATTCACTGCTGCACTGTCTTGGAGTGATGATCCCTCGAATTCACTTTTGAAGCAACAGCTTACATTATGATACTGAACGGCTGGGGGCACTTTACAATTTCATATGAGCCCACGTGCTGCTACCAACGCCTAAAGTGTCTGCACAATTCTGAACTCGAGATGGGGAAACCTGAACGTTTTCTCCTGACGTTAGATAGAATAAAGTATTTAGCAAAACTATCACATGCCTGCTGAACTAACAATGATGGATAGACAACACTTTTGCCAATACGCGGCACTAGCGTTGGTTTGATGCATGCATCCAATTGCGTGCCATAAAAGAGGTAGAGCGCAAGAATGAAAATTGAAGTTTCCGTTCAAAGGAAAGTTGAAGTTTCCTGTATCTCAGTGATTTATCAGCAGTTTGTGGATCTATCAAGTCACCCTATCTACAACAGCAGCGATCCTGGGGTTGGAAACAGTCTGCGAGATTATATCAAGAAGCGGATTAAGTACCGGTGGCAATTTATTCACAAGTCTGCAATGAGCATCGCCTATTTGTTGGATCACACCAAACCTACCAGCACATTCGTTGACACCGACAAAATTCGTGCGATTGTGGAACTCATCGAGCTTGCTGGTCTTCTTGGATACGACGAGCAAAAGCAGAACGAGCTCAATGATCAGCTGACCGCTTTCCTCACGGCAAATGTTAAGAGTCCACTTGATTGGACAAAATTATAACCAATAGGAAAAGCCAAGACATCTTACTTTATAAGGGCACTTACTAAGTAGCACAAACACTTGCCGAGGGATGTTAGTGGAGAGGAGGACGCGTGGCCTACAGCCCGCTTTGGTTGTCCTCCTCACTTCAAAACTGACGGCTTAAAACTACAGCCTGACATTTCAGATACGTACTAAGACATAAGCCCATGGTGAAAGGACACATTAGGAGTGGCCAAGTCCTGGGACTGGAAAAGTTCACTGGGGAGGACCTGGGCCTCCGTTAATAAAACTGCAGTTGTATGGGCTGCAGACAGCAAAATAAATAAATGATCCATGCAACCAGAGAGTCAAAATAAATAACGGAGTAATTGGTGAGTACTGAGCGTTGATAGCTACAGCAGCTTGTATTTAGACTCACTTATTGGTGTTGACAACCACCATGACCGTTTTTGCGTTCCAGAAGCGTCGATTGGATTTCAAAAACAGCGCCATCTCGAGGTAAATGGGTAGCGTCCCAGTACGGCAGTTACCAAGCACGTGCTTAACTTGGCTAAACAATCTTTCGCAGCAGTTCGAAGTCGGGGAGATGAACTGGAATCCGGGATACTCCTGGTGCTGCTCGCGCGCGGTTTTGCGCTTCTTTAGCACCCTATCCGCAAAGCCCATCTGCTCGTCCTCTTCCACAATGTCGTCGTTGACATCAACGGCGAATCCAGACAGCGCTGCGCGTTGGGGTCGGCTCAACTGCTGTGCATTTCCCAACAGCACTTCCACGCACGCCGACTCGAACACCGGCGACTTCACAATCTTGGATTTGGCACCAAGACAACGAGCGAGAGTTGGGTGCAACCCAATGAGCTCGTCGAAATGTCTCTGACGTCCAAGTGGGTGACACCATCCTCGCTCTGGAGTTTCTCCGATGTGGACTCGAAGTTTTTTTAGCTGGTCTAGCAGCTCTTGAAGCTGATTCTCCTCCTGCTTTGTCGGCATTAGGTCGGCAAAGGCGTCATCGTCCGTGTCCACCGCGTCCTTAATGTCAAAGAAGCGCTGCAGCATGCAATAAGTAGAGGACCACCGAGTAGCTTGGCGGAGAACTAGACGCAGCAGGGTGGTTTTGCTGGCAAAAAATAAAATTCATAAAATAAAGTTCATCAATAAAATATTAGCAAACAAATTCCAATATTGAACAATACCAATAATGAACTTACCGGAGCATCACCGAGGCGTTGAGGTCGCGCAGTTTTCCGCATAAGCGATTGAACCTTGTCCAGCAGTGCCTCCCAATCACTCATGAACTCCTTAACGGCAAGGTTGAGACGGTGGCTGGCGCAACACACCAGCGGGATGTTGAGTAGCGCCACCACGCGCGCATTGGTGGAGCAGTTGTCTGCTACCAGGTAGAGCACATCCGCCGTGCATCGCTGGTAGAACCTCAGAATAGACTCGAGAAAGGCCACATGCGCGGGCGCACTATGGTCGTCCACCTCGTCATCGACGAGAGGAGCCATTGCAAGCAAAATCGTCTCGGCGTGGTTGTCGTGGCCGAAAGAAGCAAACACTGCCATGTAGTGTTGGGACTGGAACGTGGCCCCGTCGAACATGATACCGAATTTGGGAGGTAGTGCTACGACGATCTCTTGTTCGACGGCCTCTGTGTTCAGCCCCAAGTACTTCAAGAGCGTCTCCGTACATATGGGTGGCAGGGAGGTGTTCTTGCGCACAGTAGCGTGCTCGGGGAACGCAAACGGAAGACCACAGTCAATCACAAAGTCCATCCAGCCGTAGATGGTCAGACTTTTCTTGTTGACAAAGGCGGTGAGCGTGCCGCTCGCCGTGCCGCTGCCAGCCATGACGGCGGCGTAGTTAGGGTGCTGCTGTTGGATGTGGCTCACGAGGTTGGAATAGCCAGTCTTGAGCTCTTGCTTCCTCACGACTAAGCACTGGCAGCGGTAGAAGCAGGTAGGCTCGTCTTGGTCGTCAAGCAAGGGCTTGAAGAAGAACGCACAGACTTGCCTGGTGGAGAAGGACGTCGAGGCCATTGTAGTTTCGAGGAGGTGTTGGGCAAAGGTGGAAAAATCCGGAATTAGGAGATGGCATGGCGTTGCTGCATTCAATGTCTTGAACGTCCCCAAGGCCAACACCTGCACCTGCAATGACTGATTCAGGTCTACCCTCGATACAAACATGAAGTTCAACGGTATTTATGTAAACACACACAAGTAAATTATTATTTATTTTTCTTGAGGCTTGTAATAAATAACTTATATCCCATATTTTATTGTATTTTCCGTACAATGATTTATTCGGAGGCCCTGGGGAGGACTACACCATGTGGCGAGACAAGGTGCTCACGCACATCGGTACGCTAGATGAAACGTACCAGCAAGGGTTGTTGGAAAAGGACCAACCCCGGGCCACGGTTGTCATGATGGACTTCCTAGATGGGACGCCCGAGAAACCCGTCATTTCGGTGGAAGGAGTAGTCTCGCAAGAGGAGGCAAAGGCTCAGTGCTGGGGCTATCAACACTGGACTAGGGCTCGGTCAGCGCTGTTGAACCTGTTCAACCAGGCGTTGCCTAACGTCTTCCTGAGCGGACTATCGGACCATGTGTCCAAGATGAACCCGTGCGACATATGGAAGGAACTTGAGCAGAAGTATGGGCTCGGTGATGCAGGGGGCGTAATCGAGCTACGCCGCCAGTGGGAGCGGCTGACGTCAGCAAACTGGAGCAACTTGGGTACCCTATTCGCCCAGTTGAAGAAGCTTCGCAACGACATCAACCGGAAGATGAGGGGTCTGGTTGGTAAGGACATGGTGACGGAGGCCTGGCTGTGCATAGAGGTGCTGTCATCCCTTCCGAGTGAGTTCTGGGGAAGCTCCATCAGCATGACGGAGGGGTGTTTCACGATTGAGAATGTTGAAGTGAGCCTTCGTCGGGTGTTTGGTGATCGTTCGAGGAAGGAGATCAGCATGCTAACTGAGAAAAGACGTCCCATGGCAATCAACGTGGCGAAAACGTTTACAGGGAAAAAGCGACGCCAAGAAAATTCCAATGGACCGCCGTCGAATGAGTGCTTCTATTGCTTCGAAAAGAATACTCACTGGAAGAAGCAATGCCCGGTGCTAGCTGCGGATCGTGATCTAAGGAGACCCGGTGGTAAGCTTCTCCGGTCTAACACCCGGAGTGTACCTGTTGCCGAGAAAAAGAAACGGGTGATGACAGTCAAGAAAGGAGTCAAGGCGACTACCGAGAAGGCGATGGGTAACCAAGTCGAAGAAAGGACTCCGGCGGAAGCTGCGTCTTTCGACCGCCAGCTGCAAGAGGTTATTGAGGATGCGGATCAATTTGAGTTCAAGGAACCCGTCCCAGCGAGTGATGGAAGCGACAATGAGCACCTATGCACTGAATGGACGTCGATTCTGAGGTACGGAGAAGATTTCCTGGATATTTATCTAGGTTAAAGCAGTTAACAGTGACTGACAATCTATGGGTGGTTAATACAGGAGCTGGGCATGCAATAAGCTCGGATAGAAGGTGGTTCAGCCAGCATGGCAAAGGACGAACGCACACATTTGAGTATGGTAACGGGGGCACCTCATCAACCAAGCTACAAGGAACAGTGAGATTCAGTATTCTCAAGCCAAAGGGGTACTACAGTGATATCTCAATACACAATGTTGCCTTTGATAAAGAGTGCGGTAGTAGCTTGGCCAGTGCATATTACTTAGCCACACAAGGATATCATCATATTCAGGCAAAAACTGGGGAGTACTTATATTTCTTGGATAGTAAGAACCGATTCATATTTGCCGCTGTAGCAATAGATGAGGTATATTATCTCCCAAGCAGACAGCTAAACTGCAACGCCAAAGTACTATCGGTTGGCAGCAAGTTGAATGTTCACAAAACGTTGAAGGAATGGCACCTGAGACTGGGCCATGTTGGGAAAGGACGACTAATGATTATCCTGTCCGGAAGTGTTGTAAAAGACGCGCCACAGTTGCCACGAAGGGAAATGGAAAATGTACCCTTCTTTTGTCGCACATGTGAATTGGCAAAATTACGACGATTGTCGTATAGGAACATGGTGGGCCAAAAGGCATCTGAGCCGTTGCACACTTTGCACATGGACTCACTAGGAAAAATTAGACCCCAAGGTCTGTATACTTCGACGGGGCACAAATATGCTCTGGCTGTAGTCGATGATGATACGGCCTATAAATGGTACTTTGTGATGAAATCACTCAAAGAGGTCAAGTCCATAATAACAAACCTCATTAGTCAATTGGAGAAACAACTTCCATACACAGTTAAAAAATATGGACAGATGGAAGTATTGAATTTATCAACGGTATTTTGAAAGAGTACTGCAAAAGAAATGGACTTGTATACCAGAAGTCCAATGTGGAGTCTCAAGAAGAAAATGGGTCAGCTGAGCGAGCACACCAGACAATAATGGGCAACGTCAGGTGCGCATTGATAGGCACATGCATGGTTGCAAAATGGTGGCCGGACGCCCTAAAGTACATGACGGCAGTGACAAATAGAATACCCACAGCCAGCCTCAAAGGAAAGTGCCCATATGAGGAATTATATGGGACAAACCAACGGGAATAGAGCTCAGAATTCGGGGTAGTACATGTTACGCCCATGTACCAAAGTCCAAACGAGCCAATCCAAAGCTGAGTGAGCGGGCAATTGAGTGCAAACTCCTCGGTCTTTCCGATAGCTATTAAGGATATCGACTTCTCGATATTAAAGGAAATAGGTACCTCATTGCTCGTGATGTCACATTTGGTTCAACATATACCGAGAGTCTGATCTATGGTCATTTCCAACAGGAAAAATTGAGGTAAACAAGGAAAGTGTCCTTGAAATTTGTGCATTAGGGAAGCGAGAAAGGGAAATAAACCCAAATATGCCTGAAAAGCGGCAAAGGGTTGCAAATGAGCAAAACGGGACTGAGGAGAGTGCAGAGACAGTGGGAGCCGTGGTACAACAAGTGTCTGTACCCCCTATTCCACGGAGTTGTCGCAAGAGGACACCCAATTCCCGCCTCAGAGACTATGTTGTCTCAATTAACGCTGTCACAACCAGCACAAAAGTGATACAAGTTCCAAGGTCAATAAAGGAAGCAAGACGAGGTCCTAATGCTCAACAGTGGGAGACCGCACTACAGGTTGAATATCAGGCATTAGTTGCAAATGATACGTGGGAAATAGTACCGTTGCCTAAAGGACGCAAAATACTATGGTGGCATTGGGTATTTGACGTGAAGTATAACCCAGATGGGACAGTTGAGAGATTTAAAGCAAGGTTAGTTGTACGTGAAAACACACAAACCCACGGTGTTGATTTTAATGAGATTTTCTCACCGGTGGCGCGATATGAATCCCTGAGATTACTACTCGCAATAGCAACTATAAAAGATCTTCATGTCCACCAAATGGATGTGTCCACGGCCTTCCTCAATGGATCGCTATTTGAGGATATGTATATACAACAACCACACGGGTTTAGACATGGTGACGCGTCCAGTGTTTGCAAACTAAAGAAAAGTCTGTATGGACTCAAACAGGCACCGCGTATTTGGTATGCGCTCCTCAATAAGGTTTTTGTGAGCATTGGGTTTTGTCGGTGCAAAAAGGAGTACTGTTTGTACCGTCAAAAGTGGGAGGTAAATGGAGTGACGCATGTAGTACTCATTTGCGTCTACGTGGATGATATTACTATCGCTGCGAGCAGTATGAAACTGATGCAAAAGGTGAAGGCCAAATTGGCTTCAAGGTTTACTATGAAGGACCTAGGTGATATCCACTATCTCTTAAAGATGGAGATTAAGCGGGACCGGGCCAATAAGATTCTTAGTATGTCCCAACACAAATATATTATGGACTTACTACAAAAGTTTGATATGGCTGAGTGCTACTCAGAGCCAACTCCACAAGCAAAGAGTGTGGTACTTGAGAAAGAGGATAAATTAAACCCAGAGCAAATAGCAGCTCAACCATTCGATTACAGAGGTTTGGTGGGGTCACTGATGTACCTTGTGCGTGGTACGCGCCCCGATATAGCAAATGCTGTCAGAGAGCTAAGTAAGTTTCTGTCGTGCTATAATAAGAGCCATTATAAGGCTGCCCAGAGAGTACTAAAGTATCTGAAAGGAACGTCGACGTACGGTCTCGTATTTGACGGAAAAAGTAAAGAAGTGATATATGAACTGTACACAGACGCGAGCTTCGCGAATGCTAATGAAAACCGAAAGTCAGTGACTGGGTATGTGAGTATTATGGCGGATGTGTGTATTACTTGGAAAAGTTCAACACAAAGTACTATGAGTCTTCATACAGCGCAGGCTGAACTAATAGCTGCGAGTGAAGGAGTCAAAGAGAGTGAGTGGCTATGGATATTATCAGAGGAATTGGGATTCAAGCAAATTCAATCCATAATGTGTTGGTGCGATAATAAGGGGGCAATTAGTATTATTAAAGACCCCGCTAATCATAGTTCCACGAAACACATTGATATTAAAGGGCTGTATGCCAGGGAAGTTCATGACGAGGGAAGAATAGTAGTATCATACTGCAACACAAATGATATGATCGCGGATGCCCTCACTAAGGCACTGCCTCAAATTCAATTTGAGAAACTCAGGAGTCTTATGGGTGTCAGGAACCTAGCCTCACCTAAACACACAAAGGTGTTGGTTCTGTGCACAGCCATTGCAACGGATCGAAAATGTACTTTGAAGTTGAAGAGCCACCATGTGGTGCTTTGAAGTCATCCGGCTCAAGTTGAAGTCAAAGATCCTTCTCAGTTGAAGAGCAAGTTGAAGTGCAATACCAAGGATCAAGGGCAAGACTTATGCGGTTAAAGCGAAACAATAAGACGTAACGTTATGATACTATTATGACTCTCAGTTGCGTAAAGCCCAATGGTTAAAGACTAGACTAGGACGGCTCATGATAACATGAGTCACGAAAAGCAATGGATCCCGTTGACCGCATCTAGGGAGGGAGGGGCAAGCCACCAACCGCACTGTATGTCATCTTTGGACCAGATCTCCCCAAACTCTGGATGGAATTACTGCAGGCAAGCCTGAGCGTTGTAACTGTAAGCGTCCTAGCCCCCCGAAGGATTGAAAGCGGCCTGTGGCGCTTAGTCGAACCAGGTAGATGAAGGCAAAACTGAGAGTGATTGAGCTGGTGGCAAAAGCCGCCAACAAATGCGAAAAGGAAAGACAAAAGAGACAGAAATCATAAGGAAAATAAGAAATCATGCGGAAAAGGAATTTGGTGGCTCACAAATTTTGGAATGTGACAAGATCAGGGCAAAGGAATGTACCCAAATACAAGTGGAGTATAGTATATTAGAAGCCACCAATTTTGGTTCGCCCGACCGACGAAAAGTCGCGACACGAAGAGTAGCATGGTATTTCTGAAAGGTCGCAACTTGATTTAAGCAATATGCGATCCTTGATAAGATAGGACAAGATGTGCTTACTATTAAGAGCCAACATGTTAAAGGGCGTAATCCTGTGAAAGGTCGTGACACGAAAGGTCGTATGGTATTTGTGAAAAGTCGCAACTTGATATAGGATAAGACAGGACATATGCGACCACTGAAGGGATTGTTAAGATGTGCTTGAACTTTTAGTGGGAGTGTTAAGAGTCCACTTGATTGGACAACATTATAACCAATAGGAAAAGCCAAGACATCTTACTTTATAAGGGCACTTACTAAGTAGCACAAACACTTGCCGAGGGATGTTAGTGGAGAGGAGGACGCGTGGCCTACATCCCGCTTTGGTTGTCCTCCTCACTTCAAAACTGACGGCTTAAAACTACAGCCTGACAGAAAAAAAGCTTACTTGGAGTGACGAACATAGAACTATCTATTACCGATCATCGCCACTGCAGTGGTGGACATGAGATGGAATGGGCAAGTATCCGTTATTGGCACCGATAGCCCAGAGGATTTTCACGATTCCCACCTCCTCGGCTGCTTCAGAACGCTCATGGAGCATATTCAAGTTCTTCCACTCGGCACGCAGAAACCGCTTGGCCAATGTCACTGTGATCAAGTTGGCGTTTATCTACTCAAACCAAGGCTCGAAGGTTGCGACAGAAACAACTATTTTCGATGCTGTGGTCGACCTAGTCTCCGTACATGACAGCGCAGCCGTTTCGACTAGGGAATTGCCACCTGCCGTACCAGATATTACCGTGGACGCTGAATTGATGGGTCAAGTTCGCCAACTTGAAGAAATGATGGACGATGAGGAGCAGCACCACGTCGGGGACTGGGACTTTGATGGTGCTCACTGGGGTGATGAAGAACACGTTTTTGAAGACATCAACGAGCAGCAAACTAAATACACTTTCTAATGGACTACATCGAATGCGAGCCACGAGTGCGGACTACCCCAAGTATCTGCATGGAAATCATCTCGTAGCTCATCATCTAGCTTTTCAGTAGCAACAGGAATTTTTGACTTAACTTATTAACAATTTTGCATTACAGATCATTGGTTGAATAAGATGCATGCATCTTATTATTGGATGCAAATAGGATGCATCCGCCACTGGACGTCTACCAAATATAGCGTAATGACCTGTCATATCTGCAGCAGATATGCCGGGGCATATCGCGGCATAAGAACTCGTGAGACGAAAAAATCGTCTCATTAAACTCGCCTAACCCTAGGTTTATGCAGTGTAGCCATCATAAACAAACATCTTGGTTTTTGTATGAAATATGCTGACCTGCACTCTGATGCAAGGTGCCATCACTCTCTGTGGCATATATCTTTGCATATATCTTTCGCGCCTGTGCGACCCGCCAAACGACTCTTCATTTTGAAATCTGCAGACATCAAGCGCAAGTCATTGTCCTGCAGCGCAATCGACAATAGGTATTCGTGACCTACTGCAGGCAGTAGTGGCGCTTGCTGACTAACATGCTCTGATTTGCAGGTGCCATGATGCGTCCTACACATTCTATAACGAACTGGCGAGTTCGGTGCATTCAAGACACGACCAGTGACGAGGAAAACACCTCGCCCAACGTCCTACGTGGTCAACACCACGCCACCTGCAGCAAGAAAGCCGCCAGCGATGCTGAAACCGGAGATAACAGCTCATCGGGGACTGCAACCCCACCTTGGCTGTCCCCTCAACATGGCAGACGCGTGCCCAAGTCTGTGACGAACCCTCCTCCTTCTCAGGAAGGCGTCGTCTCGCCCATTTCGTCGCCAGCCAGGACCCTGTGTCTCGTGGCAAGCCCAACTACGTCGTCTCCTGTACTGCTGGAGACTCCACCAAGATCTCCTCGTCGTCCAAGGGCGAATCTCAGCGCTCGGACGCGCCAAACGTCGCGCCGTGAACGCCGTGAGGCGGTGGCACCGTACGCGAGACCACGCACGCCACGGAGTCCGCCGTCTACACGTCCTGTCTTGAACCCAAGTGGACTCATACGCACAAGCTCCGAAGCCACGCCGCCCGAGCGCCCACGAATCGTTCGAGCGGGCGATGTGTTTGTTCCTGGTCGGTGGCCGTATCGCGTGGTGCATTTGCGTGAGCAATACAACCCGCTTGGAACTGTGTTCCCGTCGGTGTCATACTTTGGCTGGTGTGATTGTTCGTCGCCGTGCCGAGTTGGAACTTGCCGGAACTCCCTCATGCACGTATATTGCAACGTCAATAGCTGTCCGTACAGCTGACGATGCGGAAATGGCCTGGATGAGTCAAGCAAGGTCTTTCTTGGAAGAAACGTGAGAACGGGTTCGTTGGGTGTGGTGGCGGCCGAAGACATCGACGCTGGAGAAGTGGTGGGGCAGTACTTGGGGGAAATGGAACATGTCACGATCTCGCGCGCCAGTCGCCCTCGCAATGGAGGGTATCGGTTGGTGCTGATGCAGCAGCCGGAGAGACCAAGTCGGCCGATTCGCGTTGCCATTAACGCCGAGGACATGGGCGGCATGATGCGCTTCGTGAATCATTCTTGCGCGCCGGTTGCAAGGTTTGTGGAGGTGTCCAACGGACGTCGGACGACCGTCGTGGTAGTCACCACGCAAGCCCTCCACCAAGGTGACGAGATAACAGCGGACTATGGAGACGAGCTCTGGTTCGTTTGCCGATGTGGGTTGGCTGTGTGCCGCCACCGAGAGATTCAAGATCAACAAGATCCGTAAGAAGTGCAAGGCGTGAGAGGGCAGCTAGTCGGACAAGTTGCCAAGAACGGTGATGGTGCACGTATAGGTAAGCGTGATGTGAAAATGTATGCGAACATGAATGAAGCTTCAAATGATCTGATTCCTTGTTGTTGCGTGTGGGTATTGTTGTTTAGACTGTAAGATCGTATCGAACGGAAGAAGACGGCTGAACCGCTCATTGCGGACCCTTCGCTCTCGCGCCAAACGAGCTCGGCTATCGATATCTTTGGAATCGGGTACACTACAAGCGTGTCAAGTGCTACTAACTTGTCGTTTGAGCGCGCAATATTCGCGCGCGCTGCCGGCACCCTCGTCGAGACCTATCACAAGTTCGTAGTGGAGAGTGAAAGCCTTCAGAGGATACACACTTGGTGGTGGAGGCCGAGATTGGTCATTCGTGGGCAGCTCGCCCTCTTCTCTCATTTTCGGATTCTTCGAGTTGCCACCACCACCTTATCTTGTTGAAGACTCTATCGTGTTTGACTGGTACGCCTCCTTTCTTCAACTACGAGTGGGCTTCTACGGACAACAACTCAAACTCACACTGTTGCTACTGCTCTGTATAGATGGTTAAAGTCGCTGGAAGCGCTAACTACAAGCTGGCCTAGGATACCCGCCTGTTGACGCTGGTGGAGACGCACTTACCCCTGGGGAAAGACGAGTGGGAGCGCCTCGCTCCGAGAACAACGCAAACCGAGCTCGTGGGTGGGCTGAGCGTGACCACGATAGCTTGCGACGCAAGTTCAAGATGCTCTACGGAAAACGTAAGCCCACGTGCAAGGCCTCCATGCCCCCCCCCCTCCCACATCAAACAGGCCAAGGAGCTGAAGAGATCCATCGACGACAAGGCCAATGATGTCGAGATGGACGACGAGGCGGACGAAGACGAAGTGGAGGAGCAGGACCAGGAGGAAGAGGATCAGCCGGACTTCTGCTTCGAAGTCGACCCGGATGATACGTTCTTCGGTGACCGTGACGACGATGGAGCTGCAGTGTTGGTTGGTAGCGATGCTCCTAGTGACGGCTCGCTCAGCAGCGACGTCGTACGTCTTGGCGAAGGTCCGACAGGTGTTTACGCTGCCAGTGACGGCGATGCGCTGGTCGCCTGTCACGCCCCCAACCGTGGAGAGTTTCCAGAACTACTCGCTTCGCCTCTTGTTGGTGAAGGTCTGGAAGCGTTTGCAACAACCCCGCGCCCGGCACTACGTCGAGACGACTTCGTGCAACTGGCCTAAAAAAGCCGCGCAAAACGTCAAGTGGACCCAACAGTCGCACTACTTCGGCACCCGCGCAGCGGCCAGCTGCACGTGGGTACGAGCCTGGTAGTCGCGATGAGCAAGAAGCGCTTCGCCACAAGAAGCTGCTCAACTTCTCGAACCGTCTTGGGGGATCGGATCTGTACACGTTTCGTGACACCATTGGCGTCAAGCGCGCCCAGGAGACTGAGGACAAGGACTTGGTGGAGGCGAGCTTCGCCAAAGCCAAACGCACGCACGCAATGAAGGCAACGGCTTCGCTCAGGAAGAAGCTTGGTGACATCGAAGCTTCCTCCAACAACATGGGCGGGAGTATCTTCGAAATGATGATGCTCTTCCGAAAGGAGAACGAGCGCAAGGCAGAGGCTCGACGCGCCGAGGAAGACCAGCGCCGCCGCGATGAAATGGCGGCCAGAGAGGCTCGTTACATGGCTGAGAGAGCCGAAGCTGAAGAGCGCCGACGCCAAGAAAAGCTTGAGATGGAGGACCACGCTCGCCGTGATAAGGAGGACGCACGAGCCCGCAACCAGGAGCTGATGCTCATGATCGGTGCTTTAACCATGAAGGCGTAAGTGGAGCGTGTTGACAACAAGGTGTTCGACACGGGCACGGTGTTCGTTGCGATCAAGGTGTGCGAGACGTACCAATTCCAAGCTGTTCGTTAGTGATCTCTGACGAAATCGATAGCATACAGGACAAAGCGAGGCATCTTCATCTGTAGCGTTGTATTAGTAGCCTCAGTTAACACTCAATATAACAGCGATTCATGTGCAACTTGTTTCTCGTGTTAGCATACCAATGTGAACATCACCATAGGCAAGATGAAGCTCGTGTAGAATGAAGGGTAGCTTGATGCCCTGTAGACATCAAATGTCTCGAGCTGGCAATTGTTGAACAGTTGACGAGTAAGATCAGCGAGGAACCTCCATGTCACCACTGAATGTTGTTCGGATCTGCGAGATCCCGACTGTCCTAACGCGATAATTGCTCATTCGAAATATGTTGTTCAGGCGAAGACCACGGCGCTCTGGGTCGTAGGGCAACGGTAGGTTGAGGCGACTATAAACCTTCTGCATGCTGCCCATGCCCCACTCCGCCGCCTGGCGTACCGACGTAATTGCGTTGTTTATAGTCCTCGCGGAGCTCCGAAGTGAAGGAAGGATGCGATCGATATCTCCGTCCTTGAGGGGTGTCAGGATTCGTCCTGTCATTCCAGTTGAACATGGAAATGCGGAATCGGAGACAACGTTCATCCTTGAGTCGGGGCAGTACTTCGGATCCAGCAACTTGTGTCGGAACCCCAACGACGTGTCCGAGTCATTCCATGACCCCAGACAGTTATGGCGGCTACGGATGATGCAACCATCCGCAGCAAAGCAGATAGTCCCAGTTACGAAGACTGCATGGAGCCATCCGTTATACGTGGCGTTCTGGAGATCAGCGTTGGATGGCTGCATGCCCTAGAGTACGGACACAAAGCATAGCAAGTTAGGATCGGTTTAACGAATAATACACATCACGATGACTTTGAATGAGCCCACCCGAAGATTCTTCCCATCGATGAAGCCGAACGTGTGCTTCAGCAACGGTTCTCTCGCCTCAACCATACGTGCCAGTTCCATTTGACGAGATGGAGACGGCCACGCAATACGAGCAGGCTCGTATCCTTTGAGTGTTGTCGATAGTGCCTCCTCCGCCCGACGCAGCGTTCTCGACAAAGTACTCGGTGGCCCTCCGAACAGCATGCAGAGAGTGCTGTTCTCCATAGATGCAACGTAAAAACACAGGACGAGACCCAAGACTTGGTGGGTGTATCGCAGTTTCGGCGGGCGGTCTCTTGCAGACGGATGCGGGATACGGTAGAAGTGTGAAAATCTGCGAAGTAGCTGGAAAAACGCCGCCCTACAACCTACCTCGTGTTAGCAACGCCATAGCTAAGTACACAATATAATACTGTTGCACCTTGTCAAGCTTGTAGCGTTCAGGAAGTTCCTGTCGTCGCCAAACTGGTATAACGCCATCCAAGCTGACTCACATGGTTTGTCCAAGCACTGCACTGTAAGATAGTGCTGGGAGCGCATTGAGATCCCCCATGCGTCTTCCAGCAGCATCCGGTATATCTCGCGTCGGGCCTCGCTCAGGTCCTTCTCCTGCTCAGCGTAGGCTTCGCTCAGCCAAAGAAGAACGGCTGTCTCGTCGTTCTCGTCCATCACTTCGTGCAAACGAGTTCAGATGTTCTAATGACGTGATGCCGGCAGCAGTATCTAGAAGAAACTGACCACGGCGGCTGTTTGGGTCTAAGTGACGGGTACATCGCTGACAGCAGCTTACTTCGCTACTATTTTGAAGTTTTGGGCAGGATCATCAGGACAGAGCAACTGTCCATAAGCTACTTATGGATAGTTTGTGGTGACTACGCTGAGCGATATGCCAGCATATATCTTTTCTATGCCTGCCATATCTGCTGCAGATATGACAGGCTATTACGCTATATTTGGTAGACGTCCACTGGTTGGATGCGTGCATCAAACCATCGCTACGCGGCACGCTGCACAGTAGTAACATAAGTAGTGATTGTTCATTCATTCGCTAGCAAAGAAACACTACCATCTACTGCGAAATAGCGTAGATGGTCACGGCGATCAGGATCGGAAGGAGGACCAGGAGCATCATGCGGTACGACTGGATTTGGCTGTTGAGCTGCGCCACCGCCTGCTCAGAGATTTCGCGAAGTTTCGTAATCTGAGCAGCATGCGCCTGTTTCGACTGCGTGCGCTCGACCTCAATGGTCTCCAGAGCCTCGGCGAGCTCAGCACGAACCGTGTCGAGTTCCTGCTTGGTCTTGGCCACCTTCTTCACTTTAGCATCGAGGCTAGAAGAGAGCTGCGAGCGAGCCGCGCTGGCCGAAGATGCGTCGGCACGCGCCTTCTTGAGCTGCTTACTTGCGCTCTCGGCGTCGGCGATCTTGGCGTTCATCAGCGACTTGGCGGCCTGCGCCGAGTTCTTCCACTTCAGCGTGCTGGCACGGGCTTCCTTCAGCTCCTCGTTCGCCTCCAGCAGCGAAACGCGTGCCTTCTTGAGCAACTCTTCGTTGGTTGCGGCAACACCACGCAGGTCCTGAAGCTGGTCTTCAGCGTTCGTACGCTGCGAAACCAGCTCATCGTACTGAGCCTTCAGCTTCTTCGACTCGGTCGTGCGGGCCCCCAAGTCCGCCGCCAGCTTTTTCAGCTGCGAGTCGTTTCCAGACGCTTGGCTGATGGCCTTCTCGTTTTCAAGCTTCTGTCGGATCACCTCGTCCTTCATCTCAAGCAGCAGACGAGCAGTCTCCTCCTTGTCGGCAATCGCAGCCTTGGCAGCCTCCTTAGCCTTCTCCAGCTTCGCCACGAGTTCATCGCTCTTGCCCTCCTTGGTGGACTGCAGCTCCGAGATCTGAGAAGTGAGCTTCTCGATTTCATCCTTGTGTGTACGCTCAGACTCCTCAGTCGACGTGCTAAGGGCATCACGCTCGGTTGACACTTCCTGGATGCTCTTCTTCGCTGCCTCCAGCTCCTTCTCGAGAGTCTGGATGCGCTCGTCGGAGCTAGCACTCTTCGACTCGGCATCCTTAGACGACGCACGAAGAGACTCCAGCTCGGCAGACACGTCCTGAGTGCTCTTCTTAGCAGCCTCCAGCTCCTGCTCCAGCGTCTGTATACGCTCCTCAGAGCTAGACACCTTCAACTCGGATGCGCTCACTTCACTTGTCAGCTTCTCAACTTCGGCCTGCAACTTCTCCACCGCAGTCTTCGACGCCTCGAGATCAGCCTTGGTAGACTTGATTTCGGCAGTGAAGGTTTCGGTCTTGTCCTCGTACGACGAGTGATCAGCGATGGTCTTCTCAGCCTCCGCACGCATCGCCTTGGCATCAGCCTCGATCGAAGCATTCTTCTCCGTGAGCTCTTTGTTCGCAAGCTGAAGATCCTCGATATTCTTCCACAGCTTGCCAAGATGAGTCTCTCTAGACTCCTTCTCGCCCTTAATCCCCGACAGCTCGGCCTGCGCCTTCTCCAGCTCGTCGCGTGTCGACTTAGAGGCGTCTTCCGCCGCCTGAAGTTTCGCCTTCAACTCGTCCAAAGTTGACTTGGATGCGTCTTCTGCAGCCTGAAGCTTCTTCTCCAACTCCTCGCGGGCAGCCTTAGCAGCATCCTGCGCAGCCTGAATCTTGGTCTTCAACTCGTCACGAGTCGTTTTGGCGTCATTCTCCGCATCCTGCAGCTTGCTCTCCAGCTCGGTATTCTCCTCCGTAAGCTTAGCAACCGACTTTTCCAGCTTGGACTCGGTCTCCTGGCCCAACTGACTACTATGCTCCACCTTGGAGCGCAGCTCCTCCAGCTCCGCCTTCAGCTTGGCAACTGACTCATCCTTCTCCTGGGTAATGGTATCAACCTCCTTCTTCAGCTTGTCGTGCGCGCCACGCAGATCCTTCTCCACCTTATGCTTCTCCTCAGTCTTCTTGCTAGCCAGCTCGACCTTGGTGCGCTCCACCTCCAGCTCCTCAGTCAGCTTGGCAATAGCCTCACTCTTCTCCTCGTTCAGTGCATCCAGCGACTTCTGAAGCTTCTCGGTCGTCTGCTCAGCTTCCGCCACCTTCACACGCTCCGCCTCAAGCTCGTTGGTCAACGTGTCCACTTGCTCTGTGTCCACCTCATTGACCACAACCGTAGCAGGTTTCGTCTCCTCTTCAGTCTTCTCTTCCGTCTTTTTGTTCTTCTTCTTGTTCTTCTTCTTAGAACTCTTCTCCTTCACACCTGTCTCCACCATCGTCTCCACCACAGTCTCCTTAGTGATGGTCTCGTGCTCCTCAAGGTACTTCATGGCCTTCTTAGTGCGCTCAATCTGCGTCACCTCCGTCTCCAGCGTCGTCAGTTTGTCGTCCGTGTCGGTTACGCGGTCCTCGAGCTCAGCAGCGCGTTGCTCCAGTTCTTCTTCTTCCTCCTTCACATCTTCAGTCTCCTCCGTCTCAGGTGTCTCCTCCTCCTGCTGGTTGTCTTCTTCCTCCTCCTCTTCCTTCTGATTCCAGACCTGCAGCTCCTTGCGCAACCCCACGAGCTTCTTGATCTCCTTAGCCACGTCCTCCATCTGAACAGCCTCGTCTTTATTACGCATCTTCTCCTGCAGCAGTCGCACTGTGGTCGAGCACGAGTCGATCGCCTCCTCCAGCGCCACGCGGTCCTCGAACGTCGTCGTCATGTCAAGTGTCGTCTACCTGAAAGATATGAGAATGAGCCCGTCGTTTGATTGGCAACCAGCGAATTTCTATCATATAATAGAAATAGAAATTCTATGGGATAGGATAGTGCATCTTTTCCGTAATTTGGTGTAACAAACACCATAGTACATGGTACCAAGATCTGGGTACAACTAGCCAGTCAATCGAGTCAGTATGTTACGAACACCAAAGGAGACTTGATGGTCGCGGTGCGTGTGCTGCTGTCGGTGCTTGCTCTGCTAGGGACGACCCAAGCTAAGTCCACGCGAGTTAGGAAGAGCTGGGCAGCTTATAGTAGTGATGAGAAAGGTACGCTACACCTGCAAGTTGTATTGGGACAATGGTCCGACGTAGCTGAGACTTTGACACATTTGCAGAACTGTATCTGAGCGCGGTGGAGAAGGCCATGGCATCGGGGAATCACTTGCTGTTCACGCAGGTTTATATGGACTCAGGTAGTCTGCAGCAGGTTGTGGGTACATGCGGTGCGCCGGCTTGGTACCGCAAGTACCTGCTCGGCTACGAGAACATGTTGCGCTCGCTGGACACGACGTTCAGTGACTTGACACTGCCGTACTGGGACATCTTCGAGGATTCGGCTAAGCGTATCTCGACAACGACTGAGTGTAATGGGATTGAAGGGTGCTCGCCGATTCTGGAGGATTTGGGAGGTTGCCAAGGCCCAGAACTTTTACCTGGAGAGTACGTTGTGAATGGCGAGGCCATTCCGAGTGGAAACTGCGCGAATACCAGCGTTGCTGTGCACGCCTGTGCAAACATCAAGAAGTGCGAGAAGTGTATTCCTCGAGGAGACTGGAGTATTGGTGATTCGTCGTTGGAGTTTGGTCCCACGACGTTTGCGGATTTGATCCGACACGCTAGCGATGCCAGCGGCACCAGCAACAGTGGCGCCTCTGCTATGGATACTCTGCGCAAGGAAGTGCAAAACTCCATTCAGTTGACGCTGCACAGTCTTCTCGGAGGTGTTTATGAGACCCGGGCGGCTGCTTTTGACCCAGTCTTCCTCAGTCACTAGTACGTTCACTCTGACTTCACTGCTGTAAATCATGGTTGCACCACTAACCAAATGTCTTTTTAGCGCGACGTTGGACATGGTGTACCAGTTTTTCCAGAGCTGCAACCAGAGTACTGCTCTGACCGGTTCCTGCAAAGGCAATGGCGAAGTTAAGGTCTCCCCAACTGCTATCATCCCCATGAAAATCAAGGCCACGACAGTAGAAAAGCATGCTGATCTCAGCACGTTCTTCAAGAACGTAGGCACCACTTTCAAAAGCATGGACGCGTTCAATGTCGAGTACGAGATCAGTCCGTTCCTCCAGAACATGTTGAAGAAGTTCTCGCTGCAGTGCAACGTCGATAAGAGCGCCACCGGAGCGATCTCGTACGCTACGGCGAAGAGCAAGTTCGAGGATGCCACAGGTATCAACACTTTAGTGAACGACTTGGCCGCATGTGACCAGACTTCAAAGCTCAATGGAACGACGACGGAGGTTGCTTCTGCCTTCATTTCGTGCGAGTTGCTCTCGTCTCTGGTGAACGGCGTGTTCACGAATTTCAGCACTCCGGTACGCGAGTTCTTCGGTGCCACCCAGGACGATCTGCCCAAGTGTGTGGGGAATCTGGCAGCCATAACCACCGTTGAGGTTACTGTCACGCCATCTACGACCTGTCAGAAGGCGATATACAAGGATACTAGCATTAGCACCAAGAACGATTTCAACACAGTCACCGACGGCTTTGCGATCGTCACCAGAGGCGCGCAGGATGGAAACGTCCGGTACATGAACCCGCCCAGCTAGATAAGTCATCGTAGGGCAATGACATGTGACTGCGTACTACTGTAGTACTAAATAGATGTGTCCGTGAAAAACCCGAGAAGCCTTCCATGCTTCCTACGACAAAACGTATCGTTACTTGAGGACAAGACAGGAGAGGATTTCTTCAACAAATTTCATATTCCCCAAAAATAAACATTACCCTCCTGATCCTCACCGCACGTCTTCTGAATCTGGCTGTCCAGCCATGGTCGAACACATGAGCTGGAACGACAACGAGATCTTCACGTGCAATGATCCGCTAGTTGTGTCCTCAAGCGGCATCCAGCAGTCCATCGGATTACCGGACGTGAGTTCGTCCAGAGAAACCTAAAGCAAGTACAAACAATACAGGTCACACACAACCTTTCACCTGAAACAAATATTGACAGCACTCACCTTTGTTCTTCCCATGAACTGGTGACTCAAGACCTTGTTCTTCTGGTACACGGTGCACCGCAGCACCGCTGGCGGACCTGAAAACACCGAAGGGAGCAGCTTCTCCAGAGCGTTCACCGCATCGCGATTCTGGTCATTGATATCGGCATTCCACAGTTGTGACGCCATGCGACTGGACTGCGCATCAACTTTGCGGACACCACCCTCACCGTTGGAGAACTGAACGCCTCTGGTCGGATGAGTTGTATGTTTGCCGTGGGTGGGAATAGCGAACCGGAACACGAAGTTGTTCTCCTCTGAGTCCCAGTGAGGATTTATCCCGCCTTCACCCACTGGACTACGATATGTTTGCAGACTCCATTCCTCCGCTGTCTCGCGAGGTTTGTCGATAGTGTGGCTCAGCTCCAAGAACACGTAAGCATTGCTCCACTTTCCTACCCAGCTGCACGCAATCAAATCCTTCGCTTCGACTAGCTCCACCGTGATGACTCCAATGAACCGATGAGGTAAACCCGCTTCTTCAAACATCGCATTTCGTTGACTGCGCGAATAAATCTCGACAAGAAGCGGAATTCTCGGTTCTTCTTTGCCAGCGAGGCCACGTTGAATGTGTTGGTGGAGCGTGCGGTAAGAGTGCAACCCATCCAAACGGTACTGGGTAATAGCCGTAACAAGCCAGCCTTCTCCACCCGTGGCTTTCCACATCGTTATAAGATCAGGATCTTCAAAGGCAGAGTCAACTATGCCATCACACGTCTCCAAGCAGATGGGGCTCAGGCGGTCCCATCCAAGCTCAACGTGCAACGGCGAGTGACCAGAGTGCATGTACCGGCGCACATTCCACTCCGCCTCAACTTCCCAAGGGTCCACGAACATCATAGACTGCAGATAAAATGCCTCAGACAGATGCTCACTTGGCTCCGATCTGAGAGCAGCACTAGACAGTCGTGACCGTGACGTGGGCACATCGCTTGTAATCGACCCCGCTGCACTAGGCAACCGCGACTGTGGCAAGGCCAGCTCATGCTCATTCGTAACGCAGTTCGCATCAGCTTCACTGTTATGGTGGGGTCGCGCATGATGATGATCTAACGGGAACATCTGTGCGTCTTCACCACGATGCGCCACCAGCAATCGTAGCTTGCGCTGCTTGCAACAACGACTCAGGAACGCGTGAGTTTGGGCGATAGTGTCGGATTCTGTTTCGCCACTAAAGATTCCGTGGCGGGCAAACCAGCTGAAAGCAGCTCGCAGCACAAAGCTCTTCACGTACACCCGAGGGTCGATGCGGAAGCGTCGTAAGGTTGCTCGCACACCAAAAGTTTCATTCCGCATCAGCAGCAGCACATAATCGTCACTTGTGTTCACTAGTGCCTTGTGTAGCTCAAAGCTCATTCCAATCTCGTGAAGAAACGCCTGTAAGCTATCCGGGCTATCATCTTCGATCGCGTCGTCAGACTCAACTGGCACTGCGGCGGTGACAGCATCCATCTTCAGCTCTACTGCAGGATCGACAGTTGCGTTTCCATTTCCACCGCCATTGGTGATAGGCGCTTTCACATTATCGCCGTGATCCACTTGGCAATTCTGCTCCTTCCCTTCTCTGGTGGCAGCTGCAGCTTCTTCAAAGGCTGCGGTATCGAGACCGTAGAGACCACAGAGACACGGAACTTCTTTCACGGAGTAGTCAAACTCACATCTCAAGTGAGACTCGATCAGCGCATACCAGCGCTTCAGACCTTCCAATGGACCCTCGCCCAATGCTTTCCACAATTTTTTCGGGGTAAACAGCGAGCTCGCAATGTCGGTTTCGATCACTCCTTCGTCATCAGCATCGATTCCCTGTTGGTAGGTACTGAGGAAAACTGTGGCTCGCGCGTACAGCGTACGAAGCACTGACACCATGAGAATCAACGTGTACATCTTGCGAATCTTGAATTGGTTCTGACTCGATGCGTTTTCGATGCCTCCCCACGACAGCAGCGAGATAGTATCATCACTCGTTTGGCGTGCCGCGACAGCACCCAGGAAAGTGTATCCTAGATTTCCTTCAAATATCCGAGTTTTGCGCATCTCACTCGTGCTCGTAGTAGGACGTTGCAACAATCTGCATAGCAATCGCAGGTTCTTCTCAAATGCAAACGAGCTTAGAGAGGGACGCGCGTCACCGGTGATTTCCACATTAACCGTCCCGTAAGTATAAAACGGCAAAGTGACAGCTTGACGAACAATATCAGACCGTTGCCGCGCCCAACCCAAGAAAATGATTCCTGTGCGAACAGCAACACTGATGTGTGCGATCACTTGAGCTGGGATGTTGATCTGGCCCTGGGCATCGAGGTTGAGGATATAGCAAAGCTGAATTGTTAGGCCCTCCCAGTCACGATACACATCCTCGGCGATGCTGCACGAAGCAAACGTAGAACACGAGTGTAGCATCGATAATGACACGTACTCGACCCACTTCCGCAACGTCGATACTCTGCCGAGCTCCGATAGCAAGAAGCAAACTTCAACAATGTGGAGGTACGCGTGTGGATGCATCACCGCGAGCGCAGCTTCGTAAACGTAGTTGCGGTCTACCTGGAACTGCTCACAAAGCGGGGTACACAATTCATCCAGAAACTCCCTGTGAAGCTTGACTCGGTGGTGGTGTCGTTGTCCAGGAGACGTCGAGAATATCATTGAGTGCGTAGGAGAATCAACGCCATCACCATGTCGAAACCACATATCCAACTCAGCTCGGAAGTGGCTGATCATCTCACGCGCCACACGAATGCCAATCATCTTCCCCACAAAAGCGGAGGATGCCCACCTCCTACACTCGATATCAGCGATCTGTGCCTTCAGCCATGGCGCTGTCGGGATTGCCTTTTCAGCTTGCATAGCTTTCGACCACGAAATGGAGCTGGCTCGATGAATCCGTGATTTTCTGCTCGTCACCAGCGGATCGATGTGTGGAAGACTGAGCTCACCCATAAAGCTCATTCGCCTGGGCGACATACTCCACTTCCTTTGTCTCGGGGAATTACTGGCAATTGGCGACGTAATACTCGACAGTGTACTTCGTCTCCAGCTTTTTAGTGAAGACTGGAATCGAGGTGACGTGGGACTCCCTGATGCACCGCTCAGTTCTGCTTCGAGCATCAATTCGCTCATTGGATCACTTTCAGCTTCGATTGTGGAGATTTCAAAACGTGCGTGAACGTTTACCAAATGCCGTGCTTGGAGCATCTCGACGAGTGCTGTATCACTCAAGCCACTTCGTTTGCACACGTAGGCCGCAAAAGAAAACGCGTGCTCGATATCTGCTGTTGAAGCAAGCTGCAGACGTATCTTGCCCGAAGACGTGTGGACTGGAGAAACCGGGATGTCTGGATATGCTTTCTGCTGCATTTTCTTCTTTGCCCAACTGAGCAATGAAGAGTTGACACTGGAATGAAGATGCTGCAAGAAGACCGTGAGGGACGTGAGATTGACGTAGAAATGTGTCGCTCGCATCACGCTGGATACAAGGTTATTATTCGTAGGGAGGACCGCTTCATTGCCTCCACACACATCGACGTCTTGAAATTGTGGGAGTAGAACAGCCCACGCTTGCTCAAACTCCTCCAGCCACCACAGCGCACAACTCTCCAACCACACCTCGCCCTTCCGGCGGAAAAGAGGTATTACCTCATGCTCTAGCAATTGCTTCGTTATTTCCCCTGCAGGAGTAATCCCAGCTTGATTTGTGGTATAGTCATGCTGAAGTTTGTCATCCGTTTGATATTCCACAAGCCTTGCAATTATTAGCGCCAGACTCAGGTCTCCCAGACGCACTGACAGCACACGAATAGCGTCTTGAGTACGTGGAGGCTCACACAAGAGGAAAAAGGCAGCAGCCACTTCGTAGTTTTTCTTGCTCAGAAGCGAATATGCGTTCTTGATTGCAGCATTGCTCCAGCGTTTTTCAGAAAAATCATTTTCCAAGAACGAGGCCAGCGTCTGAAAAATCGTACAAGGAGTTACAAATCGAATAGGTAAAAAGACAACAGAATATAAAACGCAGCATAGCAGGTTGGTTTCACCTTGTTGGATTCCGATTGAGTCAGCTTGGCCAGTGCGCTGAGCACTTTCTTCTTTCCCAATGCCACGTAGAGCAAGCACACATCCATCGCGTCTTTTGTTCGCGCATAGGAAACCTTGGCAAATCTGCATTCAGATTCACACCACGACAAAGTCATTAGTAGTAGGAACAGCACATGGTTTGGCTATGTGGGGTTACCTCTCAACAATCCCTCGCAGATCCTTAACATCCTTGATCCACAGTCCTAGCCACAGAGGACGGATATCATCCCATTGCATTTGGGGCTGAATGCAGTGTTCCCACAAAAACTGCTGCGCATCCGAGTGTAAGGCCCACAGAAGTCCTGATGAAGGAGTTTCTTCCAAACTTGGTAGCCAATAGCAACTTTCACGCTCGCTATACGCGTTTCTCCATTTCGATTTACCAGAGTGGGGATCAGAATCTCCATTTTGCGGATTATTGCTGCCGTCACCACTGCTGCCTGTGTGAGCAAGCACCACGCTTCTCAGCGATTTTGCAAATAAGTACATCGAGAAGAAGCGTTTCGCTCCCAGGTCTGCAGCTGAAGCGTCCAAATCAAAGCCGAGGGACTGAATCTCATCCACAAAACTCAGAAGCGCTTTCATCTCCAAAAGGTTTTCTTCACTGAACGATGCGAACAAAACGGATGCGTTTGGTTGCGACGAATATGTTTTGCCCAGGAGCATAGAATCGATCGCCGTCAAAATTGTCGTTGCTTCACTCGATGCCAACGTGCGTTGATCGTCCTCATCGGAAAGGGATGCATCTTTGGCGTAGTTGTATCTCCTCTTACTGTCTCTACTCATAGGAGCAGCAAACAGTTTCTCAGCCTTATCAATTTGATCACTGCGATGAATAGATGTCGAGTATCGACCAACAGACTCCAACATTCGAGCACGTCCTGAGCCATTTTCTATTGCAGCTACGCTTTTTGAGCGTGCTGCGCCAGTGTACGATAGGACTCCACTAGCTGCACTAGCACGAGCGGAAGGCTCGTCGTCCATCACTTTTGCGAGAAGCTTCAGCATTTGAGTTGCATCTTTGAAAGCTCTTGAAAACTCGTACGATGCCCGGTCTCCAGCAAGCAAAGTATCTTTCTTTCCAACACGCGCGTGCATGCCAAACATCGTCGTAAGAAGAACGTACGGATGCCACACAGGGAGTTTCTGTGGAGACTCGACGGCTTTCCAATCCATCGAATACTGCAGGAGACTTCCCGGCTCGTCCCACTTGCCAACCACCACTGGCATTTCATTAGAGATCGGTTGAAAAGCAGGTTGATCCTGTCGTGAGTCCTTTAGATGACCACCTCCAATCAAAAGAGCGGACGAATCTCGAGTACAATCAAACAAAGGAAGCGGGTTCACGATGTCATCTCCAACTTGCGACCAGCGGTGCTGGTTTGTATCATACTGATAAATAACAGTTGCGGATTCGTATCTTACCGCAAGCGCGTCGACATTAAATTCGACATGCGAATTGCACCAGGTGAAACCCAGAATGTGGCCTCGGCCGTTTGACGGAATGGATTCTTCCAGACGCAAAATGCCAAGCCCAGACTCTGCTTCAAATACATGCAGTTCTTCCGGTCGATCAGCGTGCAAAACTGCCAAACGGTTTGGATCATCAACTTCGATGTGACTAATACCGTCCGCCACCACAGCATCTTCACTTTGCCTCGAACTATCAACCTGATCAGGAGACACATATCCGCGTCGACAAAACGATCCCGATGGCTCACGCGCTTGATGTCCATTAGGTGAGGGGGGTGACATGGTACTGCAAACGGGGTGAGAACTCATCATCGTAAAATGAATAATATCCTCAACAGTCTGACACCGCCAGTGTTCGATGTTGCCGCCAGCATCGCCAATAAAAAGCAGTGAGTTCAGACTGTTGCGGCCTTGAACTCTCTTGCTAGAGAACGCTCGTTGGCGGTAATCTCTTTCGCCGGCGATCGAGGCGATGTTTTTTTTTTTCGCGATAGCTGGATCTTGGATTTGAAGCGGAACAAGTTCGAACGAGTGGTATGCTCCCTCACGGACACCTTTCCACACACATAGTTTCCCCGGAAGTGATTCAATACCAAAAATCAACACAGAATCCGGTACATATTCGCCATCATCTGCGTAAGCTGGACACACACATAGTAATGATAGCTTGGGTGCAGCTTTCATGTGAAGAAGTTGTTTCCAGCCACCATACATCGATACCGCACCTGCATGAACCACATTCTCCATACTGCAAGGACTTCGCGGGTTTTGCTTCTCCAGCGACGACAAGAAGCTTTGACGAAGAACCGATGCATACTCCTCAACGGTATGCTCGGATGTATCAACTCCACCGCCATTGCTCTTACTGAGCGATGGTTGGTTGAAAGGAGCAGGTGTCGTTGACTGAGGAATAGTTTCATACACTGGCTGTCCCATACTTCCCTGGTAATTTTGCACGCAGGCCGCCCGAAAACGCATCAGCAGCGATTCCTCAGGTGGGATCACGTCGATCAGCGCCAATACCTCCTTCACATCCTTTCCAACCACGCTCTTATTGTTGATGCCTACGAGCTCGTCGCCCTCAACTACTTCACTGAGGTATGTATTGGTGGAATTGTTCCGTGAAACCAGCAGCTTCCCCCTTTTCTCGTCAAGCTGGATTTCGAGTTCAGAGCTCGTCGGCTTTTCACACGTAACCTCGTACTCATAACCCGACTCGCCTGTCACGTAATCGTAGAATGTCCAAGGAGATAAACTTGGAGAACGAGTAAGTTTTCGATGTTTTGGCGGCAACTGCACCCTTGGAGAAGACACAACTGCAACATCAGCTCCCACTGATCGCCCGTACACATCGATGACCCCCGACTCAAACGCAACGAGAAGTAGCGGGGTAGCATCAAAGTGTAGCGTGGGTACCCACAGGATGCACAATACCTCGCCACAATCCTTCTCACAAGGCAACACACCCGACGGAATCAGCCGCGACTCAGCAGAAAACGCTGAAAACGAGATCCAGTACACAAGAATTTCGTTCCGCCACGTGCCGTCGCTTTCGGAAAGGTGTGCATCAACGCTGGCAATCAATGGCAGTGATGGATGTGCTGATAGTGCTGAAATCGAGCCGACATGACTTCTGTACCACGACTTTTTCAAAATCTGCGATGGCCGGTCTCCCTCGCCTACTGCGACGTGGAAAGACATCATAATGTGATCGGCACGTTGGAGTACAATGCCCAGCTTAGACGGCATACCAAAGTAGTTCTGCGAGAAATATGCCATAACACAAGCCTCTCCAAGTCTCACACCTCTAGCTCCATCTTTTTTATTGTCATCTTCCCCATTCACTTTAATCTGCAGCGTCGTCTCCTCCACAGTCGGGTTCTTCGATACAATCCCGACAACTCTCCATAATCTCAAAATTCCACTTTGATCCACTCCGGAAATCCAATCTGCGTGGTTGTCTTGCACATCATTCACCACTTGGAAATTCTCATCACTAATATTTCTGTTCTTGGACATGACCCATCGTACGTTGTCAATTGGGTAAGTTTGTTCAAACACCAGCACCTGTATAAACTCCACCTCGTCCTCTTCTCTCTCTGTCCATATCCTAACCGACCTCGTGGCCGTACAAGTCAATAAGATCCTCGCTGGTTCAAACCATTGAGCTTTTCTAGTTCCATCTGTCTCCAAAGCTGAATGCCACTGGGCTGTAGAAGGTTTCCACGAGAAATAGACCACTGGATCAGGATGACTCAGAATCTCCACTTTGCTTAATGTCTGATTCTGATCAGATTCTCCCAATTTTCTCTTCATCCTCCAGACTTTCACCTCTTTGTCCTTCATCTTTAACGTCGCAAAGACGAAAGCACTGGGCGAATACTTAGCCACATCACAACCTTCTGTATCTGATTCCCATAGTATCAGAGTCTGATTCTGTCTGATATCCAGCTTGCCAACACCTGTATCACGTCCACAGAAGAGCAACTCGTCTGCACTGCGGGAGAACGCGAGCCCTCGGATGTTACAGTGGCTGGTATCCAGTTTGAAGCAGCAGACGATGGCAAAGTGCACACTACTGCGCTCTTTTGGGTCTCTCTGAGGCGCGTGGACCAAAATTTGGTCACATGAAAGTGAGGCCAATTTCCCATGGAAAGCGCTCCAACGCACGAAGGCAACGGGCGAGCGGTGGCCAGAGGGCGCAAGGCGAGAGAGAAGGATGAAGTCGTCGCTGTCGTACAGACGGATCTCTGTCTGTGTAGGCACAGCAAGCACGTTGCGGCCGTCGATGCGCGTCCAACTCCACGCGCGCACCGACATTTTCATACTGTAGATCTTTTTGCAAACTGAAGCGGGAGACCACGTTGAACTTCGATGGAACTTTTCGGACTAAATTGCAAATGGGACTATAGTTTGTAATTTGAGTATGTTTTATGTGACCAACCACCATGCTGAAGACGATGATAGACATGTACAACGCTTCACCCACAAACCAGCGTTGGGCAATAAATGTATGTACGGCAGCAATTTACAGTTGTTGCTTATTGCCGTACTTGTCAATGAGAGGTGTGGCGCCATGCCCACGCTCGAACTGTTCACGGGCAATACATGTAGTAGTTTGCTTCAACTCTGACTTCATCGGGGGTTCGAATTTTAGTCTGCCTCGTTTACCATAAATATGTGACGGAATGACGGCTGCTTTTTGCAATATTAGTGGTCGACTAACAGTTCAAACAATAGCGTACATTGGAGGATGACCACTTTCAGACGTGGAAAGTCCGAAGTTCCCAATTCCGTCGAGGCGGTCTGACCCAAATTGCCGAAGGTCATGCATGACACATGTTCCGCCGTTGATACCATGCAGATTAACTGTAAACCGGCGCTAAAGGAATTCGCTGAGAGCAGCAGACTGGTGTTCGATGGACACAACCTGGACAGCTTCGAAATCATATTTGCTAGTCTCCTTGCTCATGTTTGTATATACTGTATATTTATATATTTTTTCCCTGTACAACTCTTCAGGTGCACAGACTTGCAAATTGGCCAGTTAACGAATCGCTTTGACTGCTGCAACATTCATAACAGATTGGACATGCATGTTTGAGCTGACATTACGATGCAGTAGCTTAGTCTAGCACAAGACCATCGTTTCAATACGTGCATTTTTTTCAATAAGAGCAATATGTACTAAGATAATGATTAGATACTGTACCGCCTCAAACCAAATTCATGGTGCGCTATTCCGGTGCAAACCAAGCAGCTACGTGGCAAACTTCAAGGCAGTGGCAGTGAGCGAGCACCGTTGCTCTGCCGCTGGCAGAGCATTGCAGAACAAAGATGCTCTCTGTAGAGAACTACTTCTTTAATTCACACCCACTCGACGTGAGAAGCGCATATGCGCACAGGGTACAGTGCAGCCACCGGATAGAGGAAGTGAAACTGCAAAATTCCAGGCTTACAGCATGCTACATCACTTCGTCTACAAGTTTGAGGGAGGCCCTTCCGGTGCTCATACAGGGGTGAGTGAACTAACGAACCCCCAATCCGCAACGACCATGTTTCTCGTTAACCCTTCTGCGAACTGAGAGGGATCAAATGCAACCTTCAGCAGCAAGAAACACCACTGTCTTGCCAAGTCACACGTCCCTAGACAAACAAGTGAGGGCCCATTTTGTTTGGCACTAAAATGTCCCAAAATACTCTCGCCATCTGATGCGCCCATTTTATCAGATCCCGCTCAGCACAACTGGGCGACTTTTTCAGTGTTGGAGCCAGCCTCTCTTCCACACTCAAAAAGCGACTGAGCCCAACGAAAAGGCAACCAGTGCGGAAAGCAGCACGAAAGGGAAACATCGTTGCAATAAATGGGGAACTGCTGCTCCACTGAGGCCTCGGCCGTCGTGGCGCGATTCTCGGGCGACAAGGACGAGGTGCAGGCTGTGCCCTACGCCGCCCTCCCTTCACCGCTCAAGTACGCGGACACAGAAGACACCGAGCCGCGCGTTAAGGACGAAGAACCGGCGTCAAGTTCCTCGCCCTCCCCATCATCACCCTCCAACGGACCTGAAGAGTCCGAAGACAGTTTTGTACCAGTCCACAGACCCAGTAACAAACATGTTGAGAACACACACCACGTCAAAGTTGGAGACTACAACTTACGATACTCGTACTACTCGAAACGCGGCTATTATCCTGAAGGTAGAGTTGATAAAAAGGTAGTACTAAGGTGAAACACTAACTTATTTTATCACTATTTTGCAGCCAGGAAGAAAGCCAATCAGGACAGTTATTACTGTGAGACACACTTCGCTGGAGATGATGAAAAGGCTTTCTTCGCGGTCTTCGATGGTCACGGACAATATGGTGACATTTGCTCACAATTTGCAGCTGAGCAACTACCGGAGAATATTATCAAGAATTTGGAGGGGAATGTGGGGATTCTACCTGCTCTGACAAAAGCTCATGTGCAGACTAATAGAGCCATGCACGAGGCCAGTTTTGACGACTCTATGAGTGGCACGACGTCCATCTCGGTGCTATTTTGTGGCAATGAGATCCATGTCTCCAATGTGGGAGATTCCAGAGCAATTATCGCTCAGGAGAATCTCAAGGCTTCGACACGAGAAAAAGAAGCTAACCTTGTGGCAAAACCACTGTCTATTGACCAGACGCCCTTCCGAAAGGTACGTCGGACAATGGATGAAACGTCTTTTACTCTTTTTTTCTCTTTTTTCTTTGAGAAACTGACCTTCTTATTCATTTTTTTTACTAAAGGATGAGAGAGTTCGTGTCAAGAAGTGTGGAGCACGGATTTTGACGGTGGACCAAGTGGAAGGTCTCGAGCCTATCCACGAGAATTGGGGTCTTTCACTCGGTGATGAGATTGATGAGAACGGAGACCCTCCTCGAATTTGGCACCCCTACGGACAGTACCCCGTAAGCATGTTGACGATGTCTTCTTCTAATCCTGATTTATTCTTTGTCGGTCCTGACTCTGCATCGTGATCAATTTTTTGTAGGGCACTGCATTCACACGCAGTATTGGTGACTTGGTGTCTGAAGAGCTCGGTGTGACGGCTGAGCCGGAAATTTTGTGCAAGGGCTTGAACCCCCACGATAAGTTTATCATCATCGCGAGTGACGGCGTGTTTGAGTTCCTCACGAGCCAGAATGTCGTTGACATTGTGAAGCAATACGAGAACCCGTCCGAGGCGTGTCATGCTCTTGTTGAAGAGGCGTACAACCGCTGGCTTCAGTTTGAAGTACGTACGGACGACATCACCGCGATCTGCATCTTCCTCGACGGTGTTACCCCGGCAAAGGAGCGTGATGGTCCTCGTGGCAGTATTTACGTTGGTGGAGAGGTTTTGGATCTGCAGTCGATGCAGAGGCCTGTGCGTGGCATCACGAAAAACCACGCGCGCAGGAATACGATTGTCGGAACGGACGCGATTCGTTTGTCGCTCGCAGAAGCATTTATGGATGACGATGACGAGACAGGACTTCCGAATTTGATCGAAAGTGAGGGCAAGTCCGAGGAAGAGGAGGAGTGGATTAAGAATGCTGTCCAGGGCAGCTTCTTGTTCAACCATCTGAGCGACCAAAAGGTGAGTTGCCGTTTAGATTTCCTGCTAGCTGCAATTATCTTTCAAACACTTCACTTACATGCCATGCGTTACAGATTCACGAGGTGATCTCTGTACTGAAGAAGCTCGAGTTTAATGCTGGCGACATTGTGATGCGCCAAGGAGTCCCTGGCGACACGTTTTACCTGGTAAGTATCGCCACTGTTTGTAGGATAACGTATGTGAGAGGCTAATTCTGTGTACTCCTGTTGTGCGATGATAGGTGGAGACTGGTGAGTTTGAAGCTCGCCACTTGAAGGACGAAGCTCCAGAGCTCTCGCCTGAGAACGACTCCTCCCCGGAAGCTTATGGCGAGGTGGTTCAGGTGTACAAGGCTACTAATGATTCCCATCCGACTTTTGGTGAGCTGGCGCTTATCTACCCGAAGCCGCGTGTAAACACGGTTGTAACTAAGGAAAAGGGTACGCTCTGGGCGCTGGATCGGATTGCCTTCCGCTCGATCCTGATGCGTGGGCGACCGCTGCGCGATGTTGTTCGGCGCCTTCGCCAGATCAGCTTGCTGCGTCCATTGACTGTGGCTCAGACCAACCTGGTCGCAGAAGAGATGCGCACTGTGGTGTTCGAGCCAAACCAAGTTGTTCTTCACGAGGGTATGACGGAGCCCGGCTTCTTCCTGATTACCAGTGGTCGCATCGAGTCGACCTCGAAGATAGATAACGTGGTGCCTCTTGAGCTGAAGACTTTTGACTACTTCGGCGAAATCGCGCTTGTTCGGAGACGCTCGATCAGGTAATTTTCCTATTCAGCCGACTTTTGTTATCGTTGTTGTTTGCTGACAGATTGTGTGTGTTCGATTCGATGCGTTCACGTACAGTCAACGTTCCATTCGTGCAATTGAGCGCACGGAGTGCCTCTTCATCAGAAAGGATGCATTTGAACTGGCTGTTGGTAAGCTGTCTTCTATCCTCGAAAAAGACAAGCTGCGTCGTGCGCGTAAGGCGCGGATTTCGGAGTCACAGAAGGAGGCCACGGTTAGTGTCTTTGATTACATTCTACTCTACAGGTATGTTCACGAAAACTAATTTGTGATTTTTGTATTTTTTTTGGCAGACAAACTCGTTTGTCCAGTTTGACAATGAATCCAAGTCTGTGATGCCCAAGTCTATCAACGACCTGGAGGTTGTTGGAAGCGTGATGTCCGATCTTATCAACACCGTCCGCTTGGTGGAAGTCAAGGGTTCGTCCCCGCCAGTATACTTGACTTTGCGGTCGGTGAGCATGCAGGCTATCGTTGACGCCGGCATGCAGAAACACGTCAGTGGCGAGCGTGACATTTATGTGTCGCTTTACGAGAAGAATGCTCTCGTACCGCAGCTCTTTGGTATGAACTCGAACGACTCAGATATTCACATGCTTTACGACGCTCAAATCGTGGGCACTCTGGAGAGCTTCTTGGATGGCGAACCCCACGGAGAGTCTTTCGTTCGTTACTATGCTGCACAAGTCGTGATGGCGCTCGAGTTCATGCATGCGGTAAGCTTGCACACACCCTTCGGGTTGTTTCACACCAAGTCTCACAGTATCTTCTCTGTGCTTGTAGGAGGGCGTTGTTTCGCGAATGGTTGACCCCACGAACCTGATGGTTGACCGCAGTGGAAACCTTCGCATGATCAACCTGAGGTGAAACTCATCATTTTGTTTTCTGTATTACTGAGTGGTTTCACTAACAGTGCCTGCTCGTTCTGCTTTTTGTTTCGTGGAGACTTTCTAAGTATGTTGGACGTGGCCGAACCTACACTGTCTGTGGTACCCCAGAGTACCTTGCTCCGGAGCAGATTACTGGCGAAGGTGAGCATTCACTTGAGTAGATGCCCATTTACGAGTTTAGAGAAAACTGAGTTGTTACTGCTTTCCAGGCCACAACATCGCTGCGGATTACTGGTCACTTGGCGTGCTCATGTACGAAATGCTGACTGGCGCAACGCCATTCACCCGGGAAAACGAGAACGACTTGGAGATTCTGAATGACATTGCGTCGTTCCGCCCGGACCAACTGTCGTGGCCTGACCACACAAGTGCCGAGCTGAAGGATATCATTGAGAACTTGTTGAGCCCGGATCTCGCACGGCGCCTCGGATACTCAGAAGTTCGCGCCGGCGCTTGCGAGCCGATCAAGAAGCACCCGTTCTTTGCTGGAACCTCATGGGAAGCCACAAAGATGGGCTCGTTCTCGGTACGTCATGAATCTGCTGATACTGGTGTGTGTCGTGGTATAGCTGACCCAATTCCATCTTGTTATTGCTACTGAGCAGGCACCACTCGAGCCGGAGGCTGCATCAGAATTCAAGCAGATTGCAGCGAGTGGAAGTCATGAAGACATGAACATCGGCAGCGTCTATACAGGTGACGCCGACTGGCTCGCCGGATTCTAGACATGTATAAATTCGCCGCTCGCACAGCTTGGCACTCCCAACGAACACAACAGCTAAACGAGCAGCCACAAATTGAAGTATTTTGTTTTTTGCTAACTGAAATTAGCGGATGACTGGCATTGTTTTGTGTCTTCACGAAGAGAAAGCAAGTCCTGTGATCTTCATGTCACCAAAAGACACCGTGCACTCTTGCAACAAGCTCTGCAACAACACCAACATCAGTAAAGGTATATCAGCCATAAACCAATGCCAACTTACCGCATCGTGGTCAACACGTTCAGCGATGGTGGGGAAGTACGTCTCGATCGCCTCGACGGCCTTGTCATCAGTCTGAAAATCCACAGCAATACTCAGAGACACACAAGTTGCAAAAATCTACAGTCAACGAACTTACCAGCAACATCGAGGGTTGAAATTGCATCGTCTCGCTGTCCAATTGGCAAAAGTCTCCTCCAGTTTTCCTCACAATCAGTTCCACCTCCTTTTTCAGTGCAAAGTGCATCACTGTAAGGCGATATTCCTGATATCCTCCATCTGGACACGCCACACTGCATACAAAGATTAGTATAAATCTCCAGTGCCATCTCCCTATTGCCACTTTTACCAGTCATCAACAGGGATTTCCACTCCCATCAGACCGAGTTGCACACGACTCGAACCGCAGATAAAATATCCTTGGAACCAGTTGCCATCGCTTGGGAAACACAACGTTGCACGGCCACCAGAACTTGAGAAAGTTGTCGTCATCGTCTCTTGTCACCAACCAATCAATTTAACGCAATGGAGTTGCGGTGCTTAACGGACGATACAGCACTTGTGCGTGCTGTGCAGAAGCTCAATCTGGGAGTGTTGCCAGTGCAACCCCCCAACTTCTGTTACCGTCGAGCTGAGAAGGACAAACACCGCTTATCGTGGGCTGCAGTGAATGGGGACGTTGTGACTGGCGCTGCAGTGGCAGATCTCGAGTTGGAACGAAATGGATTGAAAACGATGCAACTTCGCACACTGGCGGTGCCTGCACAGTTCCGACGTCAAGGGATTGGGAGAAAGTTGGTGATGAAAATCATTGAACAAGTCAAGGAAGTGGAAAAAGAAGGAGACAGGATTGAGAGTGTTCGACTGCATGTTCATGCAGGAAATGACGAAGCTTTGGCGTTCTACGAAGCTCTGGGTTTCATTGAAAAAGCTCGTGTTGAAAACTATTATCGACACTTGGAGCCTCGTACTGCGTTCGTCATGGAGTATCAACTCCATTAATGATCAAGCTGTCAAGAGGGAGATCAGTAAGAGATAAATCGCACTAACATGGCTCATTGAGAACTCAATAGTAGGCCTTGAAGGTGGCTTGCGTGAAGTCGTCATAGCTCATGTCATTGTTCCAGCGAGTCAGTAGAGGTGGCACACCCTTGGGTAAGTTCTCAGTCTTTCCCGCTTCAATAGGGTCCTTGGAACTTGGTGCAGCCATTTTCTCTTCAGGTAGAGGTTGCATGAACACAGCCAGAGTTTCTCGATTCACTCCCGTCACTTGAGGCCCACGTACAGCGTGAGGTGTGGCTTGCAACGTACCACCCGAAAGGATCTGCGACGTCTCTCCGATTTGGTAGACCAAGTGTCCAGGAGGAATATTAGCCTTGAGGATCTCGCCACGACGATTCTTCACATAAAGTCCAGCTACCGGATCTGGGTTTGGCACCGTCACTCCATTGCAATCCGTGAACATGGCCTGCACCAGTCCTGTCAACGCTCCATGATCATTATGCCAGCCACACCACGCAAAAGAATCCTCCAATGTCGTCGCTTCACTTTGAGCCGCAATCTGTTCCTCTGATAGTGAATAGTAGTGCAGCAATCTGGCCTTGGAACATTTGCCTGTGCTGATGATGCGGTGAAGTTTATCCTTCTCGTACCCTGGAGATTTGCTCTCCACGAGTTTATCCCATCGATGTGCCACTAGAACTCCCGTGTCCACGATCAATTGTCCTAATTTCATGAAAGGTTTTTCCAACTCTGGCAACTCTTTTGGACAAATATTGGGGTGGTAGAAATGGAAATTTGTCAATAAGTTGCAGGTCTCCATTTGAGTCCTCATCTTTGTCCGTTTCAACTTTGAACCGGTGGGAATGCTCCCACCGGTTCAAAGTTAAAGCGTTACTAAGTATTAATATTTCCGCACAACTTAGAATGTGGACGTTGTGAGTCACAACTTGTGACGCTACTAACAGATAACGACTTGCTGCAGAATGAGGCCACGACGAAGTGATCAAGGCTTTACATGTATTGAGCCATGGTGCTGCTATCGAAACTAATTGGTCAAACTGCGCTGATGAATGCTGCGTATAGAGGACATGAAGAAGTATTGCGCATACTCCTCGAGAACGGCGCGAATGCGTCAAAAACGGACAACGCAAATCGATCTGCCTATAACTACGCTACATGTACCGCATCGATGCAGATCCGGTCATCACCGATTGCTGACTTGAGCATCCAACTAAGTTTCGAGTGAGCTGGTGCTCAGTAAACCTTTGGTCAGCCATAAGGTGCCCCAGTGGTTTCTGCCTAGTCGTGATATTCGAAAGGAGAAGGATCGGTTCGGTTTTGGTTCGTTTGGGGAAGTTTATCGAGGGCGGTGGCTCAACTCGAAAGTAGTGGCGAAGTATGTGAATGTCGAGTCTGAAAAGGAGAAGCAAGCCTCCCATCGTGAAGTACGAATCTGGCATCAAGCTCGCCACCCAAACATTTTGCCATTCTTTGGTACCTCGGACGAAAGCAAACCATACTTTTTCGTATGCGAGGAAGCAACTAACGGGAACTTAATGGACTACTTGTATCGTGAAAAGGCCGACAGCAACCTGGCGTAAATTGTACGGAAAAAATTAACCCCTCTACCCCATATTATGTATTATACAGAATAAGCATTGTTGCACGATTTACTATCTAGCAAACTTGGTAATGTGCTAGATCTTCGCATATAGATTTTTGTATGGGACTGATCAGTTGAAGCTTCCTACGGGATTATTCGTGTTCATAGAACGACTTATATAAACTCCAAACAGGTTTGAAAATCCAAATCAAAGCCCATAGCTGCCCCGTGGCAGCCACACACACAACACACTCTCACTCTCATTCGTAAAAGATGAACGGCCCAAGAGAGAAGACCTTCATGCAGCCCTGGCGTGAGCTATCCAAGGACGAATGTAAGGCGCGGAAGCCTACAGGCCTTGCCAAGGACCACCGCTACGCGATGTCGGGTATCAAGGGCCGTCTAGATGAAGCAAGGCGCGACCAGGACTTCTTTGAGGGTAAGCGCGTGCTCTAATGTCTATTTGTGTGTTGATACTAATCCTATCGTTGCATCTAGGTGAAACGGAGTTGATGGCATTCGGGCGGCGTACAGGTCGTCTCCAGCTACCTGTGCTGAGCACCAACAGCACCGCCCCGGCACCCACCGGGAAGCATGCGTCGTATGCAGCAGTAGGTCGGCAGCTACACCATCGTCCACCCACCGAACATGGTTCTAGCACTACCGTGCCACCTTTCGCTTCAACCAAGTGCTGTGGAGCTCCCACGAGCTTCTGATCCACCGGTGATAAATTGCTACGGCCGCGCCTTCGTCGGCACCAGGGTCTCGTGAACCCAAAGCCGCGGCTGCGCCCTCTAATCAAGATACTACAGAACAAGAGGAGGCACAGCCGACTGTTATTCTGGATTATCCAGAATACGGACACCGTGTGAGTCATAATTATGATGAAGAGACGAAGGATGAGAGTGATGTCCACGATGAAGCTGTGAATACTGTCGGCCTGGACGTCTTTGACAGCGATGAGTTCATAGAGGGATTGAGGGCGGAGAAATTGTTTGGTGCTACGGATGAGGACGACGTCAACGTGGTTGAATCCCCTATAACCAGCGACACCGAGTCTGATGCCGACGAAGAAGATATCATGGCGGACAATGACCATGAACCTCGCGTCGTAGATGATGTAGAGGACCTAGAAGACCTGCAAATGAATGAAAACGATCCCGATGAGGGTGTATTTGACTTTACGGAAGATGAACTGCCCGAAATGGCTGAGTCAGGATGGACCACTTACGATGAAGATCACAGTGATAAGTCAGGACGCTATAGCAGATCTCAAATGTGCCTGTTGCTAATTCTGTATAATCCATTTTTTATTAATTCAAGCAATCTACTTATGGATGCAGCTACCGATTACTACGGCGGACCGTGGGGCCCAACCCGGTCGGCTGAAGTGTATGCCGACTCGCCTCTCGCCGTGTTCTTCTATTTCCTCCCAAACAAACTGTGGACTCGAATCGCTGAAGAGTCAAACTGGTACCGACAGCAGAATATTCGCAAGGTTGCAGCTTCGCGTCGAGCTAAAATGCTTTCCCGGCAGGCACCGGATCCTTGAGTGCGTGTCCCAAGCTTGGAGGAGTCTGAGGAGCGTTTGGACAAGTTCAAGAGCATTCAGCCACATGAGATTGTGCATGTCATTGCGCTTCTTATTGCTAGAGCAATTGCTCCTGTACGAGACGGCCTCGCAAAGCACTGGTCGACTGAAGATGGCGGTGCTTTCCACGGGAACCTTTTCTCGGTTTATGAAGCGTGGTCGCTTTGAAGCGATCATGCAATTCCTGCACTTCAACAACAATGAAGATGAAGAAGCAAAAACGGACAAGGCCTTGAAAATACGCCCCATCTTGCAAGTCGTGGAGAAGACGTTTCGCCGCGGGTATCACTTTGGAAAGGTCATTTCCTTTGACGAAGGAATGATGCCAAATCGTAGCCGATTCAACCCGATGCGAGTGTTCATGCAGGACAAGTCCAGCAAGTACGGGACGAAGTTCTACATGACGTGTTGCGCCGAGACAGCATATTTCTCACGGTGTGATCAGTTATTCTGTCCACGCTATTACGGATCATACAGATTAACGAATGTGTTCTGATGGTACTCAGTATTTGAATGTCTAGAGTGGGGATATATTGTGGAGCTGACAAACAGAAGAAGAAAAAGAAGAACGACAAGCGCGACACCCTGGGACTTGGACCAGAGGCGGTGGTGAGAAACATTACCAAGGCTTTGATCAATTGGCCAGCAAAGAGACCGGTAGTCACAGACAGCTTTTACTCGTCGGTATCACTGAGTCTGAAGTTGTTGGACATGGGGCTCTATCACGTCGGAACCGCACGGGTGGACCGGCTTGGGTGGTGTCCGATTCAATTCACGCAGAAGAAAAGGCCGCAGCGAATTGCACGAGGAACCTACCGCATTGCACAAGCACGTGACCACCCAGAGCTCGTTGCATTGAGCTAGATGGACGCCAAGCCAGTGTTCATGCTTGCAACGGGATGCAGCACTCACCTTACTAGCGTCCACGCAAGGAAAAGGACGGCACACGTAGCACAGTGTTGTGGACTACAACCAAGGCATGGGGGGGGGGGCAGACGTCCACGACCATATCAGGCTCCAGCGTTACAACATCCAGAAGTGTGTATCCTTGCGCAAATACTACCGCCAGACATTTTTGTGCATTGTGGACAAGGCTTTGGTGAATGAGAACATCGTTCACTGCATCACGCTCAAGAAGAAAGAAGTAGCGCCACCTACCCACGCCGAGTACCTGCGTCGCTTGCACAACCACTTGCTGGCTTTGCAAACAATCGACTTCGAGACTTACATGAACGCCGAGGGCCTAGTGGCTGGACCTGTTCCACGAGCAAAGCACAGGTTAGTCAATACAGACGACTATTACTCGTCGGGTAATAAAAAAAAGCGACGCCAATACCTGTGTTAGGTTTGCTCCGCGTTTGCAAACAAGAACACCTACTCGTTTGAGACGAGTTACTCCTGCAAGGAGTGTAGTGGCAGCTTTGGTGGTCGCGTACCGCAATGCGATAGTATTCGGCGCAAGGATGAAGAGAACACGCGCACCTGCTATGAGGTTTGGCACCAAGTCTGGAACAATGGCAAGAACATCCCACCGGAACGGAAGAAAAAGACAAGATTCCGTAAGCGTAAGAGAGAGGAGGACTAAGTTTAGGATCAATGCATGAGTTGAGAGGGACTCACCTTGGTCTCGTAGAGTCTTGAATAGGTCATGACAGGAAGAAATCGCCCTGTCCCTCCTTACTACTCCGTTAGTTAGAAACGGGGCGATTTCTTCCTCCGCTCGAGTGCCGCCACGTGCTGTTCGCGCCAAAGATTGGTAGTTTGGCGCAAAGGGCAGCAGTCGAAATTGACAGATATTCTTGGGTTACGGGTTTGAACGTGCTCTACGCTCGCTAGAGCCAATAGAAGATCGCTATTCACGCAGATGTTGGATACATTGACGGTGTTCTGTCCACTTTCGTGGCTTCTCTGCGGGCGAGACGCCCAGATCTTGACCATGGTAATCACTATTGGTGATCATAATCATGTTTGGTCACGCCATTCGGTCACGTCGGCAAATAATAGTGTAATGCACAAATACGGCGGTTGTCGACGAATTATCATTTCAGGAGGTACCACCGAGCTGTAGGATCGATCGTGTGCCTTCCTAGAACTGTCTGTATGCCTGGACTTAAGTGAAGTTGGCAGAATTTCGTTATTAGCTCTAAATTCGGTTATAGTGAGGACTATGAAGGCGGCGAAGTGTCCGAAGATGATCCCGGTATGTATCTACGACGTTAGGAAGGCGAGGTGAAGTCGTCCAAGGCATAGTAGTCGTTTCCTCATGATTTACGCTTATTCTGCGACGTGACCGAAAGGCGTGACCAAACATGATTATGGTCAATGATATCTTCTGCCCTTGACGGTACTTGACAATGGAGTGCGAAAGGGCCTACAACAGCAAATCTTTGACAGATTTTGTAAGTCTACTTCAAATCAAGTTTAATCCTTATTCTGTATAATACAGAATAATTATTGGGGCTAGAGGGGTTAATCCTGAGCGGGTTTGGAGGAATCCTGAGTGGCTACATTAAAAAAAAGCGAAATTTTGAGTGGGGAGATCATCCCAACTTAGGTACAAAGGAAGCATAGAGACTTGCAAACCGAAGAAGAGGGTAATGGATTAGAGGACACACTTGTAGGAATGCAGTTTGTCCATCTACCAAGAGATATGGAGTCGATATCAACGATGCGGCAAAATGATGTGAAAAGTAGATTGGATCCCATTTTTCAAAGCTGGAGCGGTTTATTACAGTGTGGCCATGCATCATGTGCCTCAGTAGATTGCCTCGACCGCCTTCGGGGAAGTAAAACTCGGTACGGTTGGGCATCAATCCCGTGTAAGCCAGGTGCAGCTATCACTTATTGACAATAAGTTATTGTGAATCCGCTCACAAATCATCTTATTGGCGCTCAGGATTAATCCGCACCCAAATTGTACGAAGCAGCTTTGGGGTTACTTTTCTTACACGAACGCGGTATTATTCACAGTGATCTCAAGTGTAATCAAATTCTGGTAAGCAAGGATGAAGCTGCAATGCTGACCGACTTCGAACTCAGCTTCGATTCTGCGGATGCAAGAGGGGCAAGCGAAACTTTAGGAACTATTCGCTGGAAAGCACCAGAGATTATCCGCAAAGTTGATCCTAGCGTACCTACGTCGCAATCGGACGTGCCCTCTTTCGGTATGTGCGTTGTCGAAGCCGGGGAAAATGTGGGAATTGGTGAAAGCGTTGTGTGCTTTCGACCCGTCGGACCGAATGGAGCTGTCGGATGCTGTCAACCAATTGGAACATTTCGCGCTGGAAGAGATTCAAGAGCTCATTGCAGAGTGTAACGAAGAGACAGCCGGTGAGCTTAGCCTACAGCAACCATTTGATGAAAGAAAAATCTCGTGGTCGGTCAACCTGGGGCGAAACTTGATCCACGCATTTTGATTTGAGCGAGCGATTCGTGCACGCACAAGGTTTTTCTCGGACTCTAATTTCTTCAACTTTTGTTGTACCTAAATGATAAAGAGCCGAAACATATACCTTACCTGAAAATGGAATGACCCCACTGAACGTTTTCCTGTTCGGCTGCAAGGAATATTGTTGCCTCCGCACACCCATCTCTGGTTGCATAGCGATTAAAAAACGAAACCAACCAATTGTGGCGTAAAAGAGGGCCAGAATCTAAAGGAACTATGCGAGATGGAGGCATCAGCAGGAATTTGGACACTTGTCTTGAGATTAGAAAAGGTAGACTGCCACTGGTCCAGCTGGAAAGGCTGATCATACTTCTAGCTAGAGAGCTAAATGAACGCAATATACCTCACCTGAAAATGAAATGAAGATAACCACTACCAACTGGGATAGACAACCCAGATAGACCATCCAGTAGTAATAGTTCGTCTTAACCAACTGTAGAGTAGAGTTGTGTGAGGCTTTCATGTCAACAACCTACTATAGGTTGGTATCTGGTGCATGAACCACGTTGAGGAACCTGATGAACGCTCTCTCATTGAGGTCACGCGATGAAGGTGTTGCCGCTGTCGTGAGACTCGATGTGGAGGATACGCTGGCGTCTCCATACAAGATGAAGACAGCGATAATCTGCAGGAGGTTAGAAGACCGCATATGTGCGTGCTTGATTCCAGATTCAGAAGTGTGCTCAATGAGCCTACCGGGTTTGTAGTTTTACTTCCTTCTTGTGTCTGATAACGGAAAACACTGTTGATGTGGTTCTTACTTACTGTTATATTATGCTTTTTTCTGATGATGCGAATGTAACTTTACGATGTTATCGAAAGTTGAATCTAGCAGAACAAAGAAGAGATTATACTGGCGTGAACGAGTTTACTTCTGTAAAGGCACGTGTTTTCAGCTATTTCGGAGGGTATGAGGATTGTACATGTACATGTAGGTACGAATCGACGTTGTGGGCTAGCGGTTGGCAAAGTCCACCATTCGATTCATTGCAAGTGATCACGTGGCTCACTAGTTGCTACGGTAATATACATCGAAATACATGAATTCATTATGCATGGCTTAGCGTACCAACTGACACCTAGTACTCAACTTCAGACAACTTCAAAGCCATCTGGAGAGCCTCCTTTTCAGATTGCAGCGCACCGTAACCATCTACCAAATTCCGCGTAACCAACTTGATTCGTTGTCCACTGCGCAGACCCATCGTCGTGTCCTCCAGCTCCTTGGAGACTAGTTCGGTCTTTGTAGTCTCCACTGCAGCCATTTTAGTGTGCTTGGCTAGCGTTGTGCCCCTCATTGTTTCCACGTCAGCAGACTTCTTTACCCCAACGCTTTTACTCCACTTGATTGGCTTTGCATCACTCGGCGGTGTGTCCGTCTCTGTGGGCTTGATTGTTGCTCTTCTGAATCGCTTAGTAAGCTTTTCATTTTCCGTATCAGGAAGTACATTCAACTCACTGTGCTCGATGCATTTTCCACGTAATTGGGCACGCTTGCCACAGCCTGGAGTCGAGCAGTTTATCCATCCGCCATGAGCAGTACATTTTCCATTCGCAATAACCAACTTGTTGCATCCTCGCTCTGAACAAACTGTCCCTCCTCCATGGGCTATGCACTTACCCCTGCTCTTAGCCCGAGTAGTGCACTTTGGGTGAGAGCACAGAACACCTCCACCATGCGCGTAGCATTTGCCATGTGATCTGGCCCGACGATCGCACCCATTTTCCGTACATCGAGAACCTCCACCGTGAGCAATGCATTTCCCCCCTGTGTGAGCAAACTTCGTACAATCCGGTATCGAACATCGTGTACGGCGATTATGCTCAGCACACCTGGACCTATACTTTGCTAGATGCGTGCAATCAGGATAAGTACAAACACTTTGATCGCTTGAAGAGCAGAGTTCTTTGGTCTTAATAATCGTGGACGACTTTTTAGAGTTCTTCAATTTCATGTTTTCTTGTTCTTCGTCGTCGCTGTCCAATTTCCATGTCTCGGTCATCCTGCTTTGAGCGGTCTTTGTTGTCTTCAAAAGCTTCGTTGAGCCAACTCCTGGCTCATCCTCTTCGTTATTTAGTCGGGACCGCTTGAGTGGTTGCTTGAGTTTCCGTGTTGTAGGTGAAACTTCAACATTACCAGCAGATGATGATGCATCCGAGGAGACAGACGACCTTAGTTTTAGCGAACCATCTTCGGCTGTATGCGCTCTGGCACTGTTAGGCTTAACGGTTTGGTCATCAATTCGAACGTTGGGGGTGACCGCAGAGACAGCTTTCGACGTTGTTTCAACCGATTTCTTTTTGTCTGCTCGGGTTCTGTAGTTCGACTTTTGGCTGGGCTTATCCACCTTGATCTCCGTAGACACTAAGTCGCCATGTGTGTCTGCCTCCTTTGCCGTAACGATTTCCTCGGCTTTCTTAGCTCTTGTCAATCTGCTGGTGTGCATTTCCAATGGTTTCTCTTTTTGACCTTTGGGCGTCAGTTCCTGATCGCTTTTTGAGTCTGATTGAACCGATTTCTTCGTGACTGATCGAATTTGGTTTCCGCTTTGCTTCTGCATCTGCTCGATCTCCACTTGCGGTGAATCGAGACCTGACTCCCTCTTCCGTTTCGTCGACTGTTTACTGGTAATTCTAGTTCTTGTGAAGCTAGGTTCGCTACGCTTTTGCTCCATATCCTCCTCCCTCTCGTTTTCATCCACAGTCTCCACTTCAAACGTATCGGTATTTGGGTCCGTCGTAAATTTCTTCCTAGTCGTCCGAGTTTTCTTAGTGCCCCTCTGATTCTCCACCTGTGTTTCCGCCAATGGAGGACCCAAAACCGCATTTGGCTCAGTTTCGTTTAGAATTTCCTGTGTTGTCGTAGCGATAGAATTACAAGCTCGATCCTTCTCCATCGCGTCATTTGACGCTATCTGAATAGCCTTCTTATTATTGGTTTTGACAGATTGTTGGTCTTCTTCTTTGCTGGAATTCTTCCCCACTGACTTAGAATCCGATTTCTCCATCTTGGCTTTTGTAGCTTTTTCCTTGGAAGGTTCTTCATTATTTTTGTGATCTTGGTTCTTTTTGTTCTTTTGTCTCTGTTTTCTCTTCATCCTCTTTTTTCTGTTCTTTTGATTCCGCTTAAACGCAAGCCTGGAAGTGTTAACCTCATCTGACTTGGTTTCAGTATGGTTCAAGTTGTGATGGAAATAGTCTTTTGTGACTGGGTTTGTGTCCTCGACCTTTTCCTCCACCTCGTCACGCGATGCGCCTCCAGCGGCGAAGTGTCTGGCCTCTTCTGACACGCCCTTGGTCACCTCCATCGGAACGAGTATGCCCATGACAGAGACGAGCTCCATCTCGACTTCATCGTCGGGAACTGCCACCACATTCGAAGCGGTCTCCATTGCAAAGTCTCAGCTCAAACTGTCAAAAATTCAAAAGTGATTTTGACAAAGACCTTTTTAAGGTTCGGACTAAATTGGACCAAAGTCGCTATTAAATTACGGGGGTAGTCGCTAAGTTAATGGGTATAAAACCTCGGATACTGCGCTCCTGCTCGACACGGATACTCATCCCCACAAGCTGGTCCGAACCTTAGATGTGGCTCGTGGAGTAACTTGGTCAAGTGCACTGGCTCGGATACCTCGAGGCATGTAGACGCATGCAATTGGCAACATGTTTGGTTCTCCAACTCCAACAATGCGCTGTACCCAAAGGTCTTCATCGAGTGCACGCAGCTTAAAACCCACCGTAGTGGATTCCGGCAGTGAACACAAAAGACACGAAGTCCCTAGAAGAGCGTCAGTTTCTTGTGGCTTCAGATATTCCAGCACAGCCTCCTTGAATTTCTGCTCAGTCACTACAGTTGGCAATCCAAGCGGGTCGTTTGGCAGCGGTTCTCCTTCTGGGGCCTCTGCTTGAGCTCGAGCCGTTTCAGTTTCAATAGCTCGAATGAATCCGCCCACATGTTTCCACGCGAAAACTACGGGAGGGTGACCAAGCTGCATAATCTCGTCACGAAGGTAGGCCTCTCCATTTGCCTGCAAAACGTCTTCGAGCTGGGCGTCTGCATTCATCATCTTTTCGTTTCTGACACTACTTCTCGTCCAAACTGGCAGATTGAAAAGTGAGAACATTGCGTCAGGTCCCATCCAAGAAAATCTGAAGAAGAAAACTACGTGTACAGCCTCATTTTCTTGACTGGACAATTATAATATCACATGATGTATTTTATAGAAAACAAATGCATCAACACACATTTTCTTAACACAAATTTGATTATCCGGTACCGAATTTGTTTTAGCACTACTGTACCAAAGTGGATCATTTACGTCCAGGATGGCCACCAGTTCCCCCGCACCCTCCGCTGCTCCGCCCGTGGAGCTTCGTCGTCTAAACTTCGCGTTCGCTAAGGTGACGATCGGTGGCCAGCTCATCAACCGTTTGCAGTATGATCCTGTGACTGGTAATATCATTGGAGACGACGATCGAGTCCTACGTGACGTGAATCTGACCATTCAACCTGGTCAACGTGTATTGGTGGTGGGTGGCAATGGAGCTGGCAAGAGCACGTTGCTAAGTATTTTGGCTGGCAAACACTTGACTGCCGATGATACGGCGTTGGTCTTCGGTCGCGACAGTTTCCGTGACACGACTTTGAATGCTTTGAGGACTTTTGTCAGTGCCGATTGGGGTCAACGAGCTGTGGCTTTTGCGTCGCATGCTATGGCGTACTCAGCAGATATGGCAGTGGAGGAGATGATGACGAAGTTGCAAAGTGAACATCCGGAGAGACGTCAAAAATTGCTCAAAGTACTGCGAATTGACCCAAAGTGGCGTCTGCATCGCCTTTCGGACGGCCAACGTCGTCGAGTTCAATTGTTTTTGGCACTACTGAGACCGTCACAACTCATTGTGCTGGACGAAGTGCTGGGAATGCTCGACATCATCTCACGTGAAAATGTCCTGACGTTCTTGAAGGAGGAGACGGAGAGTCGACAGGCGACGGTGTTGTTGGCCACCCATATCTTCGACGGTACGGACGTCTGGGCGTCTCATGTGCTGTACGTTCGTCGAGGCACCGTGGCGTTCTGCGGTCCCATTGAGCAATGCACGGATGGTCAAAAGGTACCGATGTACAAGGCAGTAGAGCACTGGCTGCTTGAAGAATTAGCTGAGGACGACCGTGTGGAGAGCGAGGCGATTGGAGACAGCGGCAAATTTGACCTGGCCAATGCTCAGAACCGTGCTGGAGGATATGCGGCAGGTCGACTGGGCGGCGTCGATATCGACTCATTGTAAACACAGCAGACGAAGAACTGCAAAGTCGCGGGATCTCTGTTTGAGCCGAAAGAAGAAGGTACTCCAGTACATGTAAACCGATACAGCAATTAAAGAGTTGCTATTTGAACGTCAAGTTTGTGTTCCCAGCGTGTGATCAGGTCTACTGCACGAAGACTTGACGACTTTCAGCCTGGAAGTTCCAGCTCTACTTGATCTTTCACGTAGTAACTACGGTTGTAGTCCTTACAGGCCGGGTGCAACCCGAGGACGCCCGGTGTCGGCTTACCCTGCACCTCACCAAAGTAGAGCGTGAACGTCTGCTTCCACTCCTCCACCTTGGCGCGATTCTCCATGAATGACGCGAAGCCAGCCATGTTCGCTTCGGAGCTATCCCAAGGTTTGTCTGTGTTGATGTCAGTACGCACACTCGGCGACGCGGTGGACGACTGCACTTCCTCCGACAAGGCCCAGTTCATGAACAACTTTGCCGCAGCAGGGTGTTTCGCCTTGGCGAGAACGGCAGCACGTTGAGCCCAAGCCATGTACTCCGTAGTGTTGCCACCCACAACATGTGGTAACTAATCAGCCGCTTCCTGTAACTTGACAAACCGGATATCACGGACGAAGAAGCTTCAATGCTTAGGTAAGCTCGTACTATACTACAAGCTCACCTCACCCGTTGCAAAGCCTCAATGGAAAAAGAACATTTTCGAAACAGTGCAAGCAAAGCTACAATCTGGCGATAGCGCAACGTTATGAGCATTGAAGGTGAGGACAGACTACCATCTACTAATGCAGCATGTTAGATATGGTGCTGCTCGGGTCGACATCCCATGTGATGGCACGGGTACGCGTAAACGATATCAAGACAAAGCTGCGCTTCACTGCTGCGTTCCAGTTTTTCAAACCATCAATCCGTGAACATGTTGGGGCGGTCGTTTCATGATTAGTGAAGGCAGGCCTCGAATGGGTCTCGCAGTGGCCCAATACGAGGCGAGTGGAGAGGGGGTTTCGAAATTCGACGGGCGAAGTTGGCCCGTGCACTCACATCAGAACGCCGCCACTAAATTCCTATGAAGCTGTGGTGTTGAGTCTTGGAGCAGGTGCAAATCCTCACTGGAAACTGAACGTGGTTCACTTCTTCGGTCGAAAAACGCGCTTTTCATTTCGACGAGAAACTCTAATTTTCTTCTCTTGCGGAACACGCGGAACACACCAAGTTTCAGCAAATAATGCATTCATTTTTCTTTTCGTTGTCTATTCTGGACGTGTTGGTTGGAGAACCACCATACTTTAATCGCCGTATTAGACACCCTTTCATTCGTTTATATGAAAGAAGGGACGCAAAACTATCGTCGATCGATGCTGCATTTTTGCATGGTTTTAGTCCCTCAATCCGCTTTGGAAATCCGATGATTTCCGAGAGGCAAGCAATAAACGAATGTTACAATCAAGTACTGATGCGTTTGAGTGGCCATCATCAACAGAAAAGGGTAACCTGGGCAACAATGCATCCGTCTATCAGCACTAAATAGCTGAGGCAGGCTTCTCAGATTATCGAGTACTTCGAAGTATACTTTTCAATTACTAAGTAATCATTTTTGATACAATTAACCAAAGTATGACATGACAAAACATATTGTGTTTTTAGTGTTTGTGAGAACTAAAACAAAATGCGTACCAAAGTAGCTGAGATCTATCAAAATCCGCGATTTTTTGTTTTACGAAAAGAGCGGATTTGGCCCACCGGATATTTGCTATGGATAGACTGCGTGGTCTAGATCACCAAACTTTGCCAATGTTCGATATACCTCTTCATGTGCGCGCCATAGCATACATTCTGCATTTAGCTGTTCTGAGATGCCCCATAAATCCCCTATCGGTACCTTATTGCAATTGCTAAAATAGCACCTACAATAACTATCCTCGTTTACGTGCCACTTATGTGTTCGTCGTTCACTCCCAAAAAGAGAATGCCGCGATGTGGCAGCGCGTGCCAAATGTAGCCTCTACTACGCTAAAGATGTCGAAGGCATTTCGTAAATAATTTCAATCAATTATTGGAGCAAATTTATGGCAGTTATTGTTTGACCAATGCATTTTTCGGGAGCCCTGGCACCTAGTCGAATCGGTTTCGGGTCCTCAACTAGTCCAAAAATGCAGCGGCATGTCGAGAAGCCTCCAAGGTTAAAGAAAACCGTAATCCTCTCGGGTTTGCGAGCAACATTCTCATTCTTGTTGCCTCGGAAATCGATGACGCCATAATCTTTTGCAGCTAGCGCACCATACTTCCCACCTGGAGCGAATCGAGATACATGATCGCCCAACTTGTCACCATTCACAAGCAAGTCGATTCCCCACCGAAGACTTCCATTCAAATAGAAGTCAATATCTCCACCAATGCTCTAGCCAAGTCGACGGGGTGTGCCAGGGAACACTTTTGCTAGTTCAGGGCAGATGTAACACGTACTCGTTGTGTGACGCGCAAGAGCGGCCACAAACTGAATCTGGAACACAGCTTCATTGGGAAAGTCGTCTTCGCGGTCCACAGATTGCTTTAGCAGAGAAGCAGACATACTTCCAATCGCCTTCCAGATTAGCTCATGCAACGACGTAGGGTTTACATGGGCACGATCACGAAACAGCCACTTGAAGTAGTATCTCTCAGCCAAGGGAGACGTAAACTTCACGTTGCCACCACCTTCAGTTACAATACCGGCCCTTTTTAACCTAGTAAAGGATTGGTGTTCATCATGACTCAATCGTTGCACCAATGGCTGACAGCCGGGGTCGCACACCAAACCTTGGCAATAAAGTTTTGCTGGTTTGGACTAGCTGGTGTTGTATGTCCACCTCCGAAACATCGTGCCTTTTGATTCACCCAGGCTCCCGACAAGTAGAACGCCAGCAAATCCTCCTCGGTTCGATCATCTGCCTTCCGAAAACGCAAATAGATCGCATCAATAGATAATAATAATAAGGTGAGGTATATTGTGTTACTCTTCACTGTTGTGAATGAACTCTAATATCCATTCCCGCTAGGCTTGTACATCCTACCAGGTAAACTGCCCCCCAGATTGCGTCTCGATACACAACCGTGTCAGTCGTACATCTCTTCTCCTTAATTATCCATCTCGTCTCCTTTCCTTGTCTTCCCTTGCTTCACTCCATCGTTTTGTATCTGGTTCAATGTGCTCCAGCACTCTCTTTGCCATGTCGTGCGTCACGCCCTCCATCGGCAACTTAATCATGACGCTGGTTCCGTGATCCATCGCATAATTTGCAAGTGCATCAGCCATTTTGTTGTGTTTTCGATAGTGGTGCATCCAGCTCCGTACTTCACACGCATCCGCTAATTTCCTGGAAATCCTGTACCAATGTTGTAGCTTCCGCTGTTTGGTGGTTTTCTTCTACTCATCCACCCCAGTAATAGAGCACTGTCACCAACAATGTGCACCCCTATCCAATGCATTTCCACCGCTCTGCTTAACAATCTGTGGAGTCCCACAAACTCTGCAACATTGTTCGTCATGGTTGGTGTTCCTAGTGCGGTCGCCGCAGCCCATACCGGTCTGAATCCTTCGTTTGACAAACTTGCTTCCACCCATACACTCCCACTGCCTCCAGGTCCTGGGTTGCCCCTGGATCCTCCATCAAAGAAACCCAGCCGTATTGTGTCTGTCTCCGTCACCATTGCATGTAATATTTGGACCGTTGCCGCCGCCGTAATATTTGTGTCGCAATCTCAATCCTGTACTTGGATTCCGCTGTAAGTGGGTATAACGTCATCCTGTGTCGCAGCACGGCCTCCTTCACTGACCGCTTGCACTCCTTCACTGCCGCATATAACTCTCTTGTGTTGGATTCGACCCCGCGTACCCGATCAATATTCCACCTCCATACAGCAGTAACAACTATAGCACAGCTTATTGCCCAAATATCGTTGGAGGTCTGGTACAGTCTGTCCCAGACATTACAATTGTCATGTGCAGCCCATTCCACTAGCCATCTCGGTATCTGGCGAAGAGTGAGACTGAAAATGTCCGTTATCCACTCTTCCTGAGGCTGGCCTCCTCGTGTCTGTTCTCCATTTGTGCCATCCCATCCTTCAATCAGCATCCCCCAAAACTCCTGCGCGTCCGCACAGCTCCAGATGAGGTGCGCTGCGCCAGTCTCTCCAGATAATGTGCATCTCTTTCCTGTACATGTGAAGCCTTTTCACACCCGCCCATATTCTCAGTCTATTCATCTTCAGCTTGATTAGGTTCTGAACCTGGTACGCCGTTAGACCATCCAACCGATGCACTCGCGTCCAACTGAGGCTACTTAGGGCCTTCGCAATGGTTGGATGCTGTTCTTCCCACTTGACCTCAATCCTGTCTCTTGTGGCCTGTGCAGTCTGATCTCTCTCCTTGTTGATTAACGATTTGTAACGTTTCCGTGATTGTGTCCATCTTCGTTGTCCGGCCCACAAGGCTCTCATTCTTGAGATATTTGGAGGAGGTACCATCCACACCGTGTTTGAATTCACACCTAGAAATGTTGCCACAGGTTGCTGTATGGAGTCCGTCTCCACCGCCCACTCTAGTGTTGACGAATTGCTGCCCCATGTGTGTTCTATCACCAATCCATTGTTCTTCTGCACCACCTCAAATCTGTGATGTTTATCTTCCGGTTGATGATGCACATGTAGTATGTGTCTTGAGCCCTAAAGGCAATATCGGGGTAGGCCGCAAGTAGCGATAGACAGAACACTCGAAACAAGTGGGCTACCCTACTTGACATGGGCAGCGCATGTACCATCGGTCTAAATAATACCTCGCTCGGGCTGATATTGATCACCTCCACCACATCTTCGACCTTCTTGTGCTTGATATCTACCACCAGTCCTCTGTAATCACTCCACTTCTGACGCTGTCTTTGGCCATCCCACAAATCTATAGTGTTCAACGGGATGTACCTGAAGGAATGAGCCATGAAAAGGCCTCGTTTACTATAACGAAGTCTCTTCAGCTGGGTCATGGGTCCTTTCGCCAAGTCTTTGAATTCACCGTGCATACCATTTGCTTGCCACGTGGTCCTTAATCCGTTGCTCCAACGCAGTTTCTTCCTCATCTTCCCTCCATTCAGTGTGGTCTCTGCTGCATCTTCCTTCTCTGCAAAATGAAATGCTGTCCACGGCATTCGTGGCCTCCACAAGTCATCTCTGATAACCTTCTTTGGTAGCAAATCCACCGGCAGCAAATGTTCTGCTTTCCCCGCTCCTTGCATTTGTAGTATATCTCCTGTCACTTGGACAAGGTGTTTCTCCGATAATGCCCATTCCCCCACCCTCGTAGCACGCATTGCTATTACTTCAGTCTTAATGTTGGGGATCCCCAGACCTCCAACGGAAGGTGCTAGATTGCATCGATAGATACGCGCAATGCGCCAATGCGCCCATTGCACTCGCTTATTAAGACCTAGATCAACAAGGGAAAACGCATGTTCGCTGGCAAGCCGTTCTCCAAATTGATACACTGATGCGCCTCCTCCTCATCGACCAAGAAATCGTCCCATGTCAGCTTATACTGAATGCTCTTGAAGGTTACAGGGCTGCGAGGAGCCTCTGTCTCCAGCAAATGAGTCGCAGAGATGATAAATCGGATGTGCTCCGGTAACCATGACGATGAATCCTCGATCAAACGAGTCCAAAGCTCAAAATCCTTATACTGCCGTTGGTAGCCATCCAACATCAAGACGCACAGCTTGTCTTCGGTGATATCACACACCTTCTTATGAATATCGACGCCATATCTGGAGAGAAGAGTCGTAGCATCTTCTGTGGGACTAACAAATTGGATGGGTACGCAACAGATTTCAGGATGTTTATGCGCAAATAATGTCATGAGCGAAGTCTTCCAGGATGCGAAGGGAGAAGACAGCAGCACACATTTGGCGCGGAGAATAGATTTGTAGAGGTTTTCAACTGTCGACGGATTACGGCTCTTGGAGTAAGCTTGAGCCGCGTCAGAACGCAGCGATCGATGCAGCTAGGCTGGAGACCAATGGCAGAAGCGAAGGCCGCAAGGCACGTGTCTCGAGACCTATCGGTGTCGATGGAGTTTACGGCTCGGAACTCGACAGGCTTGGGAGCACGCGGCATGGACACCCAGTGGGCGCTGGCACGCGCTCACAATTACATGAACACCGGATCTGAACAAGAAGACAGGAGGAGTTAGTTCAGGTCTTTGCATTCCTTTGGCATTTCATCATTAATAAACTTTCCTCTTTGGAAACATCCCAGGTATTCTCGACTCAACCAACCCATCCCGTGGAAGATGAGGGGACTTCAGGCTGAGCCCCTCACAATACGGTCGAAAGGTCGGGAAAATCTGTGCTTCTTGTTCCGGAAGCACTGCCAGCACATTGATCTGTTTCGGTTTTGGAGGCTTCATACCAGCAAGGAACTCGCTAATCGGATCCTCCCCATGCAGCTCTAGGTCTTCGTGTGTTAGCGCTTCGATGAGACTTCTCGTTTGACTTCGGAGAGAGAGCACATGACAACTCCAGGACGCGACTCGCTCTCGGATTCGAACGTCCGCGCCATCCTGAATACCTGGAAGGATCTCAAACCGGAGCACGTCGAGCTCTACGTCTTGAGCGGCGTCGGTCGTACGCTCATCGATCTGAAACGCAGCGGCTTCCGGTGCTCGACGGGAGATCCGTTACTGGTGGTGTGCCCCGACCCGAGCAACTACGATGCGTCGATGGCCTACTTGTACGGCGGCAACTTCGTGCTGCCTTCTGGGACACCAGGCCAACGCCCGTGGCCAGACCCAGGTGAGCAACCGAACGGAACTGAACGAGCCTACTTGCCGGCCGGTGTGGATGCGTCCCCTCCCTTCGCACTCGGTCGCTTTATCAAGGAGCGAGTTACTGCTGCAGAGGACATGACTGAAGGAAACGGCATGAATGTGTTCCATCTTCCAAATTTGGGAGTCTACAACGAGGTTTTCTGTGTCGTGCACGAGTCAAAACAATTTTGGCGCATGGGTCGTCTTGTGTCTACGCGCTATTTAAAAAAGCCCGAAGAACCTGTGCTGGTCCGTGCATTTATCCTCGAACGCATCGATGGAACACCTCGGTATCAACGAAGGGTTTTAACAAGGTGTGATGGGAGGAGGGTCGGGCGCTATTCAGCCTTAGCTAGGAACTAGGTTCGGAGGAACCAAGGTAGCCTCACGAAGGGCATTACCTATTTCATGTTTCATTAACGATCCCAATGAAGTTTTTGCGTGGCATAAAGAAACAGTTTACCATTGACGGCAATTGTTTTTCGCTGCTCTGCTCAGAGTGAACACGGTGGCGCCCGCGCACACGAGCAAAGGCCAACGACCGGTTGGTATTGGTGGCCTAGGTCACATCGCCATCCAGTTTATCCGCGCGCTGGGGGCTGTCCCTCTCGCGTCCTCACGCTCGTCGAAGAAGGAGAAAGTGGGCGGTGCCAAGGCGGAGCACGTCCAATTTATCATATCTGCGAATCATTTGAGCTGACAAGGGACGGTTTTCTAGTGCTGTTTCATGCAGTGCACGAAATAAATTACGGGGATAGTCTTAACCAAAACCAGCCTTCATGGCAACCAAAACTATCGCAGGTCATCCTTATTACACGCATACCAGCACGTCACTTAAATTAAAACGCAAGCTTGAGTCTTCAGCTGGTGTTCGAGTGCGAATGAATGAACACAGCCAATGTGTTAGCGTCCTTAACGATCTCACCCACAAATGGCAGCTCCACATCTTTAATCAAGAGATTCAGTGCGTGGGCCGCACACCCCGCACCGAAGAACACGTCACGCTCACTCTCCAGAATTCCCCACGCCTTTTTCATGTTTTTTACGTCGTCGGTAGTCAATGAAACTACCTTCATTTAACACCTTCAAATCTGCTTTCAATCTCATCAAATCTCGTCACGAGCAACGCCAGCTATATATTCCCCGGTTTTGATTGCTGCCCCCGAGCAAAACGTCTTCCAGTGTAGTGCGCGCATCCCTGGGATTATGTAGCGGTTGGTCACTTGGCCATCCGTTTTAACGGACGACGACGGCTTGCACCGTCGCCTACAACTATTGCCATGAGTCGTAGGAAACAACTACTTGGTGGTTACCTACGGAGCGCAGGGAGAGTAGGAACTACAACGGATACATGACTAGGCTAGCAAGGCTAATGAATCAATTCACTTAGCATTTTGCAATCTCAAGAGCAACTCGACGGACAGCAAGGCGACCGCCGAGTATATGCTAAGGACACTACAGATTAACATCATAATATTCATCATGCTCTGACGCCTTGGATTCGAGCATCCCTCCATTGCAATCCCCACATTCCGCTTTCCAGTGATTTTCATTGTTAAGTATTTCATTTCTCTGTTGTAGGCTCTGGTAAGTAGCTCGCTGGCAAGATGGTGGCGGTTCGGTAACGGGATAGCCGGATACAATTGTTTCAAAACCATACGAGTGAACGGCAGCTCGATAGAGTTGAAGGAATAGTTCACCAGGTAAAACATCATTGCGATATCGTCCCAGGCCTTAGCAATTTTGTTTTCACCGACGGCATTGTCCAGCATCATCCACGCTGGCCATTTCTTCTGCTCGAAGTCGAGCCGCTTCCGCCTGCCCCTGCTGTTGCTTGATGAGTTTCTGTCGCTTCACTGCTCGCTCAAAACCTTCCCATTCCTCGCGTTTTGTAGACGGGATTTTTGAGCACTCGTGCATTATGTAACTCATCATCTGCCGACTTGGTTGCGCGTTGCTGATAACTGTCTTGCAGTGATCACACCGTACATCAGGGCGCTTCCGCTTTAACTGGGGGTCTATCACATGAATTCGCTGAAGATGGCATGCTTAGGACGGCCGGTGCGACCCATAGCTGCACGGTAAACGTCCGGGGCTTCTTAAGAGGAAACGGCAGTGCACCAACGATGTCTGATGGTCGCGCAGCGAAGCTTTAACACGCTTACACGCATTAACGCGCGTTATGGTTTGAATGTTTCCGTTTGAGTTGGATCGCGTACGTCTAGCATGTAAATCCAAAAATATCAGCCTATGTTCTGTAAATTACAGTGCATAGTCATGAGCTCGACTTTCGTGCACAAGATTTTAGTCGTGCACGAAACAGCACTACGGTTTTCTGATAAATGATGAAGATACACATCAGTGCATCAATTCGGAGAACGGGTTACGTTTTCCCACGTTGATCGAGGTAATGATACGCGAGTGCGATGGTTTCCATTGATGCAATTTTTGAGCGTGCTCGGAGGGAGGACAGATGATCGAGCCGAGGAGGATTTGCTGGCGTTCTACTTGTCGGGGGCCATGGTGGATCAAACGGCACTATTTTTCGGATGTGGACATACAACACCAGCTTGTCCAAACCAACAACAAAAAATCTTACCAAGTCAGAGGTCGCAAACGCTGGTGGCCGGTTAACCGAACCCACCCATAGTCGTTAATATAAGAAAGCGGGTACCCGATCCAACCCGAACTTTTGTCACAGTCAAAATCGGGTACCCATATCAATGGGTGGGTACGGGTGGGCGGGTAACCCGAATTCGGGTACCCGTTGCGGCCTCTGTACCAAGTAGGATAAATTCCGGTGTTGATAAAAATTTCGATTCGTGGACTATATCGCAAAAATTGCAATATAGTCTATCATTATAGTATTTCTTACGACATAAACTATTTATTTGGTCACTTGACAATCACTCACCAAATGGGTCGCCAACGTCAGCCAGGCCACCGCCAGCGTGGCGCCGGCACGGTGAGTGTGTCCAAGGGAGACGCCACGCGCCAGGGCGTTCTGTGCAAGGAGTGGCAGCGCACGCCCATGCAGCTGCTACACGAGTTCTGCCAGTCCAAGAAGCGACGCAACGCCTTCTACGCGCGCTCCAAGAGCAAGGACCAATCAAAGTTCCGCATGCGCTGCGTCCTACCAGATGCCAAGGACAACGCCAAGGACCTAAGTTTCTGTCCTGAACAGGAGTTCGATACACAGGACGAAGCCAAGCATTGCGCCGCCTTATTGGCCCTTAAACACGTGGAGCCGCTACGTCCTCATGAGCGTAAACTGCCAGACCCATACCGGGACCTATGGCTGTCTTTAGGCTCGCAGGATGGTCCTGCTGAAAAAACAGCTAGTTCTAAAGATAAGAAGGGCAAAAGTAAGGTTAAAACTGAGGAGAAGGAGGGTAAAGTTAAGGAGGAAAAGGAGATGGATCTGTGGGGTGGAGAGGAGGAAGAGGTGGAGGAGAAGAAGGAGACGCTAAAGACGTTGACGATGGACAGGAAATTTGCGTCTCATAAGGAGTTTGAAGCCGCGAAACTTGCCATGACACAGGAGAGGAACAAGAAGCAAAGAGCGAGGGAGAACCGGGAGAGAGCCAATTTACCTAAGCAGGTCATGATGAGCGCGCCCTGTAGAGAACTGATTGAAGGTATTTTGAGGAAATTAGGCGAGAGGCAGAAGAAAAGTTTCAAGGGACCTATTCACGTGGATGAGGAGAGTGATGTTGAGCAGAGGAAAATGGAAGAGGAGGAGTTCCAGAAGAAGGCGACACAGAGACTGAAAGCGATCGGATTTACGCCGGCGCAGATTCAGGGAGCGCTGCAGAATTGTATGCGTGATCCGAGCGTGGGTGGTGAAGACGCTGAAGATGCGCACATGACGTCGATCTTTGACTGGCTGTGTTTGAACATCCCTGAAGGAGATTTGCCCAAGAAGTTCAACCCGGAGGGCACGCAACTTGATGTGGTCTTGACTACTTCGTCAGCTGAGCCAGCACCCACAGCAGTGCTTGTACAGCGTCTTATGAAATTCGGCTACGACCGTCGCGATGCTGTTGCTGTGGCCAACGAGTATGCACAGGAACACCGTGGTATGAGTGAAGACGAGCTGAAGACTCCATCCATGGTGACCATCTTCGATCTTCTGGAGAAGCTCTTTCCGCATGTCAAAAGGCACTTTAGCTTGGTGGAAATCGACGGAGCTGTCGAAACCCCCGGGGATGAGAAAGAGTTGTTGAATCAGCGACAAGATGAGATTTTCGCTCTTGAGGCTATCTACGACGAGAAGCTGAAGATCACGACGCTGGAGGAGAGATCAAACGCGCAGCTACTTGAGTTTGAAGTGACGGACGCGCTCCGACTGCACGTTTTCCTACCTAGTACATCCAGGTATCCATTCGAGCTGCCACTCCTGGCTCTGTCGTCGACTGAAGCTAAGCACCAACAGCATTTGCTTGCTGCATGTGGCGAAGCCCTCAAAAGTTGTGTGCACTCCATGGGTGAACCTATGCTCTACGACATCTACGTTGCAATTGATGCGTACTTGCAGGACAAGAAGCGGTTATCAAGTAGTCCACCTAGAATTCAGCTTTTGAAACAACAGGCTACGGTGGCGAAAGAGACTGCAACAAAGTCATCGTCTAGTCCTACGAAGACAAAGCAGGACATCAAGTCGAAGTTCCGGAAAAAGAAGGGTGGCGCTAACCATAACAAGAGTGCGAATTACCATCAACCGAAACGTGGTGATGTGGAAGCTGCGCGCCGCATGGGTGAAAAACTTTTGCAATTAAGGAATGCGAAGGATAACCAGCACAAATTCAAGCAGATGCTCGCCGCTCGCGCAAAGCTTCCTGCAGGAAAGGAAGAGGCCCAAGTGATCAAGTGTGTCCAGAACAATCAGGTGGTACTTATCTGTGGTGCCACCGGTTGTGGTAAGACGACACAGATCCCGCAGTTCATTCTGGATGAGTACATCAACCGTGGCGCTGGTGGGGAGTGCAACATCATCTGTACTCAGCCGCGCCGAATTGCTGCTATTGGTGTGGCAACTCGCGTTGCACAAGAGCGGTGTGAAGAAATCGCCGACGTTGTCGGTTATCAGATCCGCATGGATGCCAAGAAGTCGTCCAACACACGCCTACTGTTCTGCACAACTGGTGTCCTCCTTCGACGTTTGCTCAACGATCGACAGTTGTCGGGTGTCTCGCACGTGATTGTCGACGAAGTTCACGAGCGCAACGTGGATACTGATTTCCTGCTTTCTATTCTCCGGGATTTGTTACCTCAGCGTCCGGATCTGCGAGTCATTCTGATGAGTGCTACGATGAACTCGGAGCTGTTCGCGAAATACTTCTCCATCACAAAAACACCGTTCCCTGTCCTGGATATTCCTGGCTTTACTTATCCGGTCGAGTGCAACTTCCTAGAGGAGGTTCTTGATCAGAGCCACTACGAAGTGCCGAAGCAATTGTTGAAGGTTGAGAAGCACAAAAAGAAGGACGATGAAGAAAAGCAGAAACCACTGTCTGAGATGTCATCAAAGGAGATCGCAGAGTGTGTTGACGATTCCAAGATCGATTATGACCTCATTGTGCATTTAGTGCGCTATCTGGTTCTAGAGAAGCCACAGAGCGGTAATGGCGTGCACGGAGCGATCCTCGTGTTCTTGCCGGGCACTGCCGAAATCAAGCGACTGATAGAGATGCTGACGCACGGCAACGGTGGGCTCTCGTCGAAGGTCTGGGCACTGCCCCTCCACGGTTCACTCTCAGGGGCTGATCAGGCAATCGTGTTCAAATCTGCTCCTTCTGGAAAGACCAAGGTCATCGTAAGCACCAACATTGCCGAAACATCTATCACTATCAACGACATCACGGCTGTGATAGATTCCGGAAAGGTCAAGGAGATGGTGTACGACAACCGTGCTCGGCGCTCTCAGCTGCTGGACTGCTGGGCATCTCGTGCTGCGTGCGATCAACGTAAGGGTCGTGCAGGTCGTGTTCAGGCCGGTACATGTTACCGATTGTTCTCACGCAAGCGGTTCGCAGCTATGGATGCACAGCTGTCTGCCGAGATTCATCGTGTGTCGCTGGAGCAACTTTGTCTGCAGATTAAGAAATTGGAGCTTGGCTCGATCAAGGGCTTCCTATCCAAGGCTATTGAACCACCAAACGAGGATGCCATTGATGCAGCTATCCAGGAATTGGTAGATATTGCAGCATTCCGAACCGTTGACGATTCTCCCAAGAACAAACTTCGCGGGGGCAACAAGAACATTCATGATGAAGAAGTTATGCTGACGCCCCTGGGTAACCATTTGGCTATGCTGCCGCTTGATGCTCGTATCGGCAAGTTCCTAGTGTACGGCTCAATTCTGCGCTGCATTGAGCCGGTTGCCATCATAGCGGCGTGCATTTCGAGCCGCAATCCGTTCCTGATGAGCATGTCGGACCCGGAGATGCGCGCTAAGCAGGATGCCTTGAAGAAGGAGCTGGGCGGTAGCTGGAAGAGTGACCACTTGCTGCTTTGGAAGCTAGTAGAGCGGTATGCACCTTTGCGTGGTCAGAAGATGAAGCGTGGATTGTGCCGCGATATTGGGCTTTCGTACGACACAATGGAGTCAATCTTGGATTTAAAGCAACAGTACTTGCAGCAACTCGACAACATTGGCTTCTACGAGTCGTCAAGCGCTGACAACCTTAACGAGAACTCAGACGCACCGCGTATTATCAAGGCCGCGCTTTGCGCTGGTCTGTACGCGAATGTGGCTCAAGTGGTGTACCCAGAGCAAAAGTACTTCCAAGCTGCGCACGGTGTGGTCGAGGAGGATCATAACGCGAAGCAGATTCGCTACTTCGTTCGCTCAGCATCGGAGGCAGGCCAACGCGAGCGTGTGTTCCTGCACCCGTCGTCGTGCAACTTTTCCCAGAACAATTACGATTCGCCGTGGTTGCTGTACACGGAGTTGGTGCAGACTTCTAAGATTTTCGTGCGTGAGAGCACCATGGTGAACCCATACGCACTGCTGCTGTTCGGTGGCCACCTCGAGGTGGTCCATGAGAAGAACCTGCTCACGCTGGATGGATTCATCCGCTTCAACGCAGTTGCTCGTATCGGTGTCCTGATCAAGTCGATTCGCCAGTACTTGGACCGCCTGCTGATGGAAAAAATTGCCGATCCGAGTGTCGACATCGCCCAGAGTGAGCTGGTGACTGCCATCAGCCACTTGCTCAAGAGTGAAGGCATGTATGCTGAGGCGTAGAGCTGCTACTTAGATTAGAAAGAGTAACGTTCGTGAATTCGGTTTGGAATGTAAACTCAGAATCATTGGGCAGACATTTTACTCGGAACGGTCTTAATTCTGAGTACTTTTCACTAATTCCTGAGTAAGCATAATTATTTCCGGACTTCTGAGAAATTTACATTTACACTGCTTAAGTTCGCGTAGCTAGTTCACCGACGGCCAAAGGCACGCGAAACGCGTGTGGTGCTTACTTAGTGCGTCTATCATGGCCTACAATTGACTAGCTCGTCAATTGCACCAACTAATTGACTGCAACGACGCCACAGCAGAATCTGTTGTTTTCTGGCAACATGAGGACGTCCTGGATGCGGGTTCCGTGTCTGACCGCTCTCTCTAGTGCTCACCTCAGCGCTACGAGAACAGGGCGTTGTGGGCTGTCTCCACTGGTATAGGTGCTGAAAAACAGTCAGAAGTCAGAGTTTCCTCAGAAGTCAGGAAAAGGTACTCAGAAATAAGTAGCCCCCATTTTACTCCGTGAAGTACCTCGGATACTTCGAATGTACACTTCGCGTAGCGATGAACGAATCACTACAACTTTAAGGGGTTTATTAACGTGTATGGTCTATGCTGAAATAACTTGAAGACAGCCAACTTTTGTCGCTGGTGCTGGAACGAGCGCAGCAAAATAAGAGTTTCCAATGCCTCAATGCTATAAAAATTAAAAACGTGTCGAATCACTTCAAATTCAAGCACAACACTGCGCTCTAAAGCAGATATAATTTCTTCCGAGTCGGATGACAACAGACCCGAAGTGCTGGATAGAATATCCAGAGATAATTCGTAACAAAAGCGTCTGAAATTTGACGGCTCTGTGATTGTTCCCATATTCGCAAGGGAGAACAGCGCAAGGCCTGCATAGTGTTAACAGCGTACAGAAGTTAGTTGAAATAGCAAAAGCCACGTGCGTGCCTACGTACGCCTAATGAATACTGCCGTAGAGTTTCATTGCAGTGCTCGCACTCGAAAATAAAGACACGAACGACAAGGGCATCACGGATATGGTGGGCCTGCCATGGCTGTTCGTATTTGATAAGTGTTTGAGATAATACTCCAAATTGAAAAGAGAACCATGCACGTCATAGTGGATAAATTAACCAGCTTCTAATTGTAGTATGAACCAGCATGTTCGACGGTAATTATTAGGAAACGCAGCGGATAGATAAACAGCGTGAGGAACGCATTCGCAAGGTTACTCCCATCTGCCATCTCAATGTAACCGAGCTCATCGGTGTTATCCTAGCACATTTCCTGTGTGTCTTACCATAACCGACACTTGTCGCGCGGGTTCATCTTCGCACCCACCTTGCATTGGAACACATCGCCAAATTCAGGGCTGTTCATCACCGCACCATTGACGCGCCACTTAGGCGGTGAGTGTGAGTCTGTGGCCATGAGAAACTCCCTCGAGACATCGTCCATCTTAGCACACCACGATTGCCCGTACGCAATGAAATAGAGCTTTTTACCATCCGAGGTCGACAACTGCGAGTCTTTCGAGGCATTTTGCATGTAGGTTCAGGCCGCCATTGTCTGCGATATTTTCCGTGATAGTGTAGTTACCGTCCACGTAGCCCAAGAGAGTACCATTGCTGCCATCAACCTTAAACCCGCTATACAGGTCCGAAGGCATCGAGCTCGTCTCTCGAATTCTTCACTTGATTGTTCGCTCCACCAGTTCGCACGGTTCCCGTCCCCGTCGAACCGGCGGCCCCAACTGTCGAATCCGTGAGTGAGCTCGTGGCCAATGGTGGCGCCGATAGAACCAAAATTTTGCGCAGCGTGAAAGGATCCGTTGAACATTGGCGACTGGAGTCCTGCTGCTGGAAGCACAATCTGATTCCGTAAGGTCACGTAGTATGCATTGTTTTCCGTCGCAGCCGCCATCCATTCCGACTTGTCGACGGGCTGGCCGATCTTCTTTAGTTTCGTATCCAATGAATTGAGCTCGATTGTGTTCACGTTTTCGAAATACGTTTTCGAGTCAAGTGTGAATGGGTAGGATCTGTTATTCTTCGGACCACCAATCAGTTTAGTCACCTTGGCTAGCTTCGCCTCAGCCTCCCTGCGAGTCGATGCGTCAAGCCATGTGAGCTTGTTCATGTGGTCTTCCAATGCGTTTTTAATCAGTTGAACCATGCGCTCGACGTCTTCCTCGAGTTTTGTGTCTAGCATCTTTTGAATGTAGTATTTGCCTACCAAATCTGGGAGATTGGTCGTCTCGACGTCAATACAATTATCTGAGCGTGTTGATATGTTCCTTACGTCAGCGAGTGTTCTATCCTTCAGGTCGAATTGCGCCTGATAGAACTGATCGCTCAGGAGTTTAGACGAAGAATCCACGTAGACATAAGCGAGGTGCAGCTTCAGGTCCTCGAGGTCGGTTTGCTGAATAATGTTTTCAATGGCATCGAAATCGCCAGAACCGATAATGATTTTTGATGCGTTCGTCATCGCAGCGCTGTCAATGATCCCTGAGCCATTAGCAATCTGTCCAAAGCTGAGCGGATAGGTATGAAGCGCTTCATCAAAGGGAACCATGGATACGAATTGGTGTAGTTGAGAGTCCCGCTGTATGTCGCTTTGTCAAGCTTTAGTTCCAACTCAATGACGACGTCCTCAGCATTCAAAGCGCTTCGGTTGACAAGATCTAGATACCCCGAGAGATTCATGA